>VZRL01005594.1:793830-950011 GCA_013397895.1 Origma solitaria
GGAAGGGAAGGGAAGGGAAGGGAAGGGAAGGGAAGGGAAGGGAAGGGATACGCTGTAGCTACAGTGACTGGGAGACCTGGAGGTCTGGTTTATGAGCAAATGAATAGGTCATGAAAGAAGAATGAATTAAAGATCAGACTGTAAAGTGCCAACACAGCACAGACCAAATGTTGGGAATTGTAACCTTGTTAGTACAGAAGACTATGAAACAAATTGTACAACTAGGTTTTCTTCACCACGGTTTTCAGATGTATAAAGACTGTGTACACGACTGCTGCATTCACAAAATATAGCATTCAAATCGCCTTGAAAGGGATCTTGTTTGTTGAAACCAACACACATTTTTTGTTTTATAACTAAGGCAAATAGAAGGGAGCAAAGTGGGTTTTATAGTTTTATTTGAGGAAGCTATTTCCTTGGAAAGATAGACCTTTAAGGAAGTATGGATTTCTACAATAATGCACCAAGAACTAAGTTTTGCACTTGTAGGCAAGCAGACCACTGACAGAGAACAAGATTTTTACAGCCTAGTTAACGGAAAGACAAAGATATCCTGAGACTTGTTATTTAAAAGAAGAAGGAGGAGGAAAAGGAGAAAAGTAATGAACAAGGAAGAAAAAGGGCAATCCACTATTTCTAAACAATCATGTTGTATTATTGAGTGTCTTACACTTCTTTTATAGGAGGGCCATGCTTTCACTTCTGAGGGCATCTTCAGTTTCTCACGGGAGCACACCTTGTGGTCTTCTGAGTAACCACTCATGACTGTTTATTTTTTATTCTGTTTCTTACAACATCTGATGACACAGAAACAAAGGAGTGGGATGCTGTCAGTGAGATGTTTTGAAGCTCAGCTACCTATGTTTGAGCCAATGAAATGCTTGGACTGCCCTTCCAGATTAAAATCCTTCCAGAAAAAGAGAAAATGAGGTTATAACTGTCTAGTTTCAGCTGAACACATTTGTGTTACCAACTAAAACTTCTTCTGATTTAAAAAAAAAAGAACAAGTGGCTTTAACTTAATTTAGTAATTGCATATGGTATTTGCACATTAAGAGAAAAGACTAATTAATAACAACTGTCATTTAAAACCCAGCTACTTTACAGAGTACATTTCTCCATAGATTTCCATTGCGGTTTTTACTATGACTAGATTAGGACACAACATCAATACCTAAATACTTCATTGCTTGATAGACTAGGCTTCATTTGAGCTGTTCCAGTCTATTATGTAAATTGTATCATATTAAAATCTATTGATACATATTTAATTGGAAGATGACAGCATTTCTTATTAGCTACTTAAACCAAGACCAACAGCTGAAAAACATCAGCATGAAAGCTATAAAAACAAAACCTTGCAAATCAAAAGAATCCTGCTTATTTGCTGAGATCTTATATTGAACAAAATCACTTTAACCCACAAATAACAATCATGTAAGTGAGTAATTAAAGCAAGGGACAAAGTCAGGACTGCAATATTCTATTCCCAATTCAGCTACTGACTCACAGTGTGATTTTGCTCATTTACCACCTATAAAATGGAAGATGTGATAATGATAATGACAGGGATAATAATGCCTACATAAAAGAAGTACTAGGAATCTTAATGTTTGAAAAGAGCTTTGAGATAGAGCTGCTATATAAACACAGATTATAATTAACAAGGGACTGCAATCTTCCACAATTTGTACATTCTTTGGGCTTTTAGAAGTACAGATAGGTGAACTCTGTTTATCTGAGATACCATGAGTCCTGTGTTTAAAGAGCTTATTTGGGAAATTATGTTTCACAGCTGCCATTACACTGTATTGGAGCCAGGCTCTTAAGAGGACCTACCTATTTGCCAGTCATTAACACAAGAAACTTTAAATGCAGTTCAAAATAATCTCATCACTGTGACTACTGGCTACAGCTTGTCGAGTTGTATTCTCATCTTTGTAGATATGTGTAACAATGCATTTATATGAAAGACAGGAGAACACGAACACATGAACAAGGAGAGTTTCAGTGCCTTAGTGAGTGCTGAATGCCTGAGGCACAGGTGAGCTTGGAGATTTTCTTATGCTATAAATCCATGCCACCGAACTCTCTGAAAGTGGTCAAACACAACCTCAACAATCATTTTCCTGACCAGTTCAGACATCTGCCCTGAGCACAGTGATATTCTTCTGTTGCTGAAAGCCTTTGAAAATAATGGGTTGCATTAGAACAGAAACCTAGTAAAAATATGGATAAGATACTTTGGAAAGGTGAAGTCTCCCTTGCTGAAAGGCAAATCAAACAGTAGCTCTGGAAAGAAAATATATGCCACAAAAGTTGGAATAATAATGAGAAGCAAATGTATAGAATATAGAACTTTGCAGACCATAGGACAGTATCACTCTGTAGAACAAGTCAAAGGCATCTACAAAGGTACATTGTCTCTTTTTGTTATATAATCAATTAGATGTTTTTAACAAACTAAATGAGCTAAAAGAGAACAGTCTGTAAGTAATCTTTGTGTGCAAACAAATGATTAGTGCAGGGGAGCAGCAAAACCATCTTTTAATAGCTTGTTTTGTAGGAAAAAATTGTACAGGACTAGATTTGTTTAAGGCTGGCAGACTACAGGAACACGAAGTGATACTAAATGTTTTTTTCTAAGTATGCATTTTTCTGAAAGATATTCCAGTGCATGACATTACAAATCCATTTCTATTTCCCCCCAAAACATGGAAATCTCTCAGACAATTATGAAATGGAAAATGTTCTAAGTGAAGGCTGTGAGAAAATGGTTTGATTCTTCTAAGGTAGTTATATTTTATTCTCATTAATTAGGTTATAATGCTAGAAGTCCCTGTCAAGTCAATGTCATGATACTGCGACAGGGATCATACTCTGCAAGAACACAAATTGGTTAAAGAACCAGCAAGGTAAAGCAATTTAGCTAAGGCCACAGAAAAGGTCAGTGACAGAAGAAGAGCAGCTCCTGAATTGCAGCATTTGTGATGTACATATGGAGCATAAAGACAGTGCTTCCAGCATAAATTGGTAGGCCATTGCAAGCCTAAAAGACCTTATAAAGCTGTAAATATCTTACATTCAATCTAGCTGCCCTGCCGTGTAAGCTTTCATTGCCCCATTTGTCTCTGTTTAGCCAGGTCTCTGGAGTAGCATCCTCCTCATTTCATATCTCTATTTTGGGTTTAGTATTTCAGAGTTGGAGAACAGTTAGTTGGTGACAGGAATAACCACAGGGTCCCAAGGAGAGTTACGGGGAAGAAAGAACAGGATGGGCAGCAAGCATGTCACCCAGTGTAGCAAGATTTCTCAATGCTGAAAGATTTCATTTTTTGACAAAGACTCCAAAAAACACTCACACTTCTGTGGAAGAAAAAAACCACAGAATGCTGCAGCTTTCCTCTTAAAAAAAATTGAATATATCCAAATACTATTAGGCAATGATCATGTGTCACTGAGTAAGAAAGATCGGGAGGAAATGCATTTCATGAAGATTTTTTCCTGTAGCTACCTTTTAGTCTCTCCTGAACATCTGTATTAAATGCTCAGCACTGTTCTCAGCAACAGCCTAGATCTTGCATGCATGAGGGTTGTTTTTGTGTTCTTAATTGAGCAGAAAGTATGGTACGTCTCTGATTTGTTAGTGACATTACTGGGGAACAAGATCTTGGGAGAGATTTCTGAAAACAGCAAGTGGGATGTTTGCCAGGATTTTTGCCCATGGAACACTGAGGACTATGGGAACATGTGAGGACCCCAAATCCACAGTGATAAGAGCAACAATTCTCTTATTTGTACCCACAATAAGGGTTCACACAATTTCCTCCTCAGAACCCCTTTGCTAGTTTTGTTTTTCTACATTAAAATATCTTTGATGGCACTGCTTGCAGTAAGAAGGAAATTGTTTCTTCACTTTGAGAGACGATCCAAAACCACAAGGAAGAGATGCAATGAAGGCTTTAGAAACTGTGGTTAGGCTGTGTCCAATGGCTGTTTCATGCTGTATTGATTCTGGCACTGCTCTTCTCAGCTCAGAAAATGGTAGATTTCCTATTTTTCAGCCTCATTTTGCCATGACCCTCCTGAGGAAAGCTGAGTAGGAGGCACAGAAGTGTGAGTGTCAGTGGAGAGTGTTCATTTGTGAGGGTGGCTGGGCAGCATCCAAACGAGCTTAGTCAATGTTTTATGAAAAAAAGCCTTACAGAAGATTCACTGCCTCTTCTTTCTATCCAGGCTCATATGCTCCTTTTTGCCATATCACAGCTCAGTCATTAATACTTGTCTTGCTTCAAGCTTCATTCACTTTCTTCATACTCATCTTTCTTCAAGCTTCATTCTCATTCTTCAGCATCCTCAGCAGGCAGCTGGCCTGACTGTTTCCATCCTCTTTTTCAGTGCCAGTGCTGAGTCTGTCCAGGAGTTTCCAGGCCTTGTGTCTGATCCCAAGTGCCTGTAATGTGAATGGGAGAGCTTTGTAGGCTGGATGTGTCCTGTGCCCATCACTGGATCTCATACCCACTTCAGTGGTAATCTCTCCATTCTGAAAATTCTGTGTCTGAAGCCTCGGACACACTTCAGATTTGTTGAGCTGTAGAGGAATAAGGTCTGTGACTTCAAGACAGTGGAGTCAGGCTGTGGGGCACTCAATTCCTGTTACTGGCATATATGCACTCAAGAGAATTTCTGTAGCTGAACAATGGACACCTGGTGTTTTAGGTATGGTCTGGTGTAGGTGAAAAATGTCTTAAAGTTCAAGAAGAAGCTTTGAAAGCGTTAAGCTATGCAATTTCAGATTCCCAAGGTGGCTAGCTGAAATGCATTCTTAGCTTCTTGTCAGGAATCAATGCCATGTGCCTGGGGGGCAGCTGAGCCTCCAGCGCTGCTCTTGCACTCTCAATTACCATTGCCACCATGCAAAAGCTATTTAGCATATTACTGCATTAGGGACTAAGGACTGCAAGAATGTTCATGCACTTATTCTTCAAATCTAGCAACTTTCTATATGATCTGAAAACTGAAGTATTTCTCCTATTTTTAGCTCTTTGCAACGTGTCCTGGTGATCTCTTCTGGCCTGGGCTTTCTTCCCTTGGTGACCCCCTCTGGCTTCTGAGTCATTGCTCTGCAACAATATCAAGATTTCAAATGAGCAAATGAACACAGTTCTCACCATTGTATTCTGGTTTCTCCATCTTTGGTTTGCTCTGCCTTCTCATCCCTCATATCCCACGCATAAGGCAGATTTCTCAGCATCTTCCACTTACTTCCTTTATGGATGGTATTTCTCGGGTTGTCAGTTCCACATCATCTCCAAATCTGCACATCTTGTTCTACATTTCCTTCTGTAAGATAACTGCTACCTCCTATATATAGCAGAAACAGAACTGGCTCAACATATTGCCACTTGTCACTCTTATCCCACTGTCTCTCTCTACCCCTCTGTCCCATTTGCCATCCCTGGTTTCTGTTAGCAAACCAACTGAGCATTTCATCACCAGTGTTTATTTGTTAACCTTACAGATTACTGTCTCAGTGGGCACTGAAAGCTATCCAGAAGTCCTTGTGAAGAACGCCCACACATTCACCCTGTTCCATTCTCATTTTCTTCACTTGGGTGAGATGAGCCAACATGGCCGAGTTTGAACTTCTTTTTTCTGCCTGTGCTGAGAGTCTCTAACTAAACTGTCTGTCCAAGTGTTCCGTATTTGCCCCTCACCAGCTTTGCTGGGTCTTAGAACAATAGCCAGAAAAAAGTTCTGTAGTTATCACTTCTTTTGAATTTTTTTTTTTTAATTTTAGAAGCCAAAGTAGATATCTGTTCTCTAAGTGCAATAGGCTCAATCTTCAGCTGGCATCAGATCAATAGAGCTGCACAGTTTTTAGCCCAGTATAAGTTTTCTGTGTCTTCAGCTTCTAGTACACCTATCACTGCTTAATATGACATCTGTGAGCAGTTCATGTCACTTTAACAGGTACCACTTGTTACTGAGCATACACATGCTCATTGCCGAGCTGAAATCCAACAAGCATCAGCTTTGCTTCTGTGAAGGTGGTTTAAGTTAACACATTTTTTATCTTACAGCCAGGAAGGGTTAAGAGCATGCACCCACACACTTATGGAGCCTCAGCTTATGAATGGTAATTTATTAAGTGGCAGGGCCTAATCACTTTCAGTTAGTGACTATATTTTATAAGCAAACTACTCTGTCTCTTCTGTTTCCATTGGGAAATTTAAGACCTGTACTCAAGTGCCCTGTTGGAGTTTTGTTTGACTCTGGCTGTGGTTCTAAGCCTTCAGTCTTCATAGATTTTTACCACCACAGGCTTCTTGAAGCACACATAGCAGACAGCATGAATTTTCTGTTCTGCTTTGGTTTAAATATACTCTTCTTATACTGCTTTCTTAGTAAAACCTTTTACCTTTGGGCGCTGGTAGATACAAATGAACACTCTTTCTCTGAAGTGTCAAAGTCTATGCTTGACTGCGATGCTGAGGTGAAAGGAACAGGACAGGTTTGTTGCCATTTCTCTCTGCAAATGTCAGAGATTCCACAGGTGATTGTCTATAATGGAATTACAGAACAAATTCACTGTGTGTCAATAAACACATTTACTTAGATTACATGGGGTTTTTTTCTTATTGTAGGTGAGTGCTTACTTTTTTCCCAGTAAGAGAGAGCAGGATAGCACAGGAATCCTCCCTCTCTGCACCTGCTCCCCCAGCAAGTCTGGAGGAAACTGCTTGGGAAATATTTTGAGTGAACACATTTTGGATGCCCACAGAATATATTGGAAACAGGATCTTCTTCATGATGGAAAGGCGAGTCAGACCATACTCCATGGCAGAGCGAGGCAGAGGGACACTTTCTTTGGCCTCTCCAAGTCTGACCTTGCTGGAGACAAACTTGGTTGCGTCTCGGTGTGAGACCTGTCCGCTCAGAGCAGAGCCCGAGCACCACCTCCTGATACACCAGAGGGACAAACGGTTGAGCAACCATTTATTGCTCTGCTCAGACCTGCATTTCCAGCAAGCTTAAGCTATGGACCATTTACTATGGTCCTACTATGGTGCTACTGCTAGAGGATTTTCACCTTCCGTGTTCTGGGAGTAATGTTAACTCACCTGGTAATACTCTGGTCCATGTTCTGACAGTAATTTTACCTGAAACCTTTTGTCCCTGTTCTAGTCACCAGCCCCTATTAAATATCAGGGTTTGATGGGATTTACTAGGAAATACAATTGTGTCAGGAGACCATACCACCTGATTTCCCCTAAAGAATTTTTGGGATCTTCCCCTACACAAGTACACATGTAATCTCCATTATCTACATTTAAATCAACTTCTGGAGGCTCTGTATTAACTCAGAATCCTCTAGTTGTTTTCTTAATTGGTTGAATCAGTGCCCATATTTGTGGAGCCTGAAATATTTTTACCACTTTTGTTTCTACTTCTGAGTATAATTTGGAAGTTATTTCCAAATGTTCATTTTATAAGCTGTTCTTATACACTCATCTTAAAACACACCCTATTTTGTGCACTGTTGTTTATAACCTCTATGGAAGCTTTAACTTCAATGTATTTGCTGACAAAGATGCATTTCTTCCTGATGATAAAGTACATATTGTTTCATGATGCTAGGATTGCTGACATCTGTTGGGCTCTAAGCAACTTAGCAAGATCAAAGGAAGAATCAGATTCTTATTTGCACATGAAGGGCTATAACAGTTAATGCTAACAACATCAGCGGGGGGAATGTTAAATGTCATGTCTTAAAACAATCTAGCTTTCAGAGATTAGAATGATATCAAGCGTGTGGGCCATATGATCTGCCCACTGCATAGTTCATAATGCTGATATCTGAATCACATCTTCCCAGCTTTTGTCAGGATCCAGCTGCCTCTTTGGAGAGATAATACAAGCAAAAACACATAAGCAATGTGAGCGACTTCTCCTCTTGTTGCACTCTCCCCTCTGCTCTGCAGTACAATCCACTTAGCTGGGCGTCCACTAAGTGGACAAATATGGGCCAGAAAAAGCTCCCAATCAGACTGTCAGACTGAGGTAGGTTCTGTGCATGATTCTCTACATCTGCCTGCGACATTATTTTGCAAGGATGTCTGTGGTTAATATGTCCTATGGCAGTAGAGAGAATTTATTTCTGATTTGGGATGAGCCTTTTGAACTGCCAATTGATAATGCAAAGGAAATGTTATAACCAGTTAGTTAACTTCCTCCAACCTTTGTTTCAACTCAGGGGAGCATATCTGTGTTTGATCAGCCAAAAATTACACGCCCTAAACTCAGATTCTGCTTTGATCTTCCTTTGATCATATACTTCCCAGGAAAAAGGAACTTGCTCACATTTAGGGTTTGATGGCAGCACAACAAAGCAGACACAATGAGCAGGAGGTGGACACCACATTGTATTGATTCTAATTAGCAAGTAGTTCATTTCAGATAAATATATATAAATTTTATATTTATATATATATATATAACATGGGTGTAAGTGGAAATAAACATCTATGATTTGAAAGACCATGGACACAAAAAAGGGGTATTTTCTAATATTTTTGAAATCCAAAGTTCTACTCTGTCTTGGTTCACGGTCACTGGCTTATTTAGAGAATATTGTTGCAGTGGGTTCTTTTCTTAGTTGTATACCTCATCTTTCCTGTGTGAGGGTACAACTGAGCAAGATGTAAGTTCACTTGTGGACGATCAAACTTTATAGTGTGATGTAAAGCCATCCCCTTCTCCATCCTAGATGAAGCCAGTGTTAAATGTGACTTCTCAGCCTGGAATTGTCCCTGAGCTCAGGAGTGGCTAACTGTATTTTTTGGTATTACAGTTCTTATTTTGTGGAACACTAGAAAGAAAAAATAATTTAGGAATACAACAGTGTTCTCCTAGTTGGATAGTGGGGTAAATGAGAAACCATGCTTCAGAGACCATCTGCCATGTCTAGAGCCCAAATCAAAACACGACATATTCACGGACACAGAATCTGAGCAAAACCCTTGTCCTTTTCCAGCTGCAGCTTGCACAGCTGTGGACACCAGAGCAAAGCTCTGCTCAGCACCATGGAACAAGAACAGCAACAAAAGAGATGTCTAAGTTACTTATGCTGGAAGTCAGTAAATTAGTTAAAAACCTGGTTTTCCCAAGTAAACCTTGATTTTTCACGTGAGTACTCATCTGAGTCCATAACACCTCACATTAGGATTCTAGGACATGTAGCTCTGGATGAACTTGCTTTCCAGGCCTTCCAATATTTATTTCTCTTAGGGGAGGAGAAGGGTGTTCTTCTTCATGCTCTGAAGTTCAAACCAGTCAAGGGAGTCAGCTGTGCCTCATAGATAACTTCACCTCCCTACCTCAAGGCCACCTAACTTTGTTAAGTACTTTCTTAAATATCTGGCTAAAATCTTACACCAGAAATGAGGTTGTGTTTGCTGATGTTGGGTAGTGGCCAAATGCACAGGACAGCAAAGGAACTGAAAGGTCAGTAAGATTTCTTCTGTGGAAATAAAATTCAAAGTAAGTTCAGAAACATTGCTTAATGTACCTTTCAAACTTGAATACCACTGCAGAATAAGTCAGGAAGAAATTATGGGGCCATTCTAGCAGTGTTTAAACCTGGCATTCCCAGATCATCTTCTGATACAGGCATGGGATAGTCACACTCTGGTAGCACATCCTTTGGGGACCTGTAATACTTCCTGATAAAAATTAATTCCATGACAAACTGAAACAAAAGACAAAGCAAAACAAAACAAAACAAAACAAATCAGAAAAAAAAAAAAAGAAAACCAACAAAAACAAAAAACAAATAAATAGAACAACTCAAACCCAAAAAACCGAAGAAAACGAACATATGATACGAACATATGATACAGCTCTGAAAGCTACTATAACATTCATCATAAATTATCTTGCAAAGTCTTGAGATTTAGAAGCAGCAGTGATGGCCGCATTCCACCACATCTCCTGCA
Source organism: Origma solitaria (assembly GCA_013397895.1). Lineage (NCBI taxonomy): Eukaryota > Metazoa > Chordata > Aves > Passeriformes > Acanthizidae > Origma > Origma solitaria. The sequence goes on from VZRL01005594.1 coordinate 803,829, forward strand.
CCATCACATGGTTAGAATCACACGCCACAGGTGTGTGGAGGTGCTAAGAGGGGAAGGAGACAGCTCTGCCTTTATCTGTCCTCCTTCTGCCAATGCTGAACAGAAAAGCAAATGTGGCACTGTCTCAGCATTCATAAAAGAATGAAAAAGGTTCTTACTAATTACAATGCTTTACATTTAGCTTCTAAACCTGGAAAAAGACAAAAACAATAGAAAAATTCTTCTTAAGAAATAGTCACTTCATTTGCAGAGAATGATGCGTTGATGAGCAATAAGAAGCAGGATTTATAAAGAATAGATCTTGCCTGCCAAAGACAACACTTTTTTAGTGGAATTACCAAATTAATGGATGAGTGGAACAGAATAAATGTAATACTCTTGGATTTAAGCCATTTTTTAAAAACAATTGGTCTGATCATTCCTCTGCCTCAAAGCCAGGCAGCTACACTGACAAAAAACTGGAGAGCATGAGAATGGAAGATTGCCTTCTATGTTTCCCAAAAACGTTCTTAAAAAGCTCGACTGAACCTGCTTGTGCAAAAAAATGTCTCATTTGGTCTAAAGTCTGGAATGAAGGACCAAAACAAGGCTAATAGACAAAGAGAAGAACACCAGTTTATTGGGGGGACAGATAAATATTTAAGGATCAGTCCTTGGCCTTGCCTTATAATTACTTCCAGTAATCACAGGATTACAGAATAATCTAAGTTGGAATGAGCTTGAGAGAGGAGTAAACAACATATTAATGAAATTCATAGGTGATATACTAAATTGAGAAGAGACAAAAAAAACCAGAGAAGCCAAAGACATGGGACAGAGGAATTAGAGTAATTAGTAACACAGGCCAAATAGAACAGAAGAAGAATCACATTGGAAAAATACCATAAAGGGCAAGCACTAGAGAAAGGAAAATTAGCTTGTAAGATGATTTCTATTCGAGGAAGGTTCTTTGATGACACAAACTTCATAAGGACTAAGAGGATAAAAACCAGCGAGTTACTTTCAAGCATCTAAGAAATATGGGAGTAGAAAAAGTCAATGTAGTTTGTGCGTGTATGCAAAGATGCAGCAGTACAAACAAGCAAGAATCGTTCTCTACAACACTGAGATGAAATATGTGGGGAATATTGCTTCATTTCTAGTGAGATTTTCACAGACTACAGGGGAGTTTAAAGAACCACAGCACAAACAAAGGCACTAGAGGAGCTGGTGCCCAAGGAGTGATTAAATTAGAAATGCATGGATTGAGCAGTGACCAAGTATGTGATGCTAACATTGCAAAGGTGCAAATAGTAAGCAAGAAATGAATGGAAATAGAGGTAGAAACAGGAATAAAAAGTCTGCAAGAAAAGGTTTGTAAGAGAGACCCAGAGGACTTTTGTCTCTGGACCAATTTTGATAGGTGTAACAGCTACAAAGCCTGGGCTTGGCTATGGATCCATGCCAGACTTGGTGTGCTGAGTGTTCCTACTTCCCTTACCCTTTTGCTTGTACCTTGGGCTCAGTTCTTAGTGTCCTGGCTCTTGCTCTGATTGCCCTGGCCTCGTTCCCTCTCCTCTCTCTTGGCGCTGAGCCAGATGTGCATATTCTTTGTTTGAGATACTATCCTATAACATGGAGGTCAAACCTCACTCCCATCAGGACTATTTCCACAGGACCTATTTCCCTCCTAGCAACATAGTTCTTACAGTGATTTCTGCCTTGGTATTGTTTCGAGATCTCAGGAGATTTGTCTGGATATTTCTCATGTAGACCTAACTGAGATTCTCTCCAAGCCTATTTCCAGCATGAAAGAATATGAAAATTTGCAGGTAAAATTCTGTTCCTAATGAAATACGGAATGGGAGTCTGGTGAAAAGAAATGGGTGAAGCCTCGGAATGATATTAAAATCTGTCAGAGAATGTGCTGAGGTAAAAGGGAAATTTTACATAAAGAAGAAGCCTATGGAGTGTTTTGGACAAGTCAGTAAACATAAAGGCTGACACTCTAGAAAAGATGACCAAAGCATTTAATGGAGACAAGGTTAAAGCAAAGATAGAGAATTTTCTGAAGGTCCAGCATTGGTAGGTCATGTTATGAAAGGTGAATAAAATGCTTTTTGTTCATCCTAAAATACCTAAATATTGTCTTATCTTATTCCCTCTCTGTCAAGACACAGCCTTTATGGTCACAGCACACATGAAGGGTCAGAGATTTCTGCTGCAAAAAAACCCCAAGAAGCTTCTCTCAAACATTTTCTCACTGGAAATAGTTCTCTACTTCCACAATTCTCCTTTTATAGAATGAATTTTAATAGCTATCTTTTTTCTTTTGTTCCTCCTGACTGCTTCAGTTTTATTGTGGCTTTGCCTTTGTTTTTATTTTCATGTTCTTTCCATTCTACTGCATTATGAATTCTCATTTTACTTGCTGGAAGTTAGAGCTACTGTATATATATTTAGAATACATGGGGGTGTATGTGGATGCAGATATTAATAGATACATAAGCATCACATAGCTCTCATTACTGTTCCAATATTATCAATTTTATTCACCATATGTCATGCTATACAGTTCTCACCTTCACTAACTTTATATGGCTGTTTGCACATGGTCCATTAAAAACACATACAAATATCTAGTATTTCAGTATTCAGGATACTTTTTTATGATGTTTCTTGGCTCAAATGTGATACAAAGAACCTGGTAATAAAAGAATATCAAACTAATGTGACTGAAGTTTGCCCTGAAGTGAAAATTTTACGATAACTAAAGCAGCACCAGCATAAAGCTGTTTTATCACATTTTAACAGTGGGCAAAGACATCAGTATAGACAGTCAGAAAACAGGTTACATCCTGCTCATCACAGAGAATTCATATTCATTTTCATTCCACAGCATTTGTCCTTATTTTTACATCATAAGGCAAAAAAAAAAAAAATAGTCTACTGGCATCCAGTACTTTATAAATCATAGCATTTGAATATTTTGTTCTGTATGAATGGCTGATGTACATAAAACTAGCACATCTTTTTTAAAATTTTAAAACTTTGTTTTATATGAAGACACTAGATAGAACACAGCATACTGCCGTAATAGGCAGGAACTGATGTTTTAAGAATTCAGCTCTGCGGGTAACAAGAAGTAAGTTAAAAAGCAGGAATAAATTCCCTTTTGATATAATTCAAAATCTCACAGCCAGATATTCTGTTTCATTTTGATCTCTATGCACTGCACTTTCAGCTCCATTTTCTACAGCATTAAAATCATTCAGCCATTAATATTCCTCATCCCTTTCTAAACCTCACACCAGATAAAATCAGCCCCTGGGGACCATCTCCAGAGAAGGAGGTACTGTGGCAGCACAGAGCAAAGAGGTTTCCCCATACCACCATGCATGGTCGTAAAAGGAGGGAGGAACCAGCAGTTTTTAACCCACATCTTCCAGCAGCTGCATATACGTACCTTGCTGCGCAGGACACAATCACAGCCACGTATCAGCCCCATTAGGATCCAGACTGCATATCCCTGATTGTCATGGAGACTGTTTCAAAGACTTGCTGCGCTCCAGCAGCAGCAGCAGAGGACAATAGCACTTGGTCTTAAATGGCTGAAAAGAATGCAACGAAGCGCAGTGTAAAAGGGAAGGAGCTGAGGCTGGAAGGGATATGAGTAGAGCAAGAAACACTTCCAGTGACTGCAGAGGGCTAGAGGTGTAAGCTAGAGCAACCTTCCAGAGGTGTCTAATTGTGCCTTCAAGATAAACATGGGAAGAGCATTCTCAAAGATAGCACATTTCTCCTCCTCCTTTCTCCCCCTCAAGCTAAGTTGCTGGGGTGGTTTAGATTAAATGTGTTAATTAGGAAACTGTTTAGTTTATGAGGTCTTCTGCTTTTTCATTCCTGTGGGCATTGTAAACATACTAAGTATTGGAGTAAGTGATATAGGAACGAGAGACAGGCAGAGACACAGGTAAGTGCAAGGCAGTAATAGAGTTGATAGTTTGCAAGACCTGAGGCAAAGAAGTGATTTTCAGAAGAGTGAGGAGACAGTTTTGTGCCACATAGCAAATTTGCTAACAATTGGAATTTTATGACCATCCATAAGCTATTTTCAAGTCAGGTCAGTTCTCAGAAGAAACGGGAGTAAAAGGTACAACTGAGGAACATAAAATGCAAAATGCAAATGCAAAATTTACTGGGTTTAACCACATCCCAGAAAAGGAGGCATCAGACCAAACTGTTACTGTAAGTGTACTTAATAAAACACAAGTATAAACCTCTGAAAAGTTGGTTGGTGACCTGCCTGTCAAGACCTTTGTTCATATTACCAAAAAAAAAAATCATAGCATTTCTCCAAGGACTGAGCAAAAGCATTGTAGATTATTCCAAAGTTTTGATCTGAATCAGTGCTTTGAAAATGTGAAGGACACCATCACTCGCAAAAAGGGAGTAAAAGGTTACACTGAAATCAGAGAAATAGTAGAGCAAAAGATGCTTCCACAAGCTTCTTCCACAGCATTTAGAGCAAAGTTGATGTAAGAGGCAGATCTGCTGTGGAACAAACCAATACACTGGAAAATCATGCCTAGAGTAAAAATTACATATTTTCCTTTGAAAAATGAAGTAGAGTTTGAACACCACATATGCAATATCATGGCAATAAGCAAAGCAGGCTTCAAATTTCCTGGGAATACCTTAGGCAAAATTCTGCACCATGAAAACTTCAGTGCTTGTTATTTGGGGGGAGAAAATTCCTGTAACAGATCCCTTCTTGAGGAACATATAGAGGAGCAGGAGCATGAGATAAAACAATTGCTAATGTCTGCCAAAAGAAAAAAACCAGCAGAAATTATGAGAGTGACAACAGAGTGACATTTCTAAGAAAAATGTTAAGATCAAGGCACTCTGCACAAACCAAACAGCTTCCTGGCGCTGTCTGTGACCTGGAAAAACAGTTGACTGTGGGCAAAACAAAAGGAAAAAAAAGAGAAAATTAGTTTAGGTTCTAGTTAGGAGCCGAGGAGCCACCTGGGTTTAGGAGCTGTATGGGCCTCTCAGCTTGAGATGCTGGAAGAGCCTGCAGAGAAATCACTTTGCTGACAGTGACCATCAGAACCAGCAGGACCCCATCCACACCAGCACAAGCATTAGGTGATGACTCTGTACTGTGCCTGTGCTTACGTGGAATGCTTAATTCAGCCGAGAGAGAAAACTCCACCTAATGAACAGACAGCTCATGCTTAAGGTCCACTGCCTCGAGCAGGAGCACCCCAGCTGGTGTCTGCAGGCTTCTGCTCATTGCAGGACTACTGTGTTTGATTTGCACACAGAGAAAGGGCGTGAAAAGGTAGGTAAGAAGCAGGTTTGGGATGCTGAATTCTGCACTCTCCATTTTCCTTTCTCTGTGCTGGGTCAAGCAGCTGATAGTAGGTTGACATGTTTGAAAATCCCAAAACTTGCTTATTTACCACTCTGCTGTGCAGGTTTGCATCCCTGGGAGCAATGCCTGAGAAGACACTGCAGATCACAGAGTATGGTGGGGCAGAAGCAAACACTGTGTGAGAGGGTCAGATTTTCCATGTGAGACATTTCATTTAATTCTGAGACAGATTTCACTTTGGGCACCTCTTCCTAAGAGATCATTTTATATATATAACAGAACCCAAATTCCCCTATTTTCTCTCATGAGTGAGGAGCCCTGTAAAATAAATACCAGTTACATAGCAAATTGCCTTTACTATACTGTGCACAACTTTTTTTTTAATCCAGTCAATTACGCGGCTTCATGTATAGAAAATTAGCAGTAGTATAATTTCCTCTGTCTCGTGTGGACAGAATTATACTGTTTTACATGTCAGACACCTGTGGGGTAACTGGTGCTCAGGAACGCTGTGAAGCTTTCCATGCCTGTCTGTTCCCAAGCTTTTTGAGCCAAGCACAGAGCTGCAGCCATTTTGTTCAGAAATAACACACCTCCCACATGGGAGGTCTTGTTACAGCTTTCATTAACATGTAATAAATTATGCTTCAAGACAAAAAATATTAATTTTATTCTCTCTATTCATAGAGCATAACTGCTCAGACAGAAGGTGATGGTGTTAATAAACATTGTGGCACCTCTCTGTGAGGAAAGGGTAATAGAATTGGCATTGTTCAGCCTGGAGAAGAGAAGGCTTTGGGGTGACTTAATTTGGTCTTCCAGTACCTGAAGGGAACCTACAAGAAAGATGGAGAGAGACTGTTTTCAAGGCCATGTAGTGATGGCACGAGGAGAGTAGGTACAGATTAGATATTAGGAAGAAATTCTTCCCTGTGAGGGTGGTGAGGCACTGGCACACCTTGCCCAGGGAAGCTGTGGATGCTCCATCCCTGGAAGTGTCCAAGGCTAGGTTGGATGGGGCTCTGAGCAATGTCAGCTAGTGGAAGGTGTTGCTGTCCACGGCAGCAGGGTCTGAATAAGGTGGTCCTTAAGGTCCCTTGTGATGCAAGCCATGCTATGATTCTGTGAAATAAAAACTCTGAAGAACAGCACAAGAAGGCTACTAGAGACCAAGCAAATCCATGTGAAGGAGATGTCAGCAGCAAGGTACTGAAAAGGACAATATAAGCTGATCAAAATGAGATTTGCAGATGAGCAATGTGATATTGCGATTGGATGCACAAAATACTGAGGATTTTATGGGTTTTACTTTGCATTTTTCTGAGAAAATCAGTCAGCAAGAAAATCAGTTTTCTTATGCATTAAAACCTGTACTTTTGCAGCCATCACAAAGCTCAAACCCCACTTAACTCTGAGATTTCCTCAGGCATGGATAATATACGTCACTCAGTCAAATTTCTAAGAAAAAAATCTTAGCTTTATCCCCAAAGTGAGCAGTTTTGAGCAAGTCTTCTCCAGGAGTTTGCACATGCTGGAGGTGCCTCTGCAGCCTATGCCCAGCGAGGGCTGCCTGGTCCTGGAGCTCTGGTGTGCCTACAGAGGCAAACACACACATTCCAGCAGAGAGAGAGGACTGAATCAAGTGGCAGGAATGCAGCAGGAGGTGCATTAATCTTCAGTCTAGAGAGATTCACAGACCATTGTTCCCACAAATGGAAGAGCTTTTAGAAGCTTTTCAGCACTGAAGGCAATGGTAATTACACTCCTACCTCCAGCATGGTTCGGAAAGGGATTGATTCTCTGCTGTACTGCCTTGGGGTAATACAACAAGAGCAAATAAACCTGAAGAATCCTGGTTTTCCTTTTCAGCATGCACCACACACGCTGACTGCTCAGGACTCGTCATGGAAGATCTACTGACTGACTCAGGAAGGACAGGAATCAGTGTTTTGTCTCCATGAAATATCCACGGCAGGTAAATCTGAGTGTCCACGTGCAGCAGACGTGCAAGGTGAAGGATGGCATAGTCCCATTGCAGTCAGCAAGGCTAGAGAAGGAACACAAAACCCTCTCAAGTCTGGCCAAGCTGGGAACCAGTGCCTGGTGCTGGGGACCGACGCTCCCTCCCACCACAGCCAAGCTGTCTCTAGCCCTTTCCCTTACCTGAACACTGCCGAGAGGTTGCACATTCCACCTTGGCTCTGACGCTGGCGGGTGGCTGCTTCCTTTGGATGAGCAGGTCTAGCAGAAGAAGACTTTCCTCTCTATAGTTTGCACAGCAGCTTCTTGAAAGCAAAACTGGAAAACTGCTTTGCAAATTGACTTTTAAAGTCACACCTTTTTTTTTTTTTTTAAATTTTTAATTCTTGGCACATTCCAGCCCTCTAACCCTGACAATATTTTAAAACCCCATAACTTTAGTGATTTCCCTGCACACACTGACTCTTAGCTCCTTCCCCCTAAATACACAGATTTATGATGAAATACAGCAGCTGTTAAAATGTTATGCACAATTAGCAATACTGGAAGCTTGTTTTCCACCATATTTCAAATCAATTGAGAGACAGGGCAGGGCAGATTCCTAGGCTGTTAATAGCCTAGCTGCAGCACAAGGGGAAAAAATACCATGATTGCATCAGGTAGATGTTTTTTTAAATTTGGTTTTGCAGTTCTCATCATGAGTGAAAATAACACATATGCTCTATGGTATCTGTAACCTAATGCCATTAAATAAAGCAGTGGAGCATCTTTTCATGGTATACTACTTTCAGCTCTGGTCAGCTCTAACTCAAAAATCACACAGAAAGTGAACTGCATGACAGAAAACAAAAAGATTAGAGTTAAGGAAAGGTTTTAGGACTTTCTAATTTCTCTTGAGGAGAGATTAATAGGATCAGGACCTTCTGGGGAGTGCTTGTGCTACGGGTGAGACATGGAAAGAAGCACTGCTGGTGGGCAGCCCGCAGGCCACTTAGGATTTATTGCATAGGTCAAACCAAACTGTAAACACCAGGAAACTAAAAGGGACACAGCTTAGGTCTGTGCAGCACTGGTGTCTTGGTTTTGATTAGATTCATTCCTCAGTAGGTGGGCTGTTGTTTTGAACTAAATATTTCCTTAGAGTGGAAACCTGAAGAAAAAGGTTTATACACAGGGAAAAAACATGCGTCCCAAAGCAAAAGAGGTGGTCACAAGGTGTGAGCAGAGAGCAGATACAGAGCCTGCAGCCTCCCTGGGTATTCCTGTGTAATCAGCCAAGGCATGTCCCAGAGCTGGAGCACTGCTGACAACCAGCAGGATCCTTCTCCCCACCATGCAGCTGGCAGATGTCCCCATCACACCTCCCAGTGGACACAGCAAGCTGAACCGTGGCCAGGGCTAGGGAGGTCTAATGCACCCATCTTGACGGGGGGGCTAAACAGTTTAAAGCAAGAAAACAAATTCCCTTGGTGCGGTAGACATCCAGGCAAAGTATGTAGTGTTTTTTGGAAATAAATATTTTCATGGTGTTTCAATTGGCGCTGAAACCAGAAGGGAGTGGCATCATGTGAGGGTGCTTAGATACATAGGATGACTAGCAGAGGTCTCTGGGGCCCGAGGGCTTGCTAGCCAGGCAAAACCCCTGGAGTCTCCATCGTCACCTGCACTTGAAGATAGCTATTGGGGCACCCTGCTCCCACAACGCCATGCTGTTTGGGAGCATCTCTCGCCTTTTCACATTTACATTTAACCCCACGGCAAAGAGGATTGATAGAAATGTGAAACACCTGTACAGTTCCCCAGCCCAAATGCATCACCACTTCACTGAGCAGCTGGGCTGGCCAGTGCCCAGGGAAAGGGCCAAATCCAGACAAATACAGATGCAAAGCTCTGATGAAATACCCAAACCTTGTACTTGAAAACATTCAAATGAAAAGTTCAATCTTATTTCTAGGATTTTTCCTCCCATTCCCTCTCTAAAAAAGCTCTCAGTCCATTGACAACTGTCACTTAATTTACTTCAGTAATTGCATTGGAGTTCATTTCCAGCATTTGCAGACTTTTGTGGCCATTGTTTGCTTCTGGCTTCACAGATTATTTTTTTTTCTCCCATTCATCTTTTTCCCCAGTTCCACTTCATAGTCACAGTCTGGCAGGATTTGTCTTTTCCAGACTCTGCCTTCACTCCCCTCTTGTTCGTTATTATTTCACACCATCACAAATCCTGCATTTGCATCTTTCAGGCAATGAGATTGTTATGAATAACTGGCTTTGCTGTTCCACAGGCACAACTTCATTTAACTGCTCTTTTCTCTTTCTGTTCTGCCACACGGATGACGTGGTTTTTAAGACTGTCCTTCTAGTCTTCATGACTGTGAATAAGAAAACTCTTGTTTGAGTTTAGGATTACCATGGTGATGGGTTTATTACCCACCCATTTGGATTCAGGTTTTCCTTCTGGCAATTTTTGGCATGCATTAATCAGTCCATGCTGATGTCAATTTCTGTTTTGGTGGGATATGTTTGGAAGTACAGCATCCATGGGGAAATAAGGAAAAAATGTCCTTTTGTAGCAGCAAAAAATGCGGACTGGGATCTAGGTTTTAATAACTATCTTGCAGGGTGACCAAGCCATGAAGGCAGAGCTGAATTCCTGACTGTGACACAAATTGTATGGATAAGATTTTTCTCTGTTTGCATCTTAAATATTTCACTTCAAATAGAGATGGTGCTGGCAGGATTGTGATCTGGACTGTTAGCATTATCACACAGAAAACACCAGCATTATCACACTTTGTATCACCTGATTTTTCCTTCACTGGGCCTTCTTTATATTGTGACGGCAAGAGGCCAAGTGTTTCACATCCTCCTGTTCAGTCAGTCAGGTTCATTTTACAGGCGGATCAGTTGATACACTCTACAACTTCACACCAAAGATATGCAGGAGCTCTGAGCCACATGATACCCAGTCTGGGGCCAAAAATAAGTTACCAGCTCTTCTGCGCAGCTCTTGTGTGGGTGCATGGAAAGGCCTTGTCTCATCTGTACCACTCCCATTCCCTGGCTGGTCACACCCGCCTCTAGGACGTTCCTGATGTGGCATGACGGCCCAGAAGCTCTGCTGTCATTGGTAAACATACAGCAATTCTTGGTCACAAAGCAAGTGTGAAGGATGCAAAGCCTTTAATCTGAGCCCCACTACCTCAGCAGATCCAAGAGTGTCAGTGTCCCTGCTTGTCTGTGTGGGATATTACTGCACCAAGCAGAATGCTGAGCACCACCTCTTTAGGTTTCTTGACAATGTTTTCTTGGTTCAGGCCATTAAAGCCTGAGGTCTGTGCTCAGATCTGTCTGACGTGGCAGCAATGGTCCAAGGAATGAGAGTATCGCACTGCCCATCAGATTTAATGTCCCTGTGGAGATGACTTATGTTTGCATCTCCTCACATTATCTGAAACCAGTCTCAGGTGCCTATTTCCCTCTGGCTTGTGCACCTCCTCCTCTATCCACTGCTGATAGAGTCAGCAAGTTTCCCCTCCTTATGCTGCGCCAGATGCAATCGCAGTTTACAAGCCTGCACTTACTCCAGAACAAAAAGGCACTAGGGAATATTTCAAATTAGACAAGAATATGCCTTTCCCTGGATGTTATGAATCATCCTGAAGATATTTATCTTTGCAATTGCCTTTGTGCATTTTGCCCTTTGACTTAGGATGGTGAAAAAAAAAGATCCTCTGGGGTGAAATGAAAAGAAATTGAAATAGTTCACAGATTTTTCTTTAACAGAATCTTAACAAGATCTTGCTTTACAAAATTTCTAAAGAGTCTTTCCATTATTTGATAATTGCAATTATAGTATGGGGATTGATTAGTTGTAGAAAAATAATTATACACCCAATTAAAGCAAATTGAATTAGACTCAAAATGTTGGCATTCATTCCTGCTGTCTCCAACAGGAAGAATTAATTTTACCAGGATGGTTATATTACAAAAATATTTGACTTTAGATTAAAAAAACCCCTGTAATACATTTTTTGGCATTGCAACAATGAATTTTCATGAAAGTCTTGATTGTGGGGCAGTGCTGACTGGGCAAAAGGCAACATGTGAGATTTGATTGCAAAAATCAATAGTTAAAAATAAAACAGGAATTGATAAATCCTCAGAAAAATCATTTTGCCCATTTGCTTAGCTCAAAGAGGAGTTACTGCTGCTTAAATCCAGCAGGGAAGGCTGGACCTCAGGACGAAGCAGACTTCTCTTCACACCCCTAGAACAGAAAATCTTTATTAAAGGCATTGGCCCCTTCCCACAGCCGTAGTTTTATGCAGGTGTGGCTCAGGGCTGGCACAAAAGAAGTTCAATGCATTATAATTTGAACAGGAAATGTGTAGTGTGATCAAAGTAAAGTGTGTGGGAATTAAACAGGAAGATGCCAAAGAAACATCAGTCAGACCACACACGCCCCAATTCCAGCTGCAAATGTGCCCAGACTGCAGGAGTGCAGGTCTCACACAGTAGCCCTTCTGGCTCTGCCAAGAACCTTCTATCAGTTATGTGCCAGATCAAAGGAGAGGAAAAGCACAAAGGACAAATCCTTAACTGTCTTCCTTCTGATTCTTGCCTTCAGCCATTATAAAGTACATTTCAATCTTATTGATATTCCTTATTAGGGATCACACTGGTGCTGGGGGACAGAGCACCCTGGGGACAGCTTAGCCAGCCTGTTGACACCCAGAAGGGATGCAGTGACGAGTGTCTCTGAGCTACAGGAGTAAAGTGACAAGTGCCCATTTTAGAGCTGGTATCTTTCGAGAGAAATCAGCAGAAACCCCACCACTGCAGTGCAATCCAAAACAAGTTACACTCTGACTGCAAGGCAGCAGCAGCTTAAAGCAGAGGAGGAATATGCAGAGCTTGCCTGATTCAAACACCGGCAGTGGGTTTCACATGGAGAACCTAAAGCCCTTCTCTCCTGCACAGAGCCCTGCAGCAGCAGCAGCAGCAGCTTTTCACCCTTCCAGCTTCCATCTGCCCCCAAACACCACTGTTTGCTCACACTCATACCTTAATAAAGCAATGAAGAATAAGGCCCCAGCTGCTCCTTTCCTTTCACACCTCCAACCCTCCTCCTGAATAAATATGTACAGGCTCGAACCAAGGCTCCCTTTCTGTTAAACAGCTTGGCAGAACTTGATATACTCTCATAGGGTTATCCCTCTCTCTTGCATTCTTCTCATTCCATTATCAGACACAGAATCATGTAACAGCTCTGTCACATGTTTCAGTCCACTAAATTGTAAAGGACTTTGAGTGTAATGGGTGATTTGGCCCCAGTGACCTAGCTAAACTACAGATGCATAAAGAACAGCACCAGCAAAATAAGTGTATAATCACTACTTTCTACACTTAAACTAAATGTTGTTTCAGCTCTGGTTTATCAGCAATTAAAATAAATGATTAGAGAAATCAAAGAAGTATTCAAATCTCCAATGTGTTGGCAGATTTTGATCAAATTATTTTATTAGTTCATCACAAGCACAGCAAATAACACCTGCAAATTAGAACTACTCTGGATTGCTAGCTGCCAGCAGAAAAAAATTTGCAGAGATACATTAACTTATTAAAGTATGCTATTAAATGTCAAGGAGAATATCATAGGAATGTTTAATTTATTGAATAACTGTATTTGCTGAAGGGCACCAACATGATAACATTAGTGTATTACACAAAATTCATCCTGCAATATAGTCGCTTTACCTCTAAAGCCTATTACAGCTCTATTCCCCAGGGCAGAGGCTGGAGAACTGCCATTTAATTGCCAGTGTTATAAATTAAAGGAGTACTTGAGTCAGATGTCATCCAGAGCTTACAGACTGAGCAGAGTGGGTAGGAGATGCTGACAAGAAGCTTCCCAATGGCTCTCCCAGCACTCCGAACATAATTAATTCTGCTGATCTTTTATGTGCATCTGCATTTGCATTGTATTTAAATTAAATACAGCTGTGTGCACTGAGCTGGGCAAAGCCTGGATAGCTAGGAAACTAAAAGCATGAAGGAAGAAACTGTGATTCTATTTTCTTGGCTATTGTTTAGCGCATTACAGGGGGAAATGTAAGTCTAACAGCTTACAGAGTGCTACAATTCCCCCCAGGTGTTAAGAATTATTGTTACAACCCAAAGCAGAGAATCATTTCTAGGAAATACGTGAAGACAAGATTGCCCAGCACAGTCAAAATCCTAATTGGCAGAACTAAAATAGACCAAATTCCCTACTAATGACAGAATTTGTCCTGGAATGGCAGCACTGTGCCTTGTATCTACAGACAGGGAATAGTGACAAGCTGAAGGCATTGGTTAGAGCCCATCAAATTCACCCACAGAAACCAGTTCATTCATATTCAGTTGCCTGTTCCTGTGATTTAAGCTCTTTGCTTGCTTTTTTCACCAACATGTTCTATCAAAAAAAGAAAGAAAAAAGCACAGTATAGTCACTGCAGCCCCAATTTTGTATTTACAGGTTACAGTCAGAGACACTGTTAATAAACACAACGTTCCCACTGCAGATGTCACCTCACCTTTCCCTTTTTACATATAATCTTGTCATAACATGAACTTTTTCTCCACTTTTTCCTGAAAGAAATAGGGGTTTAATCTAACAAAGTACCCAAACAGCAAGGCTGGGGATGGAATTCAAGGTTTGTCAGAGGTGAGTGTTGATCCTTGGATGAGGTATCTGATTGCGAGGCCATTTGTTTCATGATGAAATCATGAAATTATCATGAAATGATGACATGACATCACCTAAGTCTGCAGCCACAGTCATCTGACATTCACTTACTTCCATTTGCTTGTTATGTGTGTCTGGTGCTGGCAGCCCAGTTCACAAAAGAGCTATGTTCCAGCAAGGCTGAAGGTTCCCTCAGAGCAGGTTATTTTATGCTGAGAGTGCATTACCAGTGAGAGCAATTTGCCCTTTCTTTCCTAATTTGATAATTACAATTTTATTTCAAATAGTCAAATACAAGATTTAAGAGCTTCCTTCCATCCAAGTTCACCCAGGCCACTTTCAGAAAACAGCCATAAATCAACGTTTTTTAAAAAATCTGCATCGTTCTGATGAGCAGTGACAAAACGACGGGGCCCGGGAGCTGATGTTCCACGTGTGATACATCTCTGGTCACGTGGGAAAATATGCAGGTTTGCAAAAATAAAATTCAAGGACTTTCTATGCAGCCAGAACTGAAAATCAGGGCCAACGATGCTGATGCATGCAATTCTTGATGGCCAGGGTAAGCTAGCACATGGCCAACTCTTCCTTTCACCAGTCCTAGGACAAAAAAAAGACCGAAACATCTCCCATTATTTTCATAATCTTGTAAAGCTTGCCAGGGGAGGATTTGATTTTCAGTGGCAGAACATCCTAAGTGACCTTCAGTTCACTAATGGCAGGGCACTCCTGGCTCTGATTGCTTCTTCAAAGAGTGCAATGGTATAATCAGTACAAAAATTTACTGAGAAATATAATCTACTTCCAAATGTAGTGAACAAAATAATAATTTAAAACAAGACACAAGCAAATATAATAATAGGCAAAAGGTAAAGACTATAGTTTCATTCAATAATTCAGAAACAACAGTTACATTTCTTTCAGAAATTAAGCTAACCCAGAGAAACTAGGGAAAGATGAGGGAACCCTGTCCTTCTTCATGGAAGTCTAGAAAAACTTGCAGTGTCTCAAAATATGCAAAGATACTGAAAGCCTCATTTTTTCCATAACAGCTAGAGGATATGAATTGTGGGAAATCAATGGTGCAGACAGTTAGAAAATTGAAGTTTTTGCACTGTGGCAAAGACAAAGATTCCTGCATCCCCTAGAGAGAAAGGACAATGATTGCTTGTAATAGAAATATTACAAATACTAGCATAGAAATGCAGACTAGTATTAGGAATCACTATAAAAAGATACACATTCCCTGTTATATCAATCAAAGACAAAGTCTAAGCACTAGGAAACCAGAAGATGCTGAGGAAGCTAAGTTGCCAGAAGGATGTAACAGATGCTGAGTGGAGCAGCACCAGTACGCAGAGGCACCCATGAGAAAAGGAAATTCCTAAAAATTTAGCCGAGATATCACTGGTGCCTGGTTGTGGCTAAATGGAATTTGACTAGCAAGTGCTGATCAGAGTTTTGCTGGCTGATACACTCACCCATGGAAGGAGAGGGGCTAACATGCTCTAAAGCCTGCCACATGCATCTCAGCTTTGTCAGCCCCTCCGAGGCCAAGAGGGAGGATGGTGGGAGGGAATGGGAAAAGGGCGGATGGGCGCTGCTCTGCAGCCTCTGGCTCAGAATCAGGGCAGCTGCTGCATGAATGCAAAGCAGCTGCTATAGGATCAATGTATATGGATGCCTGCAAATGTGCACACAAATGGGATTTTGCTTACGGAATGAAAGATGTTGTGTTTCACTTTGTGACAAAAGGTCCTTCTGCACACAAGACTGTTAGTCTTCACTTGTTATTCACCGTTTGCCCATTTAAAAACTTTCAGTTCTCTAGTCAGGCAATGGAAACACTGTGGAGTAACAGCTCAGTTACACCATATGAATAATGAATTGTTGAGGTTTACCAGACATCAGCAGGTTCCTCCAGACTACCAACCACTTATAAATACCAGCCACATTTGCAGAAATCCCTGCTGATTCAAAACTATTTTCAAATACGAGCTGGCACATTCGTCAGATTTTATATTCCCAGTAAATAATTTATTCAGCTTCAGCATCTGGCAAACAACAGAAGACAGTACTAAAAAGTCAGCAAAAGGGAAAAGAACTGTAAAAAACTCTTTCTCCTTTTTTTTTCTTTTTTTCTTTACTGGAAATAAGATGAAGCAACCAAAGAGACATTTGGTAGCCAAAAGATATTGTTACTTGCTGAAAGGTATTTGATTAACCAGCAACAATGATTTGCAATTCTATGGCACTTCTCACAAAATAACCACCATAGAGAATTTCAATGAGCTTCATCTCTGGGCTGGCCAGCAAACAAAAATGATGAACAGCTCAATGGTGTTTTATCAGTGAAAGGAAGGGATGCAGCTGGCAGAAGCAGGTTTAATTTCTAATTGAGAGAAATGACAGAGTTGAAACCTGTATTGACATTTTTATGGTGTTAGCTGGACAAGGCGACTAAGAGGCTGCACAACTAAGTAAATTGTAGTCCATCCTCTATCTTTGTGCACTTTCACCCATAAAAGTACAAAAGCACAAACCAGAAAGTACAAGTAAAATTTGCCAACTTTTGCAGTAAAAGCATTCTAGGCAAATCACCGAGGAATGGTTTTTGCTGCTGTCCGTATTAGAAGGCATTGAACATTTTCAGAATTTTCCTTGGGACTGAAATAAACCAGATTGGAAGAGGTTTAGAGGTCATCCTGCTCAGTAAGATGCACGAGGCAGGATTGGCTCTGTCTCTGCCAGCCTGGCATATGCTCGTCTGTTCTTAAAAGCCTCCAGTGATGAAGAATCCCAGGCCGCCCAGGAGCCTTCTCCAGAGTTCAGCCAGCCACATGGGTAGCAGATATAGTCTTACTTTCAGTTACATGTCCCTTGTTGGAATTTTAGGTAATTACTTCATCTTTGTAATGGATATGGATTACATTTGACTGCCTTCAGTGCTGTTCTGATTTACGTATTTGAAGATTATTTGGTCTCACTTCAGTAACTTCTCTAATTCCTTACGTCCTACATGGTTCTTCCAGCCTTCCCTCAGAATTACCGGGTTTAGGTTTCAGGCATTTTACTACTCTTCCTTGACTTCTTTGCAGCTGCTGTGCTCTGAACTTGTGGAATGGTACTTGAAACAGGACACAGTGCTGCACCAGACATCTCAATAGAGCTGAGCAAAGTTTTTCTTCATATACCCTATGGCATTCTGTTCATATGTCCTTCTTTGGTGTGTGCTATTTTCTTCTAGTTTCAACAACAATATATTACTTTTCACTCATTTAAGTTTAAATTAATATTGATTGATTGATTGCAGGAATGCAGATTATCAGCTTTTTTCACAACTTGCTTTTGCACAGGATCATTCTGTTTTTGGATAGAAATCCAGACGTATACACCTAAGAATATATAGCCTAGCCTCCCTCCTTCAATGCACAAAGTGATATTATAGAGCTTTCTTATCAGATACATCTCAACTGACATCATTAAAGGAACGCTTAAAGCACAGGCAATCAGAAGAACTGAAATATTCAGGTTATTGAGCAGAAATCTGCATGCATATACCTCATGTACAAGAGCTACTGAAACACTGTCCACTGCAAGAACTGGAAGTTTGCTTAAGGAATGGAAGATTCAGACTGGCCTACAACTGACAGGACAAGACACTAGTGAGTAAGAAAAAGGAACAAAAAAATTACAGATAAGATGATGGTGCAATCATGTAAGCTGGTGAAAGAGCAGGAACCATCCTGCTTTTATTATCCTCTCAGTCCAGCTCAAAAATAGCAGAAACTGCTATTTGAAAATAGCCAGTAATTATTTTAAGTGAAAAAAGTATGCATAGCCAATGTCCATTCTCTAAAATGGCAATTTTCAGACAAGGTAAAACAAAAAGTGAATGCACAGCGCATTTTCCAGGGTAGTAAAATTTTAGCTCAGTCAGCTTATTATGGAGAAAAAAAATCATTAGGCAATGTTCTCACACTTCCAGTTCTGTTCTGTAATAAATGTCTTCCTAGAGAAGTGTATTAGCAAATTCTGTCATGTAATCCCAGCAAACAGACCTGATCTGAATTTTTTTGCAGAGGTGCCATTACAGTCCTGGGAGTGAGCTGCTGATGCCCTCAAGTGCTGTTTGCTGTGGCAGTGCCAGGGCACTGCAGGAACAACTTGCATCTCATTGTTCAAAGTGTAGTGAGTGATGCAGAGTAATGAGACATGACACTGAATAAATTGATGGAATGAGATACAGCAGGAAGCGTGGGACTGAGCCCCACAGAGGAGACCTTTGCGTTGGCTAATCTGAACCTTTAATTTAATTAGATTTACGTGCAGTGACAGCAGGGCATGAGAGCACAGTCAATCTCTCAGCTGCTTTCTGGGAGACACCGCTCTCCCAAGATTAAATAAAATAATGTAAAAAGGTCTTTTATGTAGGGCATGCTGCAAGTTCTTATATTACACTTTTTTATTACTGATATATGTTCCCAATTTTTATTACTGATATATGTTCCTAATAAGTATGGGGCCTCACCGTGGGAAGCAGCAGAGGACAACGAGGACAGCCCTCAGCCTAGAAGCAAGTAAGAATATCACCTTGATTTGTCAGAGACACAGAAATTGATCCAATCATTATAGCGCCTAAAACAGACACTTGCACCTGGGTTCACAGGAGTGACGAGCAGTTGCATCTGTGCATCAGCTTTGGGACAGTGGGGACATTTGCTGCCCATATTCGAAGCACAGCTTGCCAGCAGCTCCTAAAGGCAGCCCTCGCTACAAGGAAGGCTGAAGCACTTGACTCTGGTGTTGCACTTCAAGCCCATATCAGGCGCTGAAAGGTCTCACACAGGGTCACACATTCCCTGCCACACCTGAGTACCAGGCCAGGGACTGAAAATCTGACAGCTGTTTCTTATGTCCACTCCTTTTTCCTCACACAAAAATAAGGTGGCTAACTGCTGCTGTGAACTGTGTTGCGATTACCTTTTAACTTCCATTTCAATAAAAGGTTTTAAGGATCAGTGTAAATCCTTGCATTTTTGTGCAAACAGATTTCCCCACTGTACTGGTGGGAACTTGGAACAGCTCTGAGGCTGTCCCCACTTGGTGCCTTTTTGGAGCTGAGCTTCAGCACGTGGAGACTAAGCAGATGTGGTACCAAGCCTGCAGAGTGATGGGTAAAAGGAGATGCAAACAAACAATACCAGTTTACCACCATATCTTGATTTAAGTAATGTCAGAAACATCCTACTTCACTGATTTGGAAATCAAAGTCAAAACCCATGCAATGACATTTTGTTGATACAGGGTAGAAAAAGAGCTTCTTCTCTGCTAATCCTCCTTTGTGGTCCAGGTCAGGCCCAGACCTAATATCTATCCTACAATAGCACATTGCCAGAGTGCCCATCAATATTCCTCTGAAGAGTGGGTTTGCCTTTCTGCTGAGATGACCTTGACCAACTGGAGGGGTGGAAGAGAGCTGGACTTGCTAGGTCAGTGCAGAAAAAAGAGAATAAACCCAACACTACTCAGATAAAGAGATCATGGGACTATAAGATGGGGAAAAATCAAGAAGAGGTCTGCGGCCACTTGGGAGGTGTTCACATCCAGTGTGTAGCTTCTTTCCTTACAGAGAAAGTGAGCACAGAGTCTATACAGGAATCCAGACAGATGTGGAGCATTTGGATTTGACATTTTAGTTTGGATCTCTTCTTCATTTGCTCCTTACAGTGCTCTTGAAACTACTGAGCTGAATCTGACAGGCTGGAATTTGGTCTTGCTAGTGGTGCATTTGATCCTTTCAGCTCATACCTTTCAAACCTTCACAGACAAATGCCTGCTCTCCCTCCCAAGACACCTTACATGCAAGGCTTGTACTGAAGTGCGGTGCCTCTGGAGCATTTGTGCAGAACCTGTTTGCAGAAATGTGTCAGCAGGCAAGATTCACAGCTCCCACGTTATCCTGGTAAAGCTGGTTTCTAAACTGGGACACAGATTTCACATGAACCAACACATAAGAATACAACAGCCTCGACGCCAGACCTTCCCATCACAAAGCAGGGCATGTGAATTGCCCTTTTACTCTTTTCTGTGCACCCACCTCTACAGCAATCAAATATATTTTCTCCTTCTTTGCTGAATTCTCTTCAATTTATACAGGGTTTCTGCTCTTGCAGATCCCTGACTTTTGTATTTATTGCTTAGCATTTCTGATGTTTTATTTCAGTTCATTATTCTCTCCTCAAATTTCTAGTAGGTCTAGATCCCTTTGTAGCATTTATTATGTCAATTTATTCTCTGGTCTCAATAACACTGCTACTTTTATTATCATGCAGCTTCCTCTCTCTTTAAGATCATTAAGCAAAATAGTCAATGAAATTGGATCAAATAAAATCCCATACAAGCTTTTCAATAATTTAATCCATTTTGATTCATTAGAGTACACATTTTTATTTTCATATTATGCCATTATCTTCATAATAAAGTTAATCCAAACTACTTTTTAACTGCAAAAATCCAGAACATACTGCATGAAATTATTTAAATCCAAATATATTGCATTTATTGCTCATTTATTAACCAATTTTACAACTGCTTAAAAATAAAGGAGATTGTAAGACTTCTGCATTGTAAATCCAGGTAACTACTTGTTCATAGGTCTATTATTGTCTAAATGTTTCATGAAAGCAATTAAGTTCCCATTTTATGCCAGGTCTGGTTTTATCACCAAACAGAGGGATCTAATTAGCATAGAGCAAGAGAGATTTACTAATTTAGGAAGAATGTCATAACAAATCTTCGTCACCCAGACTGCTATACCACACCCCTTACCGGTGTCTCTGAGCACATCAGTAAAAGGATCTGTTCATTCACATTTACATCACAAAATGCAAATACGTCAGGATACTCGCTGATGTTAATGTGAACTTGCAGCTCTGTAAAGAAAAATCACAGAATAAGCAAGTGCAGAAAAAGCCTCTGCACAAGCCAGAACACTCAAGCACATGTGCAATAGTGTCATAAAAAACCAAGTACCTGCAGCAAATGACAAAAACAAAAAAGGGAAGGAAAAATAATTAGAAAACTAATGGCAAACAGACTTAATCAACAGCCAATGTAGTGTTGCAGAACATATGGCTGAAGTCTTCATTTCAGGCGAAACTGGAAGCATTCAAGCACCCTGACATATTCTGCAAGTGTCCAGAGATGTGTCACTCAGTGATGTTCCCTACTGCCCTTCACAATGGCCACCTATAGGCCTTCTCAGTCCTGCTCATTTCAGCACCAGAGGCATTTCTTTTGCCCTGTGTGGCACCTCCCTGCTGCCACACCAAGATGGCAAGAGAAGTATCCACACCAGTGGCGTCTCCTCAGCCCTGCTGGGGAAGAAGTGAAGGCAGCTGTGGGGGCAGCACGTGCTTGGGGTCTGAAAGCCTGGCTGGGGACAAAGAGGGGAGGAGAGGGAGAGGCTCTTTGGTGTCAGAGAAATAGCATTTTATGTGGTAATTAATATGTTCTGTTAATACAGTAGTACATTGTGTTTATATGCCATGTAAAAATAGTTTCATATCTTTGCTTTAATATTGTTGCGAGACTTGGTCAGACCAAACATTTCTGTCATTCCCCATAGATCTCCATCCTTAATTCTGGTCAAGACAGGAACTGTACATCAAAAAAGGACAGAAAGGCAAAAGCTAGTAGAGATTTGGGGAGTTGGACTGGTATCCAGGATTGAGCAAAATGGACTTTCCACAACACAAGGAACAGGAGTAATCAGGAAGGGATGAGATATGCATTCAGAGTGCTTTATCTTCCTGAAGATACTCTTTTCTGAAAATGCATTAGTCCTAAACAACAAATACAAGGCTTTAAGGATGTTATTTGGTCACATAACTGTTGCCCATGATGAGAAAGAATTGCACATTTGAATGTAAGTTTGACCTAGTGAGGTAATCATGGGTTGATCCACATAAGTCTGCAACTCTGAGATGAGTTGAGGGGCAATTGCTTGGTTCTGTGGTGTGAAAGGAGAGAGCTGGAATAGGTGTGCCATGCAGTGACCATCAGATGCAGTAAAATGTCATGCATTTGCCTCTCACTAGATAGATATTACTGTTACGGGCCAGAGGTTCACTCAGCTTCCTGATAAATTAAACCAATGGGGCCCTGTGATGGCCTAAAGCATCTGTGGTCACTTAACCTTAGCATTAACTTCAGCAGCCCAGCTGTACAGAAAAAATAGAGATGGCTCGATGTAAGTAGATCTTATGTAGCATTTTCACTGCTGCCTGGGCTGTTCAAAGACCAAGATGCCATAAATACCATGACCCAGAAAAAGAACCATGGGCTGTGTACAAATCACTCTCTGGATCCTTGCAGCTATGGGGTCCAGTATTGCAGTAAGCAAAACTAGCTAAACATCATCACCAGTAAATAAACAGCAAAAATACCAGTACAAGAGCCACAGCTCGTTAGCCCTGTAAATTGCTGCTCCACAGAAATATCACAGAGTAAGCATAAAAATAACTGAGCATGGCTTTGCTGAGCTCATTCACTCGTATTGCCCCAGCACAGGAAGAAAAAATCTATTTGTAAATCCACCAACACACTGCACAGAAGCATGTTTACAGTACATGATTTGCCTATGACTGGAACCTAGCACAGAAATTCCAGCCTCTCATCTGGATTTAGGTAGCTACATGATTTAGGTTCAAGAGTATCAAGCAACACCAGAAAAATGGATAAACCTTAGCTGGTTTTTTTTTTAAATTTAGATAAATGGCCAGGTGCTTTACTGTGCCTTCTCCCAAAGAGGACACAAAGCAGAGGACAGGTTTGCCAGCTGGATTTTCAGCAACACTTAAGTCCAGTTGAGACAGAGATAATTTGACTGTTTTCCCTCTCTATTTTGGCACACCAAATTTGACAGGACAAGAGGAAAAGGCATCAAGTTGCACCAGCGTAGGTTTAAATTAGATATTAGATTTTTTTTTCATGTTATAGACTGCCCAGGGAAGTGGTGGAATCACCATCCCTGGAGGTGTTCAAAAAATGTGTGTATATAGCGCTTGAGGCCATGGTTTAATGGTGAATATGGTGGTGGTGCGTGACTGATGAATGGACTTGATGATCTTAAAGGTGTTTTCCAATGTTAATGATTCCATGATTCTAAATTATGTTGGTGCCTAGATGCAGACCTGAAAACCACTGAGGAAAATATATGTTCTTTTATGTCCTTCTATTTTTCTCATGTATTTCTATATCCAGCCTAATTTCAGAATTCTGGGGTGGTTAGATTTATTTTCTTTAACACTACCTTAACCTCTATAAGACCTCTGGTAATTTTTGCTGGAAGATTCAGAGATCTATTTCTTATTTCTATGTTTCCTCGCTTTTCTGAAAACAAGAGATTTCTTAATGATCATAAAGTGCCCTTCCCAATCTAATGTAATAAAGACATCTCTCAGGAAAGGAGACACTTTTTCCTTTTATCTAAATAACCTCTCTAACATTTGTCTTTATTGAGTATTAGCTGCTCACAGTTGTCTCTCTGTTCATTTCTCTCTCTAAACTCTGGGCAGGTATGCTCTCTATAGCTTGGTTGCCATTTCAATCACAGGGCCCAGTGGGCATGTTATGTCAATACAGTGATATTTGCAGTCTTCTCTATCTGTGTGTGTTTTATTGAACAATTTGATACCAATTGCACAAGTTAGGCCTCTGTGCCTTATGAATGTTTTATTCTCCGTCACCCACCAAGTGGCATAACTTTGGGATAACAGAATGAACACGTAGAGACATTTTTGCTGTTCTTTTGCATTTCATTTTTTGTTGAATAAAGAGGAGGAAGAGTTCACTGACTACAGCAGTAAGAAAAGTGGTGTTTTGGAGAATTGAGTTCAATTATTGGCATTGCCAAAGCCATTCTGTGGGTTTATCTGCCCTGCCCTACAGCATGCGATGCAGAGGTCCTTGATCTACCGGTCCTTGATCAAGCTAATTCCTAAAGCAAACCTCCTGAGCTGGCCCAGAATAACAATTGCCCTATTTGCAGGCCTCTGTTGCTGCACCGTGCTGTGTTGAGCAGCTGAAGGGGTGGCTGAAGTATCCTGTCACACTTCCTCCCATTTTCACACAGGTCCTTACTCATGAGTAGGGAAGTACATATTTACAGTGAGGGTGAGCAAGCTCCGGCACAGGCTGTCCAGGGAGGCTGTGGAGTCTCCATCCTTGAGGACATACAAAAGCCAACTGAAATAATCTTGGGCAACCAGCTTTAGGTGTCCCTGCTTGAGCAGGGGGTTTGGACTAAATGACCTTTGGAGGTCCATTCAACCTCAGACATTCTGTGATTCATTGAGGAGCCAATAGTTATCTGCTTTAGCATGAAGATAACTCCTCTCCAGGCTCTATGGGGTTGATGAACTGGGTTTCCATCAGCTGTAACAGGAGCCTAGATACCCTGCAGACTTGGCAATATCTGAATGTACGTGTTTGAATCTGGAGATGGAATTCAACTCATGTACCTCATCTCCATGTCATTGAGATGGGGACAATACATTGTCCCTTTCTGACAGAGTGTTGTTAGAGAAAAACATTTAGTATCAGAAAAGGTATACAGGTATTACAGCTAAAGAAGTTCATGACATTTACCTTACAGTGACTATTAGCTGAAGCACCATAATTTCTAACTAATTCCACACAATTGAGGGGGACACTCCATCAAATCCACGTGTGCAAAACCAACATATGCAAGTTTTGGTGTGAGGTGGAACAGCTGTAATCCTGCTTCCACAATGTCATTTAAAAGGGGTCAAGAGAAGCTGAATCTTATCTAAAACCAGGCAGAGTGTGACTAATGTGGACAAGTCACACTTGGGCCCTTAGCCAGATGGCGTAAGCCAATGGGAGGCTTCAAAATGCAGTTCAGTAATCATTGGTGACACAGCCTGAGCAAGCCTTGTGTCAGCAGTGCTATCTCCTTTTATTTTTACATCTGAAGAAAGATAAGGCTTCTCCAAAGCTTAATATTGCTCTGTTAATTAACTAATATATAAGCAGATGTTAACTGCTTCAGAAGTGCCAAACATTTCTGTTGTTATTCACTTCAGAGTCAGATGTGTCTAGATCGTTTTTTTTTCAGAGCAATGAGCAGGGTTTGAATGCTTAGGGGTGCAATTGTCACTGGCTTGAACTGCAACTGTGTGGTTAAATCTCCATACTGGGCTTCAAAAATTGCCCTCAAGGCAGGGCTGTATTCTGCCACTTCTGTGCGTACAGAAAAGGCAGCATTCACAGAGTGCTGCAAAATATGGACCATAGCTAATTAATGCTGCCTTGTTAATCTCATCTAGCCGAGAAGAGGGACTGGTTCCTATCACATTTTCAAGTGATCATAGAATCATAGAATAATATGGTTGGAAAAGAACTCTAAGATCATTGAGTCCAACCATAAATCTGATACCAGGTGCAACATCTACACATTTTGAAATACCTCCAGGGCTGGTACTCTACCACTGACTTGGGAAACCTATCTTGACAACCTTTTCCATGAAGAAAATTTTCTTGATGTCCAATCTAAACCTCTCCTGACACAATTTAGGTAATTTCCTCTCATCTTGTTGCATGGAAGAAGAAACCAATCCCCACCTGGCCACACCCTCCTTTCAGGCAGTTCTAGAGAGAGCAAAGGCCTCCCCCCGACCCTCCTTTTCTCCAGGCTAAACACCCCCAGCTCCCTCAGCTGCTCCTCACAGCACTTGTGCTCCAGACCCTTCCCCAGCTCCGCTGCCCTTCTCTGGACACGCTCCAGCCCCTCAGTGTCTTTCTCGCAGTGAGGGGCCCAGAACTGAGCACAGGATTCGAGGTGTGGCCTCAGCAGTGCCGAGCACAGGGGGACGGTCACTGCCCTCCTCCTGCTGGCCACACCATTCCTGATCCAGGATTTTGGCCTGCAGGACAAGCCATCAAAAGGGGACTAAAGACACAGAGTTTGGAAGTCTGTGACCGACGTAAGCTGAAGCTCCAGAATCAAATACTAGAAAAATTAAAATCTAAAGCTTACTGAACAGATGAAAGGAAGAAAACTTTGCAAGCATCACACAAACAGGGCTGCATTTTGTAAATTGCTGTCAGTTTGGTCTGAAAGGATTAGGGCTGATTCCTCCCTTCAAGGAATGACAGTACCACTGAGCTACATTTTGTTGGATGATTTATGAAAAAAATCTTTCCCTCTAATCAAGCACTGCTGTGAACAGCAGTCTCTGACCTACCACTTCTACAGTTTGAATACAAATCTCCACACACACATCTGAAATGCCATGTGATATTTACCTAATTTATCATTCTTTTATAAAATGTTCCGCATGAAAAAGAAAAGAGAGTGTAACAGACCAAGCAGGCAATAACCTGGCACAAAGTGATCTGTTACAGCTTCCTCATCCCTCGACTTCTCTTTGTGCTGCTGAGAGACAAAATGTCAAACGTGATTTTTGATAGGCAACTACCCAAAGTGCCCTACAAAGTTTACAACTCTAATGCAGAGAAGCTTTTAAATCAATGCAAGTCCCGCTTTTCCACTCCCACAGGACATATACTTGAAACACGTGATAAGCTAATCAGCAGTACATGTGTTCAGGTTGAGACCTGCAATAAAAACCCAGTTTCTTTAAAAAGTGCAGTAGTTTTAACATTGTGACATGAGCTGTGCCTCTTTCCAAAAGGAGAGATAAAAGTGAGGTTCTAATTAAAGTCTCCTCTTTCTTAAATATGCTATATCACTCTGTGGTAGTTGCACTGCTCGGGGTCCAAAAGGAGTACGTGAATTCTGCCTAATAAAGTTTTCCCTTTAGATCTTTTTAAACTGTGTTGTGTGCTTCTGTGAAACCCCAGTTCATAATTCAGGAACTGCCTGTGTGTCACTACTCTCTCCATATCTTTGCAAAACACTTGTGCATCTTCTAATGATTCGTACAGCCTGCAATAAATATAAAGGTGCATGAGGAACATCCCTACATCTAAAAACACTGTTGAACATACCAGAATACACAGAATTTCTATTTACTCAGGGACTAGATGACAATTACTTTGATTTTTTTTATTAGCTGATTCAACCAAGGAGAGAAAAAAGAAAAGGAAAAATAAATCATTTCCCAAACATTTTCAGGACACTACAATCAAAAAGTCTGTACTCCCTACTATGATAAAAAAACAAACCAAAACCAAACCAAAACCACCCATGAACAAATAAAATAAGCCCAGATCACACTGAACTACATGTCAATTCCAGAGAGTAAAAAAGCTAAGGCTGCGTTTGATTCTCCTAACTCACAAACAAGCTCCCAAATTGACTCCCAGAGGCTGGTCAAGACATGGCCCAAAAAAGAACACTAACTAGTGGGGGCCCATGAATTCCCACTCAAGACTTTCCCTAATCTGCCATCAATCACAGAATATGATTGTTATTACCCCAACTGCCAATATGCTCTAGAACTCCTAAAGCTGTGTCCAGAGATTTTCAAGTATTTTTTATCCTGCTGCAGTATTGAGCTGTTGCAATATACAGAAGATGAATGACCATTCTGAGCGCTTCCTAATAACATTTTCCCTCTGATCTTTAATCAGCAAAAGTAAGACCATGCTCAGTGTAACTCTGGTTTTCCCAATTAAAGAATCTGGAGTGGTTTTAGGAAATGTCACCCAGATATGTGTTCGAAATGCAGGGTGCGGCTGTGTTTAGGAAAGCTCAGCATGACTGTGTTCAAGATCCCAAGACAGTATCATAATTTTTTATGGAGCAAACCTCAGACTAATGAAATCTTGAGAGACGTCCTGTGTTACCTAAAACACAGAAACCTCAGCCTTCCACAAGGTTATGGAAGAGAAAGCTGTTTGGTACTCAATATTTTTTATAACATCTGGACTAAAAAAAGTCAGGCTTTAACCTAAATTTCTGGGATTTACTTTATGTTAGAGTAGAACCAAAATGTATTAGTTACTAACGAAACCCACAAGACGAGTCAGTTCTTGCCCTTAGGCAAGAAGAAAAGTTTTCTTTTTAAAGAAACTTTGGAATTATTACCATATAACTGTTGGCTGTGTGCAAAGCTACTGGGAATCTGCTGCTGGAGGCAGAGACCACTGTCAGGAGCACAAGGCATTGAGTTGTGCTGGCTGCTGGTTTATTTCCCTGTAGAATTTAATCCTTAAAGCTCTTTTGCCAAACACCTGCACATCCAAATGACCACTTTTATATCATCTTCCCCCATTCCCTCAACAGCCAGAGATCCCTCAGCCTTGCCCTTCTAAACCTGAATGGAGCTGATTGGGGCACAAAATCCCAGGTAAGCTTTATGAAAGAATAACAACACCAACTAGAACTCCTGATGGATGCCTGAAATAAACTGAAACAACATCTCTCATGACCTCTAATATTTTATAATTGTCATGTTGCTCCTGAACTTTCAATTCTAGAATCAAATCCAGTCCTGATCAGACAGTACAGGTATTGGACTTCCCTGACATAAGCTCTCAGAAAGAGCACTAACCATATGCCACAGAGACACAGTCTGGTTCCACCTCACTGCTTTTTCAGAAAGAGTTCCTCTAAATCACCCGGATCTTTTTGCTTCAGTGACTCCCCAGCCTTTCTGAACTTGCTTATGGCGATCCAGCATTCCTTGCTGGACCCCGCACAGTGCAGCCAAACAAACTGTGAGGTATCACAGGTGTATCAGCACCCTGAAATAATCCTTTCCCACCTCTTTTGTCATCACCCAGACCAAATGCCCAAGGACCACAGTTCTTGCTCTGGGGAATGACACTTTTCTTACCTGAGGCTGCCTATTTGTGCCGAAGTTCTCCCCAGATGTCCCCAAGCCAATAATTAGAAATATCAGCATTTTCAGCAATACCTCATCAAGAACTCAAAATCATGAGTTCTTCTGCAAACCTTACGTTAATTGTTGGCAATCAGTCATCCCTATTAAGTAGTGCCAGGAAATGTTCCCAACCACTGGAACTGAATCACTTGGTCTGTTTATTCGTTACTGTGATCCTTGAGACAGTTTTGCTCCAGGTCATCTGGAAACTTCCCAAATATTCTCTGGTATAGGAAACAGCATGGCTAAGAAGTACAATCAGCAACTGGCAATCCTGTGCTGGAGGGGTGAGAATTTAATGCCATGAACACCCCCTACTGGGACAAGTTCCAGGCATGCTTCATTTCCTAACACAGACATAACCCCAGGGTCTACCATAAAAAAAGAGGTGAGATTCAAAAGTAAACACAACTAAAGCCATTCAGGATAAATCAAAAAAGAGTGAAAATTTTGGTGATGAGGTCCTCACCAGAAATACCATCCCTTTTCTATCTACAAAGGCAGTTACCCAAGATCCCTCAGCATCATACTGTGAGAAGCAAGTTCACCACCAAGATGCAAACTATTTTATGTTGAAAATCAATCCCTCAGACTTCATCCAGAACCATACTGAAAGCCAGGAAGATTCAAGAGCATAAATGCTACCAAGTCCCCTGAAGAAAGCACAGCTGTGTTGGGAGGCAGCCGCTTCATTCCCCAGACAGAGCACATTGCAAGGGTTGAAACACAGAGGGCACAGCCTGAATTACCGCAGCATTGCTTGCATCTAAAAAAAAGTGACAATTTTGTAGATAAGAACAGATAGAAAAATGGATGAAGCCTGTTCAGTTCTACGTCAAGAGCCAAGGACTCATTCTGCCTTCCATTTAGTGGTTTCGGCATTAACAGAGGAACTGATTCTCAGTTTTTCCCTCACTTATGTAAGTAGTTTTCTATTTTTGTCCACAAGAAATTTTAATTTCACCTAATTCAGGCTAAGTATCAGTCTGATCACTGTTTCCCCATAGGGAAGCCTGGCTTGCAGCCCCACCCCTTCCCCAACGAACAGAGAGTCTGTTCCCAGCTTGGTGCTCACAGCTCATGCTGGATGAGTTGCTACAGTGATAGACAGTGGTCACTGGAGAGATGTGAAACAGACTCTGTGAGGCTGGGTTCCCAAATGCAGCCCTGGTAGGCCCTCAGCTTTGTGCTACCAGGGCTGGGGGGCTAAGCTGGCAAGAAGTGATTCTGCATCATGCCAGCAAACTCTGCAGCCATGGCCTCCTTGTCATCCTGAACTGTAAGCTATGAATCTAAACCCACTACCTTAAGAAGCAAAATCAACCCCTTTTTCTGCAATATTCATGATTTCACTGTGGAACTCACTGGCACAGAACACTGTGAAGGCTGAAGGGTTGAGCAAGTTTGAGAATTCCAGGATGATCAGTCATTTGTGGCCATTAAACCCAGCAGTATGGACAGGACCACACCATACCATACCATACTACACCGTATGGACAGGACCATATCCAGAAAGTCCCTAAACCACTGAGCCCTGGGATCAGAGGTGTTACTCTAGGACAGTGATCACTCCCACCTGCGTCATCCAAGCATGCACTCCTGGCTCTTCATGGAGGGAGTCTGGTCCTGAAGCAGCAAGGCCATTGCTTCACTAACATCTGGGATGGGCCACAGCATACACGGAAAGAGCCTGGTGCAAAGAAGGACTGAGATTTCCCATAGGAAACACTAAGGTTTAGAGTGTCATCTAAACATTTTTCCATTAGTTGTTTGAGAAAGAAAGCAACCCTTCCTTGACCATTTGAAAGTCATCCAGATGTCAGGTGCTTTGTTAAGTAAGAGCAAAACCAGCTGATAGGTGTAGCCAAGAAGTAGTGTGGAGTTGTTCTTCCTTTGACTGGAGCTGTGCGAGTGTTCCCCCTCACAAGGTGAAATTTGCTGGTTTCAAACACTGCTACAAACTCAGTCCACTTTCCTGCTCCTAAAAGTAACTGATTAGGGCTATGGAATGGTACAGGGCTTGAGTTTTCTCAGTGAGATAAATAGCTAGAAGGTGCTTCACAAATTAAATACCCTTTGATTCCACTCTCCTGACTCTTCGTCCTCTGCGAGTGCAGTCTGCCCACCAGCCTGCTCTGCTTGTGTCTTCCCCATGGAACATTCCAGAGGGTCCTTCTGCACCCGGCTGAGCCCAGCTCCAGGAGAAGGGGCATGTGGACACTGCTGCCAGAGAACTCAGGGCTCTCACACCTTCGTTAAAGGGCACCATTCATACGGCTGATTATGACAGGACAGAAATTTGAGAAATGAAGAGCTATGCCTTGTCACAGAAATAAGAACTATGCCTTGTGACAGAGCAGAGTTTGCTAACAATTAAAGATGATTACCCATCTAGTCCCAGAGTATCATACTTTATGACACCTAGTTTTTACAATTACAGCAGGGAATGTAAAGAAAAAGTCTGAAAGCAGGGAACTGGAATACTGCAGCTAAAATGAAGAATTAATCATTTTTACAGAATGGGCCCAATTACTGTATGTTAACTCTTCAGATCCTGGTTTGATTTGCTGAAATTACATGCACTTAACCTCCTGTGATGCACAAACTATTTCATTAACTTCTTACTCACAAAGCATGACAAATTCATTTAAGTAAGGATATTAAAAGAGGACAGACCATGTCTGCGTTTAACCTGGACAATCAACTGCCTTCACCTAATTTATTTCCAGACCATTTTCTAGCCCCCTTTTAACCCAAAAGGTGCAAAATAAAATTTCTCAGAATAAAATACTCCACCAAGAAAAATTCTTTCTAGTTACCTAAGTTTGCTTAACCTGCCAGAGAACTGTGAGAGACACCTGGATCCAGTACCCACTGCAGCCAGTTTATGACCTTTCCTTGACTTCAGGCAGGCCTCATGCATAAGGTTCTTACTCAAAAAATATGGATACTCTGGGGAGGAGAAGGGCTACAGAAATAGCCTTGAAAAGAGACCTGAAAGAGAACTGCGAAGGGGTCTATGAACTCTGAGTTTTGGAGTGTTTTCTCTTACATATAAATATTTTTGAAGTGCATTTATCAGGATAAAAAAGCAAAATATCTGAAAGTTTTTGGCACCATAAAGTCCCAGCTCCTTACAAACAAAAAGTAAACAAACAAAACAAAACAAAGGAAAAAAAACCAGTCATCATTGTTCCAACATTAACTTGAAAGAAGCAGGACGTTCTTTTACACTCACGGTACCATCAGAATACATAAGGTACCACAGTTAAAACAACACTGACAATACCTTGCTAGGTTCATAACCAGTGCAGGAATTCTGAAAATAGTCTCAGAAAGTAGCTAAAGGTGGCAGACAGGCCTCCATTGTTGTTTGAGATAATAGGAAATGGTAAGGGATAAAAGTATGTTAGATGCTGTGGGAACAGGAAAGGTTACATTTGTTAGATTTGACCATTAGCCACAAGTCCATCTAAATGTGACATGTGGAGTATGCTTGAGGTCTGATGGATAATCAAATTATTTTAAAAGTACAAGATGTGAAAGAAAATTCACTTTATTTAGGTCTGCAACTGGATTCCTAACTGAAGGAAAACAGGGACAGCTGGAGGGTAATAGCAATTCTCTAAAAGACAAAAGATAAGGAACATCTGCTAGCAGGGACCTGAGTGAAAAAAGACCTGTCTGTGAATGGACATAAAATATTAATATTCCCATATCTAAGTTCCTCTAGACAATGGAAGAAATAAAGAGCAAACCTCAAACAAACAAGAGTTTTGCAACAGATCCCTGTTCTGTGAAATTTAAACCCATATTTCACAGGATGCCACTTCCCTACTGTGCTTCCCAAGAGGAAGCGCAACACACAGCCCTGGAGACTGTGACACCGCCAGTCCCCGAGTACAAGGGGACTACATTTCAATGCACTGATTTTCTGTTGGTTGCTTGCTAGCTTTTGTTTCCATGTCATTTGAATTCTGCCTGTGGTCTGCGTACATATTACAATTAAGTGTCCAGGCCAGCAGGGACCTCAGCAAGCCACAGAACACCCTTGCAAAAAGGCAAATGGACCCCTTGACACTTCGCTGATGCACGCTTTGTGTGTACGCCATGTTTTCTCATGGTGGCTATCTTCCCTCGGAGATGAAAATCACTGGCACTTAAAAGCAATTTTAGCAACTGAATACGCTAAAGGAACAGAATTCCTCATGACAGATGTCTGCCACTGGCATCACACTGTCTAAAACTGTTTCATAGCCACAACAAGCTTCATTTTGGAAGCAAGAGCTGTGTATTGTTTGAAAGGCTCTTCCTTGTCTGCCGTCATGATGGGGAGATACCTTTCCTTTTTTAGCTTGATTTTGCTCCTAGCCCATTTATATATCTTTGGTTCTCACACGATTTAGTCTGTTTTCAGAACATCCCTATCCTTCCCACCAGCATTTTCATAGACAGCAGCTGCATCACTCCAGCCTCCATTTAGCTAAGCTAAACAGGAGAAGCTCCTTTAGTTTTTTCTGATATGACAAGCTCTTCCTTCTCTTGTTACCCACAGTAATTCTTCTCTGGACCTTTTCCAGTCCAAAGGCAGAGCTGCCCAAATGGTCCCAGACACACTCAGAACAAGCTCTTGCAATGAATCCTACCATCTCTCCACTGGAAATAGGAGAATATTCCCTTTTACATACCCACAGTACTGCTAGCATCACACTTGGATCAGTCAACACACCAAGAGGTTTCCTCTGGTAGAGAAGCCCAATCCTCAGCTCACAGAACAGCTGGCTCAGGTGGCTCCTCCTTCCTGCAGTGCTGCCTACAGAAGGGACGCAAGCAGGACACAGAGCAAAACCATTCTGTAAGAGGAATTAAGATGCAGCCTGCATCTTAATGCTACATAGTAAACTAAAATTGATGGCAAATGAATTCAGCTGCTAGATATCAGGCCTGTGTTATCTACTTGCAGCAAAATCTACATCACCAAATTTTTCCGAGTCCCTCTTTATTCAACCCAAGGCTTAATGCACACTCAAACCTGCCAATGTTTCTCTCCCAGAATGAACAACTGAGCAATTCTGGAGATACCGACTAAATTTGAAGCCACACAGGTGAAGATTTACATGCTAGGTATGCTGGAAGGTTTGCAGTGCAATGCTTCTGACAGCACAGAACAAAGCTATGATAAAACATCGATGTCTGGGTGAGCCTGCAAATGTAAGTAGAGGACATCAGCACCCAAGCAGATGTGAGTCACTGCACATGCACAGACACTCCTCAGCGCTTGCCTACAAGCTGGTGAAAGCTTTATAACATTGCACTAGTCCTTCCTTTTTTCTGTGTGACAGAGGACTTAATAGAACCTGCTGGCAGAAGCTTGAGTCATCAAAGACACAGGGAAGGCTGAAGCTTGGCTGCAGCAGGAATCGAGTGCTCCCTGGGCAGGAACACACCACACTCTGGCAGGCACAACAGGGCAAATGAACTGGAAGGGGGATGAGGTTCACTGTCAGGCATCCCATCAAATTCCCTGGGCTGCCTGCAAACAGCTTTGGCAGCTGCGCTGCAGGAAACAGCTGCACATCTTGCAGATGTGCAAGGCTCTTTCCAGACTATTCGAGAGGAGGAAAAAGCCACTATTGCTGTTCCTGGTTTGGCCAAGGGATGAATCTGAATGCATCAAAGGAACAAGGAAAAAAGGCATGGTGTGTCTCAAGCACACTCAGGTGAGGAACCTCTCAACAAGAGCAAGGCTGGGAAATGCCTGGGACTGAGCTGTGCCTGCATGAGGGTGAACGAGGAGAGCATCTCCCAGCAGGAGCAGTGAGCCTGTCTCAGCAGCTCCCCAGCAGCTCCACATCACAGGGGCTGCAGCAACGCCAAGCCAGTCTCAGGTGACAGAGGACATTTCGACAGCAGATACCCAAAGTGCTGTGCAAGAGACAACTCTGACATGTAAGACACTTTCTTGTTCTAAAAACAGAAGTGCACAAGCAGCAGTACAGGAGCCAAAGCCAGATGATCAACCAGGAGCAATTGTACTCATCCAGCCTCTCACTGAGAACTGTGAAGCAAGGGCTGTAAGCAACCACTGCCATGAAGAGGAAGCCCTAGATGAGCAGGCTCTCTGGACTTTGATCAACACTCAAGCACCTGGGACTGGAGCTATTTATCTACTTATTTATTTTACAGCTTTACAGATTTGTTCTAAAGTGCTTCTCTTTGCCTTCTATTTTCCCACAGATGTTTCAATATAGATTATAGTAATTAGGTATTGTGAAGAGAGTAATTTGCTTTAACAATTGTGTGAAGTGTAATTGTTATCAATTTCATGAACTTTCTGTCCTGTCCAATTGTCCACATAGCTTGAACGATCTGTACATCATAGAAGTGTGGATGTAGAGATTATGCTCAAAGGATAAGTTATGCAGATGCATTTTATTCCATTTGACCTGGAGCTTTGGGACCAAACTGAATTTTCTGGGGGAATCTGAAAGAAGAGGTGCTAGAAAACACTTTCTAGAGGCAGGCCACAGTAGAGAGAAAAAAACCCTGTAGCTTATCCTCATAATATCCTTCTCACATAACAGACAATCAACAGAGGCCCAAAATGCCACAGCCAATTTCTGCCTTTAACAAAAGTGACAGGACAAGAAGAATTTTAGCTGGAACTTTCATTCTGAGGAGTAAAAGAGCACTTTCCAACACAGCTTTCTGGAGCTGGAGTTAGAGACTTTCGTCAAGGCATTTGAAAAAGAACCTAAACCATTAATCTCCTGTTCTAATGTGTTAAATCAGACTCCAAAGAAAGATAAGAAAGGCTCAGTTTAAATCTAAATTGAACACGTTTTATATTTTCAAAATACTGTCTCCAGGTCTTTCACCCCATTGAGTCCCACCAGAGATTCCTCATTTTCTCTGTTTCCTCACAATCCCTTTTTAGTAATGTTATACAGATGTGAGTTCAGAGATCAACAACTTTGCTTCTCAACATTCACTTGTTCCTTGAGGAAACAGAAACTGCAGTAATCCAAATAGGGCCTCTACATTTGCACAGTCCAGACTGAAGGACCCCCATTTCATGAACATATTGCATCATAGCATTTCTTTTCCAATGACTTCTACCAGCTATTTTTAAAAAGTTAGATTTTGCTACCTTTTTTTATCTTTTGCCTCTGCTGCCTGGAAAGTTGATAGCAAATGTGATTGCTTCAATGTATAAATAACCCCTTCTGACTTCAACTTTCCAGTTATTTATGGCAAGCATAAACCCAGCAATTACTGTGTGACCATGGTCTTTTGCAATAAATAGTTCCCCTTTCGCTATGGTGTTTAAATCTCCCCTTCATACACTGCACATGTTTTTTAGATAGGGCTTTCAGCCTACCATGCAGGATTGGCAGCCAAGGGCCCCTCTCATCTCTGTGACCCCTCTCTGCACTCTGAATCCATCTCCTAGGAGTCACTCAAGCACAGGTCAGCTGAGGTGGGAAAGTCTTTATAGAGGTCAGCTAGTCCAATCTCCTGCTCAAAGTAGGGTCACCTAGACTAGGCTACTCAGAGCCATGCCTGGCTTGGTTTTGAATACCTCCAAGGATGGAGACTCCATAACCTCTCTGAGCAACCTGTTTCAGTGCTCAGTCAGTATCACAGTAAAAACAGTTTCTTCTCACATTTAAATGGAATTTCTTGTTTCAGTTTGTGCCCATTACCTCTTGTCCCATCATAGGACTGCTGAGAAAAGCCTGGGTCCATCTTCTTTACTCCCTTCGTCATATATACA
Source organism: Origma solitaria (assembly GCA_013397895.1). Lineage (NCBI taxonomy): Eukaryota > Metazoa > Chordata > Aves > Passeriformes > Acanthizidae > Origma > Origma solitaria. The sequence continues at coordinate 840,557 of VZRL01005594.1, forward strand.
TCGAATAAATCCCGCTTCCCATCCTCGGGCTGAGCAGTCCCAGCTCTCTCTGCCTTTACTCATATATCAGACACTCCAAGCACTTAATCATCCTCATGGTCCTTCATTCGACTTGCTCCAGTATGTGCAGTGTGTCTCTCCTGTGCTGGGGAGAGCAGAACTGGACACAGCACTCCAGGTGCCTGCCAGTGCTGAGCAGGAGGGAGGGATCACCTTCCCCGACCTGCTGGCAGCACTTTGCCTAATGCAGCCTGGGATGCTGGTGTTGGGATCAGCATTTCTGGCACTCCTCATGGGATGGCATTGATATTCTCCTACCACCATGACAGGCAGCTAGCCTAGCTGAACACCCTTTTCCCAGGGTCTTTTCCCAGAAACATAATTTTGGATACTTACAGCAACTCTGATGCGCCAGTGCCTTCAGAAGCTTTTCCTCCTCTGTCATTTACAGCTGCTAAGATCCCAATTTGCAATAAAGGCTTTGTTATTACATAGTGAGTACCTGACCTTTCATTTTGTACTGTTAAATTTCAGTCCCTTTCAATTATTGCAGTCCTCAAGGTCACCCACTTCTTTCTGAAGGTGGTTTGAATATCTTACGTTTGTCCAAAACATAACCTTTCTCTTTGTAAGTTCTCATTACCTTTTAAAAGTCTCTCTAGTTTGAAAGCTTCCGAAGTATTACATTCCTTATTCATTTTGCTGCCCCTTTTTTTTCACTTTTATTATTTCTCCTTTGTCCTTCATCTTACCTGCAGTCATGCACCCTGGCAAAGCCCTCCCTCTTCCTCTGATACCAAGAGGAATGCTTGGCACCACCCATTGATTTTACATTCACTAAGCACACGGTGTTTGCGCCCTGCAGCAGGAATAACTTAGGTAGGTACCGCAGGTACTTCCAAACTAAACCAACCCAGATCAAGCCAAACTTACAATCCGGGCTGTTAAACTCACTTAAGAATCATTCTTGCGTTTATGGTGTACTTTAAGTTCAATACTAGGGCAGGGAGCTGCTCCTTACATCTGAAATGTTTGCCTGGTTATATCAATGTAAGATGTAGCATTTAAGCTACATGCTGTGCTAGACAGGGATCTTCACTGAGCTACAAATGATGACTGAGTGAATTCCTAAGGTCTTACAAATAAATCAGAGCCTAAAACCTCTATGTACAGGACTGAAAATGTTGTCTGCCATGGATATATTCCTGCTAATGGAATCGCAGCTGTGATTTCTTTACTTCCTTTGGGCACCTCTTCAATTGATTTAGACATTAGTATGTAAGACATGTACAGGCCAAGAACAACAACAAAAAAATAAAGATAGAGCATTCTTAACAAAGTGCTGGTTAGATTATTTACCAAATTTCAAGCCAATTCAAAACCTTTTAAAATTATAATTGTTTATAATTTAGTTCTTAGCCTTGGGCAATAGCATCACTAGATATTGGATAATATGATAAACATCATACATGATCTTTGAGAATGGAGCCAAAGGCAAGGAAAATTGTTAATCATTAAACATTTTTAAAAGTTTAGAAGAATATGGCATGATCTTGATCCACATAGTTTGCACGTAAGGTTTAAAGCATTGCAGTATGGTTTTCTCTCCTCAAAGTTATTTGTAGCTCTGCAGTCAACATGGGGAAGTCATCTTTTGTGAAGTAGTTGATAGATGTATTTTTTTTTCTCCAATTTTCCATATTCAGATTTTGTTTGAAAAGCTGAAAAGCTTTTAACTTAAAAACACATTGATCAATGTATGAAAACATATTTGCTTTCCAAATAGTTATCAATAATCAAGAAGTAAATCAACACTTCTAAATTAAAATTGAGAGGTATTAGTCTTGAGAATCTTTTTTTTTTTGGGGGGGGGGGGGTAAAAGCATGAAGGGCAACATTTGTTTATTTCTATGAAATCTGAAGACAGACACACTTTTAGAGCACTTGGGAAACTTACAGTCTGTCCACGCTGAAAACAGCAGCTCTGCTCCCTCTGTGGGAAAACCCTACAAGCTTTGCCTTTTAGGTAACATTTCTGATTTTATGAGTACTCAAAGAATAAAAGCAGAAAAAAGACGTGGCCCTGTTAATTATTTGAGAAGGAGCCTTACAGAATCAAGCAGCCTGTGAGCATTGAACGCTATCAGCAGCTACCAGGTGGCCAAGGGGCGGAGGCGAAGGGCTGGCTGACGATTGTCTCTGCTCCACAGGGACTGGCCACCAGAGACCCTCCTTTAACTTCTGCGCTAGCAAAAGTGATTATATATGCAAGAGCTGGTGAAATGAGCAGCAGGTAAAGCTGCTCTTGTGGCAGCATGCTCAGCACAGCCAGCAGCAGCATGCAGCTTACCCAAGGTGGGGAGCGAAGAGACCCAGCCTGCCAGCACAGTGCAGGGCGCTGGAAGGAGGATGCCACAGGAGAGCAAACTGAGGTGAAGAGACTGAAGAGAGCATGGGAAACTAACTGAGGGAAAATAAGGAAGGAGTGTTTAGAGACCCTCCTGATCTGAGGGAAGACCTCCCTGGAAAGTCTTTGGAAAGGCCACCTTTGGGGGAAAAAGCAGCTTAATAAACAAAACCAAACCAAACGAAAAAAGAACAAATGAAATTATCTGATCACCTCTGTCAGCAATCACACCTGCACTGCCCCAGCACCAGGAACATTGCAGATAGTCCTGTTGTCAGCAAATGGGAGGTGTGGGAGGTTGGTTGCTGCCACAAAAGGGAAAAATGGGGTCTGGCATTTACCTTGATGTGATGAGATGAGAATATACTTATGGGCTGCTACCATCCAGCAGCTGACACACACAAACATGATCACAAGTAATTTGTGGTGATTGTGTTTTTCAGATTTTTTTATTGGTACACACGAGATCACTGAATGGGTAAGGTGGGAAGGTCCAATCTCCCTGTTCAAACAAGGTCATCCTAAAGTACATTGCACAGAATTGCACCCAAACAGCTCTTGAATATCTCCATTGAGGGAGACTCCACAGCCTCCCTGGTAAATCTGTTACAGTGCAAGGTCACCTGCACAATAAAGTTCTTCCTCATGTTCGGGTGGAGCTGCTGTGCATCAGTTCCTACCTGTTCCCTCTTGTCCCATTGCTTGGCACCACTGGCTCCATCCTCTTGGCACCCACCCTTTAGATACTTACAGACATTGATGAGGTCCCCTGCCAACCATCTCATCTCAAGGTTGAACAGACCCAGCTCCCTCAGCCTTTCTTTATAAGAGATGTTCCAGTCCCTTAATTGTCTTCGTAATCCTCCACTGGACCTGCTCCAGGAGCTCCAGGTCTCTCTTGCACTGAGGAGCCCAGAACTGGACACAGCGCTCCAGACAAGCTGACAAGAGGTGAGATCACCTGGTGATGTTCTAACAGCTAGCAGCACAAAAAAGCAGTGCAATAAAGCCTGGAAGCACTCGTCCCAAACTGCAGACAGCATGAGCTTGGAGCAGACTACTGCAGGTAGCAGTCCCATATGTAGAAAGCAGCCTTGGCCACCTTTTAGGAAAGGAAGGAATGGGGCCAGATCTGAAAGTGACAAAAATCCCCACTCCCTGAAAGAACTGTAGAAAGGTACTACTGGGATAGCAGTGTCAAACAGAGAAGAGGCAATCACTCTCACAGCAAATCTGCTTTACCACAAGAACAGCACTTTAGTGACCGGCCTCACAAAGAGCTTCTGAAGCAAAATTGCTCCAAAATCGTGGGGAACAAATCCAAACAAAACAGAGCATATCATGCTTGGACCAAAAAGAGAGTATTTTCCTTTGACCCTGGAAGCCAGAAGTTTGACCAACATGCACAACACCACAGTAATAATGATGGCAACAGGTATCAAATCTTTTGGGAATATCCTTTGGTGAAGTCTGGCCCCTTCACCAACAAAATTTCAGTACATGATCTCATAGTTCCAAAACACTATCAAAAAGGAAAAGGAAAAATTGTCTTGTAACAGATTCTTTCTCACATAATGCTAAAGAGGAGGAAGACTTGAGAACAGGGACATACGACATTGTAACAGTCAGCAAAAGTCATGAGAGAAAGATGAAATTATGATACAAGTGAAACTTCTAAGAAAATAGGTGTCACCAAGCCAATCTGCACAAGAATAACAAGTTCCCTGCGATGTTTATTAATTTGGGGATAGAAGAGCAGTTCCATGTGGATAATGAGCATAGCTGAAATTGATTAATTGACTTCAGAAAATTTTAATTTTTAAGGCAACAATGTACAGAGAAGATTGCAAGGGGATTTTTATGGAAAAAAAAAATCACAAAAAAACCAAACCAACAAACAACAAAAGCCAAAAATCAAACAAACAAAAAGCCCCTTGAAGACACATACTTGTCTGGTCCTACATGAATTCAGAAAACAGGACACATGTTTAGAAATTGCTGCATTTGTTCAAAATTCAAGGGACAGAACTGCGAAGAGCTGCTGATAATTTGTTGTACTCCTCATGGAGTCTGGCAGAAATTGGCAACTGATTTGTTTGAGCACAGAAAAGCTCTGTACAATGATAGCTGATTATTACTCTCATTTTTTACCAAGTAATTCAGCTAAGCTTCACATTATCCAGCACAGTAGTGAATGACATAATACAGTATTTTCAAACCTCTGATGAGCTTGTTTTGAACATAGCACAAGACACAAGACACTTCCAAGGCTGCAGAGGATCATGCTTCATACAGAAGTTGCAATCTATATCAAATGGATGCATGCCTAAGAAAAATCAGATGTAAAAAGCCAAGAATAAGAGTCCCAAAAGTACCAGTCACAGGCTTCAAAATTTTCACACATGCCTGTTCAAGAGGCTTTTGAGCTGTGCTCATCATCAATGGAACCAGCTGAGCTCAAGGCTAAAGTGGGTACAGCCCCTTTCAGTTTTTCAAGGACCAGGACTGTCCATTCAGAAACACTTAAATGTTGACTACAGCCCCAAATTCCACTTCTACAGAAGTGCTGGCCAGTGTAATCTTGGAGATCATCCAGCCACAATCATATGCTGGAAATTCCATGCCTCCCGTCTGACCAGACATGCCTTAATCATAGAAAGCACCCTCTACCACCTCCCAGTAATTGAATAGATCAGTGAGAACAACTGCAATATTAATTCCACAGGCTGAAAATCAGAGTGGTTTGGGTTGGAAGGAACCTTAAAGGTCACCTAGTCCCCACCCCTCCGCTGTGGACAGCAGCACCTTCCATTAGGCCAGGTTAGTCAGAGCCCCATCCAACCTGGCCTTGGACACTTCCAGAGATGGGACATTCACAGTTTCCCTGGGCAACCTGTTCTAGTGCCTCACCACCCTCACAGTAAAGAATTTCTTCCTAATATCTAATCTAACCCTGCCTTGTTTCAGTTTAAAGCTATTCCCCCTTGTCCTGCCACTTTACACTGTACACGCTCTCATAAAAAGCTTCTCTCCATCTTTCTCATAGCCTGCCTTCAGGTTCTGAAAGGCCACAGCTAGGCTACCCTGAAGCCTTCTCTTTTACAAATGAAGCTGCAAACTTAAAACCACCTTGGTAATAACATTTTAGTTGCTATATTATGTGGTCTCATGGACTGTGCTGTATCTGCAAAGTCAATTCTAGATGAAGTTGATGTGGATTGGAAGATCAGGAGTGTTTTCTCTCTTAACAACCAGCACAGACAAAAGATTCCACTTACCAGGTGAGCATCCATGCAAGGGCTGATCACCCCTTGATCAGAACTTTCCCACAGCTCAGCATATAGCATATTAACGCACAGGTAAGTGTTTCTGAGAAATGCCTAGCACAAGGCAAGTGCTGGCATTTGTCAGTGTTTCTTCTATTTTCTTGAACACAAGAAGCACTGGAAGTCAGTCATTTTCTGCCCTGCTTGCTCTGTCCTCAGTGTGGTGTGAAAGCAGAGCAGCTTTCTTTATTTTGGTTACATAGCTATGAAAAGAGATTAGTTCCATTGGTTAGAGCATGATTTTAATAATGCCAAGGTTGTGGCTTCGATCTCTGTATGGGGGATTCAGTTGAGATTTAGACTCGAGGATCCTTGTAGGTCCTTCCAACTCAGAATATTCTGTGATTATGTCACCACTGAGATATAGACTGTCAGAACCAAACAAGCTATTAAAAGGATTCTGACACTATTTATTAATGAATGAAAAACAAAGAAGCAAAAATAAACAGATTTTTGTTAAAATACCTTCAAGTCACCCCAGAGCAGAGGTAAGCTGTCCCACAAGCCTTTAAAAGCAACCTCACATGGTGCTCAGTTTGAAAAGCCAGGCTTTCTTTTTAGTCTATAGACACAACAGCATAGCAGTAGGGGAAAGAGAATTGTACCAAAAGGAAGAGATATCCAGTGGCCCAAAGATGCTGAAGCCAAAAACCTCGCAGAACTGCCAGCAGGGAGAAGGTGTCAAAAAGAACCTCCTTCCTGAAGATGAGTAGTGATAACTACATGTATTTATCAGGTTAGTACTGAGCAGTGGGTGGGCATATATTTCATTAAAATGGCAAAGGCTTTCGCCTACCATAAACCAAAAATATAAACATGAATATGAAAGGCCATGAATTATGCACTCTGCTATCTTTGATCATCAAGCAGGGAGGAGAGCTTTAAAAATTACATTCAGGAATCAGCTCAAGTTACCAGAACACCTCAACATCACAAGCATCAAGTAGGAGTTAATCTCATATCTGATCAAAAGCTGATTTGTTGCCTGCCTTTACAGTAAATACTTGCAACATATCAAACTGCCTGTTAGATGTGCAGATTTCTCAGTAATTAGGTACAAAGAAAAGCTCTTCCATAGCTATAGAAGAAATCCCTCCAAATTAACAAGTCAGTTTCAGGCTAATAAAACAAAAATTATTTTGTATTTACTGATAAAGAAACAAAGATACAGAGAGACTGCTGCCAGCTGGTAATGATCTCAGTGCAGGAATCCTTCTACCATACCTGAACACCCCACACAAAGCCATGCAGAGCCTTGCCTGGATCCTCCTTTGTAAAGCAGAATCAGGGTCCCATCTCTTGGGCTAACCATTGCTCTCTAGCACCATGCTATCACTTTTTTTTTGTGCATTCAGTTCAGTCAGCACTGGGAAGCTTCTTCACTTCCCATTATGCAGAGGGAGCTGTTTGTAAATGGGGAGGGAGGAGAACAGCCCAAATGTCATACAGCCTCTCACGTCAGTCTTGTGCTTGAAGACCCACGATTCCCCTCATTACCATCTGGGGTCTTCCCTACTTGCAGCCACATGATCCCAGGGGAATCCACTGTGTTGGTCACACAACCACTGCCCAGCTCCCTTCTCTCTCACCCCTGCCCAGCTCCCTTCTCTCTCACCCCTGCCCAGCTCCCTTCTCTCTCACCCCTGCCCTGCTCCCTTCTCTCTCACCCCTGCCCTGCTCCCTTCTCTCTCATCCCTGCCCAGCTCCCTTCTCTCTCACCCCTGCCCAGCTCCCTTCTCTCTCACCCCTGCCCTGCTCCCTTATCTCTCTCACCTCTGCACACCCTGATGAGGGAGGAACCCTGTGAGCTTCCAAGCACCAAAGCGTCCTGCAAAATCTGCTGACTTCACCGAGAGCCACGGTCATTTACTGAATAATTCACTAAGTGCATCAGGTGGGCAACAGGACCATAGATCAGCTCTGGCTGCCAGCTTCCCGCACTGGCTGTCCCCAGCGAGCTGCCAGGCTCCCGTGCTCCTTCTGCACTTGCATCTGCAGGCTCTTGCACAGGGTCAGCCTCAGACCTGAGCACGAGGGAACCATCAGTCTCTGGAAAGCAGCAAGACTCTGACATTCACATGGAGACAGGCAATTTCCATGAGCCAGCAACACTCACATCACCTCCCGTGCCCAGATTATTTAGGGTCGAGAAGGATCTACCTGCCCGTCTCACTGCTGGGCAGCAGCTGCCAACTCCTCACTCACACATGGAGCTCTGGAGATGCAATGTAGATGTAATGCCCTGATGTTTTCCACCTTTATAAGCAGGCTGATCACTTTATATTTAAAGGTGAGAAATATGTTTTATTTTACACCTCTGAGCTTTCAAGTGTTTTTCTTCCCTACAACAGGAATCAGTGAAGGTTGAGGACAACCAGAAGCTTGCTAAAGAGGCCCTGCAACCCAAGCAATGACTGAGATGTCCCTGACCATGCTACTAAAAGAAAACATTTTCCAAAAGAAAGTTCTGCCATACATGTGTGTGGCAGGAAGTGAGGGAGGAAGAGAAAGGTCTTCTTTGAGGTTGTGCTTGATGAAAGCACATGGAAGAGATGGAGGAGAAAATGCCCTCTTTAACTTCTCCCTCTTGCTGTGCCATCTGTCCCCACAGCCTGAGGAATGAGAGAGTAAGAAAACTGAGGGAGAAAAAAACACAAATAGAGAAGATTTCTGAGCCTAAGAGCAGAACATTCTAGTGGACCAAGTGGAATAAGGGATTTTTAACATCTGGAAATTATTTAGATCACAGAAAGAACACCAAAAAGTATCTACATGTTAGAGAAAATAGAAAACAGGATGAGAGAAGTCACCCTATTCTTTATAATGGAGAAAACTGTTCATATCTTCCAGTTTGAGCACTGACTTCACCAGCAAACTGTGGAAACCAAAAATATAAATAAATTCAAAATTGGCTGAATAAGTGCAGAAGAAAAATGTATGCAGTAGTTTTAATATAAAATGTGCCATCTTTGGGTCTTCCTGTTCTTCAGTTACGAATTGCTGGATCTGGGGAGTCAGGGAAAGTATCACTGCATGTTTGACCTCTTCTTATGCTCTTGTTATTGGTCAGTGTCAGATACAGGGCTTGATGTGAACAGAGCTTTGCCTGACCCGGTCCCTCCCCAGCAGATCAGGCAAGATCTTAGAAAATCCAGCATGTTCCTCTTTCTCCTCTCCCTCTTCTTCTCTCCCCCCCCCNGCAAGGTAACTTTCCACCAGATTATATTTGGAAATGGTAGATCAGTATGGTGTCAGTTTGGACAAAATGGCTGATTGATGTGCTTGACGAATCCCAGGGGATTCACTCATTTGTGATAAACGTTAGGGAAACAATGCAGGGTCTCAGATGAGACAGCCAGGTCATTGCTCCGACACAGAGTGCAGCAGGTCTGTGACCACATCCACATCCAAAAGCAGCTCATAAGCAGAGCACCACAGCGCAAAGCACAAATGTGAAATGCGAAGAAAACACACGAAGGTTTTTGCAAAAGCCTGTTCAGAGGTATAGGATGCAAAAGAGCCTCCACTTTCCTAATGCTAACAAGCTGATTCTCCTATACATCTGCACTGGACTCAGTGCAGGGACACATCTCTTTGAAATAATAGATTAGCTAATTAAAAAAAGGTTGGCTTCATCTGATATGATCTTTCCCCTGCTGCTCTGAAGGAGAAGCCAGCCTCATAAGGAAGCAGCCAAGGAGCGTGCCACGTTCCCTCCAGGACACAGACAGTGATTCCATTGGCATTACTACCGTGATCCCACACCCTCAAGAGGGCTTCAGGGCTATAGGCAAGGTTTCACTGTGACAGAAAGCTGATCTGGCACTAATGATGTGAAACAGAGCAACAAAGTTCGGTCCATGACAGAGAAAAATTTCAATATATGCTCCACATCGGAAGGCAAGAACAAGAACACTATTAACTAAAAAGGAAGGTATAATAACCCTTCTGCCCTTTACTGACAAAACTGCTGTATATACCCCTAGGCAACCACTTGGATATTGTCTTTAGAGTTGTTAATTTTCACAGGAAAAATTAATTCTGTTTACTCCTTAAAAATGTCATTATAAGTGTTAATTTGTACATCCCCTCAGCTGTATTTTCATCTGCACATTGCACTGAAAAGACTCTACAATAATGGCTCAAGCCTAATGACAGGGGACTATTAAATGATGCAGCCCTCCACTGAATATAAACTTCCTTAAACAATTATTTCAATCCCACCAAGAAAATTGATCTCTTAGGGGAGAATATGCTTTTGCTGCAAAGAAGGCCTGCAAGATCAATGCTCCAAGGCCCAGAGCTGCTCCAGAGGCACATGGCAGATGGATGGTATTGCTCTGTGCCTTTCCCAGTAGCCACGACATGCAAACAAACAGCAGCGCTCTCTCCCTGCAACACTCCATTGGCCTCCCAGGAATTCCTCTGAGTCCCTTATAAACAGTCATGAAATGATGACACATCGGTGAAGGAATGCGCTGCAATTTCACTGCAAACTCATATTCATTTAATTCAGTTCCACAGAAAAATTCAGTAAGGTTTTCTGTAGTCATCACAGGCTGAGAGAGCACATCTCAAGGTTCCTAAATAATGTATTAAAAGCAGGAGAGTTAGGTTTCCCTTTAGTTTCTATGGCTCTTTTGTCAGCATTTAACATTACTGATCACAGGCCCTCTCTTTTCAGCCATTGAAGGTGTATTGTAGGATAGCAAGGGCTGTGTCGAAGTCGTTCCAGGACAGACAGCCTTGGTGTTTTGCAAGATGCTCTGGTGAGACCCTACAGCAGACACATCATCATCATCACCTGGTATAATGCCAGTTTTGCCCTCTGGGACATGAGGGGTTTTTGGCATGACTGGAGTACTCCATTCCATATCCTGCCTTTGTGCTCAAGGCATGTTTCTGACAAACACACGCCAAGCAGCAGCAACTTCCTTGGGACTGGGCATGGAAAACAACTGGGGGAGCATCATGTGTTGTGCCACACCAGCCCTGTGCCCAGGTGTGGGTTACCAGCAGGAATAACTTTTTGTTTGTCCCCTGGTCCCAGTCACATCTTGCAACATCAAAGCCAAGATCATTTGTCTTAGTTCCAGTGCCAGCCACTGCAGCCTTATGCTTTCTGGTTTGCCGTCTCTTTGGTCTTTTTACTTCAGCTGAACATGAGCAGGGTAATTCCATTAGCTTTTCCCATAAGAGGATGAATATTTATGTCACTGTAGCAACCTGTAAGAAACATCCTTAACCAATCCTAACCCCTAAGAAAAAAAGTCATCTTCTTGGACAGCTATGACCATTCCTTCATTTCCTCATGGGAAGCACAACCAACCGAAATTTGTGCAGATATGACTGTCCTCCACTGATGTCATAGCTAGAGTTTTTCCATGCTAGTGATGTCCTCCAGTGTACTGGCACTTTTGTTCTGAGAAGGTTAATAGGGATCATCACCAGGCAACAGCAACGAAGAGGACAACAGCACAGAGTCCAGAGTCAGGTCTGTGGAGATTGGGTCAACACCATAATGTCAGTAAATCATTTTTCAGAACAGCAGTTTCTCCCTGGCCAACATCACTTCTTATTTATCATTACTTACTCAGCCCAGAGGAGCAGACAGCCACCTGGAGTCTATTGGCTGTTTCTAGGGTTTATTACTGGATGCTCATCAGAAACAGTTTAATCTCCTCAAAAAACAAGATCTAGGATTAATGTGGTGTGGGTTTATTTTTAGGCACCATTTTCCATTCAGAAGCCCTTGCCTGTAATGACAGAAATTATGTAGAAAACCTTTTGGTTTCAGTGAGCATATGTGTGTTCATAGCTAAGTTTTCTAACTGATGCTTAGCCCCAAGTTTGAAAACTCCTGGGGCTGATTGTTTTCTTGCAGGGCAATTTGTCCCTGCATAATTGCATCTCCTCAAGGAATAGCAGCAGGTTGAAGCATACAAGCCTTATTGCCTCCAGGTTCTCGAGGTCCCTGCAAAAATGTTGGTGTGTTGTCTCTGCAGCTCTGTGCATCCCAGGTTGCTCTGCAGAGGCCTGTAGTAACCACAATTTATTGACCTGCAAGTAGCTCAGAAATTCAAATTACAACCATTGCAGTGGGAGAAAAGAAAATCCCATGAAGTTCCCTTCAGCTCCTGTGCTAAAAGCAAAATCATTAAGTTTAATAAGAGAGAGGTGCCTGCTAAAGCTTATTCCTTTGTATTTGTTGAATATGACTTTCCATGCCATATTTCATCATTAACAATGATGGCTGATTTATGAATACTGCAGAGAGCTTTGGATATTTCCTTGCATACTTGGCAAGTTATGACATGGGCACAATTTCTTGTTTTACCGAAGAGGTAATGCCACAAGTAATCAAACAGAACAGGTAGAGCTGGCCTAGTACTTGAGGGGTGCGATAACCACAAAAATAACCACCAACAACAAAAAAAAGGCTTGCGCCTCAAAAAAACCCACAAAAAAGCAGAGAATATCTGTGACAGATTATCCTCTTTTCCTTCCTTATTGGGTAAGTTGCAAGAACGTGCCATGTTGCTGAGCAGCCCAAGTGCCCATCATCATCAGCACACCACCACAGGCAAGCCAATAAATGAGGAATACTCAGGTGCCCAGCCAGTCCCCTCTAGTGCCTGAGCATCTGCTTAGGGCTGTGCTGGTCCCCAGAGGTCCTTCCAGCACAGAGTCCCTGCTGTGGCCCCCAAGCCAAAATAATGAGTCTCTGGGCAGGAGAGGGAGCTTTGGTCAGGCAGACCTGAGGCTGTGGATGAGCTCCCATGGGAAGCAGGGGCCATTGCACACAATATCACTTTGCAAACTGTGGCAAAACACACCCTTGTTTTTGCCTTTTCTAGCATACAGCAAGACGTATAACAAGACAAACCAGTTTCTGGCTGTTTCCCCAAATCCCTCATTTCCACACTGCAAAGTGATGGAGAGACTAAGCAAACTCCATCCACCAGCAATTAATGAGGCCTCATCATGTGCTGTTGCCATATTTCCAGGTGCTCTAGGAGGCCAGCGAAAACCCAGTGAGAACAGAGTACAACAGGCACCGTGACCTTGGCTTTCATCACTTAATATCACTTCATCATAAACTCAGTATTCCCCTTTAGAAAGGAAATGTTTTAACATCGGTGTGGAGTATTGAGTTGTATTTATACCGAAGGTCACAAACCAAATAAATCCAGGAAGATGGGTTGATATAGAAAGACTATTAAGTTATCCTATTTGGAACAAGACTACAAACAGGAAAATCATTTCACTTTTATGTTGAAATAATATTCGCTGTCACAGCCTGGCTACTACCACCCTCCTCCTTCCCACTGCCAGAGCTCCCCTGGATGAAGAAGAGCTGGGACCATGACTCCACAGTAGGTATCCATGTGGGGGCTTGCCTGCCTTTCCTTCACAGGAACATGCAACTTGTTCAATATTGAGTATGGATCAATGAATAAGGGCATAAATGTGGGAAAGGATCTGGGATTATTTTCATCTGTGAGGTGGTAACATGCACCTTTTCTTGTTAGTGCCCCTGACTCCCCTCTCATCCTTTGCTCTGTGTCCCACACAGATCCTACTTGTGAATCAAAGACAGCAAAAACAGGGGTCATGACCTGCATCTCCAGTCCTCATGTTTTTTCTGCCTGTTCAATTCGTGTTGCCTTCCCTCCTGCCCAGGTGCCCCTAATCTTATTCCCAACAACTACCTGCATGTCCTGAGGCTCAGCTTCGTTTTTACATCTGCATCTCTCGGGTGTCTTCTTTTCTTCCAGATCAGTTATTGATCTTAATTGTCCATTCCAAAATGGTGTGGACTTGAAATCAGGGAGGGACAGAGAGAGAAAGAGGGCGAAGGAAAAAGAAAAGGAAGAAGGGGATATGTACAAAACCTGAAGCTCACCACAGCCCCTTTCTGCTCATCTCTATGTGCTTGTTGACTCCAGAGGCATTTGTTCTTTGCCACTGATGGTTTCATTCTTTTGCATAAAGTGCTGTGCAGTATTATGGCATCATGGAATTAATAATGAATAATGCAATCTCTCACCTTCCCGCTGGAATAAAATCATCGTTTGATTTGTGAATAATTTACTTGAACTCCCACTAAAAGACTTCTGTCAGAGATGGAACATATTTTTTTAATTATTAGTTGTGCTTCCCATTAAAATAAATAAAACAATAAGCTGAGTTTCTAAATGACCTGGTGTTATTCAGAGACAAGTGCAGAGCAAGTTATTTGATGAGACTGGTAATCACAAATAAATTAATCAAATTTTCTTCTTATAAATTATGAATGTTTTCTTGACAACACACCAGAAATATCTTAATTAAGAGCTTTAAGATCATAGAACAGCAGAAACTTCTTCTCCCTCTTTCTGGTGTTTCCTGTATTGAAAAAGTTTACTTACCGAAGGATCCTGATCCATTCCATGATAAGATGAGTGGAAGTTTCTATTTCATCTCAGCCAGTGTTGGATGAGTCCTCATTCAGGCCACACTAGCTGCAGCTGGACACCTCTGTGCCTTCCCTCTTCTTCCAGGCAAACTGTCAAGAATTTTTGTTTGGATGTGTAATTTCTTTTCTTTTTCATTTCGCAATAATATAAATTTAAGTTGGAAATCGTATGTGGTAAAATTCTCAATACAATAAGCAAAGCGTAGTTCAATCAGATGACTTCCAGCTGGAAACCACAAAGATAGAAATGCTGAAAGTAACCAGAGATATTTAGCAGAACAGTGTGACAATATAATTTTGATAAACTGAAGAAACAGTCTGAGATTAATAATTTTTCTCATGACAAATGTAAATTTATTCATACCAGAAAAATTTTCCCAGATGCAGAAAGGCTAATGTTATCAAGAGATCTTCAGAAATTAACTATCAAGCCCTACTGGTAGTGTTCTCACGAGGAGGATGTTGAGATAACAAGAAACAGCTACATAATCTGATCAGGGTTTTCATAAATTACCTTTTAAAAAAATACCTTAAAGTCTTCCCTGAACAGCAGAGGAAGGGCCACTTGCCTCACTAGTTTTTGTTCTCCTTTATCTTGTCCCAGAGTGCTATAAAATCCACAGTAATTAAGTTTAAGTACCTATAATCAAGGATCTTGAAGGAGAATATATGAGAGAGTACAAGCAGCAGTAACTCTGGTGCCATCAGTGTGACAGTCAGAGGCAAAGAGGAGCCGTGAAAGAGGGCACAGAGCCACTGGCAGAAGGAGAATAAAACTCCATCGCTCCTCCTGTGCACCCCTGCAAAGTGACCCCAGCGCTGTGTCAGGCTCCAGGGGACTGATGGCAAGAAGGCAGGCTGTCAGCAGGAAGCTTGACCCAGAAAGATGGCTTCTCCTGAAAAAGGCCACAACAGCAGTTCGTCCAGAGTGCGATTCTCCAAAAACCTCGTGCTGTCTCCAAATCTCTTGGATAACTGTCAAACAGCAAACACACGCAGCAAAACATGCCTGCTGCTCTCTAAGCCCCATCTCCTGCCGTACAAAGTCCATCGCAAACAGAGCAAAGACCTTTTCCTCCCACATACATGACAGCTTCTGGCTGAACTGGAGTGCCAAGCCAAAATAAATCACTTAGGGATAAGAAGTGCAGTGAATACACCAATACTTGGCTTGTTTCACCAAGCATTCACGGGGAGAGGGTAAGGAGGGGTATGTGGTCCTTCCGTACACTGAAGTCTTCTGGTTGCCCTTCTGCGGAAGACATAACTTATGCAATTTTAATGTTCAAGCCCTTTCTTTTAATCCTCCAAAACTGATTGCTAAAATTTATACATGTTGTTCTCCTTCTAGGAAAAAGGCATTTTGTGGTCTCATCACAGCCAGAAAACCCTTTCAATGGAAAAACTGCATCTAGCCAGGCAAGGGCTCCTAAAGGTAGGTTTGTTTTATTCTTCACTGGTCGAGTTCAGCCAGGAGACTTCAACAGATGTGACCCAGGCAGGATGTGGTCCCTGCCAGAGGCTGATCTGACACCACTACAACAGAGACCTCTGATTCTCCTTATCTCCTGCCTTGGAGCAGTCCCAGAGCGCTTTGCTTTGGTCCACAAGGTCTTTTCCCCAAGCACAGCAGCCACACCTCTCCTCCTACATGGGACCCCATGTGCCACCCTCCACTCCATGGGATGCTGATGGCTGTCCTTGGCCTGCACCTCACCTGGGCTTCCCTGGCTCAGGAATCCTCCATCTCTGCAGAGTTCCTCAGGGGTCCATGAGCTGCCTCTCCTTCTTCTGTCTAACAGCAACCATGACGTTAAAAATTTTTCATAGACATGTGAGGAAGCAAATATTGAGATGGGTAGGATAGCTGCAGAAATTTTGTCCCCCAAAGGGGAAGGCTTGTTTGGAAGGGGTTAAGCCTCTCCTAAAACACCCAAGAAATTTGAAATATGACTTTCAAATCTTTATTAATCATATACTTTTCGAAGATCTTCCAAAAATATGTAAAAGTACTTTTTCTCAGTGGTGACTGCTTCTCTGCCAAATCATAACAACATCACAAATCATTGCAACAGTCTGAAAGATTATTTTTTAAAGTAGAAGGTAAAGCTTTTCCTATGCTTTTAACTTCAAAAGCAACAATTTATACACCCAGAGAGACACAGCTTAAACTAACTAACAACTAGGTAATAATGTGTAGTCAAGACCATTTAAGACCAGAACATAATAGAGATTCAAGTGGCAATCTTACTGCATCAACCAAATATTAGTGCTAGTGACCCTCTTTTCCCAGAGGGCTTGACACTTCAGATTCGAAAAAGTTGATGAAAAGATCACAGGGATAAATCTGGAAATATATTTAAACTGTGGGAGAACAGCAATTTAAATTATGATAATATGACCTATTAAGGAAAGAAATTAAAATTTCCCAATTGATTATGTTAGAACAAGTTCAATTCCACAAGAATTTGAAACACCAGTTATGTCTCAGTTTTGAAGAGGCGAAGAGAATATGGATCTTTTATTCCCTGGCTATTCTCTGGCTATTTACAGAAGTGATCCTGTGGCTTTCAACCTCCTCCGATTTTCAGATCCCTAAAAATTTACAGCAGAGTGCCTCATAAAAGAAAACACAAACCTGCTCACAAGAGGCTTGCTTTAGTTGTTTACTTTTCCTGATCTGTCATAAATGGTTTGTGGGAATTAAGGGCTTAGGGAGCAGCAGTCCAACCCCGCTGAGGACAGAAGCTGCTGTGATGCTGAAGCAGCTTGCTGTCAGCTCTTGCTGTCAGCTCTTGGCATGCCCAAAGTGTCACCTGAATTTGGATTTGTACTCATATTCAGGCACAGGTCCTGGTGAGCCCGTGGGTGGGAGGAGAAGCTCATCACCAGCAGATGTAATTAGCAGAATGCTTCATCCATATGGACAGCTTAATGGTAGGACATGGCAGCTTGGGCTGCAAGGACACTTTTGCCATCTAAGAAAAGGACAAATGCCGCAAAAGGGAATGGGGAGACCTGCCTGTGCTACAGCAGGACTGAAGGCCCATACTGCCAGGTTTTCTCTAGACACTCATTCAAGTTCCCCTAAATCGGTGTTTCTCTGGAGAGGGATGTCCGGCCGCCCTGTACTTTGTGCTCTGCTGCTGACAGCTTGGCTCTTCATTGGCACCTCCTCTTTCCCTTGGCCCTCTGCTGATGGATGGGGCAAGGAGAGCAGAGCCAACAGCCCCAGGCAGCCTCTTAATGTCACCTGAGCAATTAGTTCTATTTCATCTAAGCAGCTAAATACTTCATTCTCTCCCTGGCACAAGGTAGCAAGGGCAAGGGGAAAGCAAGGGCCTTCCATGAGGTAATTTGGGCACTCAAGCCTTTCTTTCACCCACCAATTCCACTCCCAGACACAGTGTCAGTTTGGCCCTTCTCTTCCCAAACTGCTAGTTATTTTAGATGCTGTCTTTACGATTTTTTTACACAAAATCTAAGTTTTATTTACTTGTGAAACTTGCAAGACTTCCATAATTCTCACAAACCAGAGTTTTTACATTCTGGCCAGCAAGGTCATCCAAATCTTCTGCTGCAGGGACCAGGACAAGCAAAGTGACTTCATCACTATTGTTCTTATCCCTGATATTCACCTTTCCTTTTTAGGATCACCTTATGCATTTATAGCAACACAGCACCACTGAGGACAGTGCATGTCGTATTCATCACTGAGGCAGGACATCATGCCAATTATTCTTCGCCTCCCTTTTACAAAGAACAGATAGAAAGAAGGAGTTACAATTCTCCTATCTTCACTCTCACAGCTTCCTGAAACTTTTTATTTATTGTTATAACTTTAAATGTTGTATGATTATCTAAGAACTAGAAGACCAGAGCTAGAAGGTTACATAGACATTATACAAATAACAAACACAATTATTATGTTAATTATTCTGACTAGGGAAAGTTGTTCAAAACTTGTCCTTTAACTGCATAAACGTGTAGAAGGCATGGCCCTGCTGGAAAGAGTGTCTATTTCCATAGCACTGATATTAGCTCGGTCCTGTGTGCCCCCAAATTAAAGGAACGTATCCATTGGCATTTGACTAGAAATTGTAGGAGTAGGCCTGTGCTGCAGAAAAGAAAAGGGTTATGTAAAGAATTAGATCAGTATGACTCATCCTGAACATTGAAGAATGTTAATAGTACTATTGAGTATAAAGCTGGCTGTTACAGTTAAGATTGCACTTGGAATTTCCATTATAAATCCTATTTTCGAGGGTTTATAACTTGGCTGTAGTATAAATTCAATCACAGCTAAAACTCAAGATACAGAGTCTCATCACTGGAAGCAAAAGGTTTTTCAGAGAAAAATCCTTCTGGTTGTTTGAGGTCAAGGGAAATAAAAAACCAGTACAATCATTAAGGGAGAGTTGACACTTTTCTGCCCTCCAGTAAATTACAGATGACCTCTGTACTTAAACTCAGGATTTCATAGGTCATTAATTCAGAATGAAAAATGCTATCTCTAAGCGTATGGAAACACAATTCATTAAAAACCCTTGATCTGTTACCCTGAAAGATCTGCTAGAAGGTGCATTCAGCAACTTTTCCAAAGTTTCAGTGTAAGTTTTGACATTCAGAGTACCAAATTTCAGCATTGGCATTAACTGAAGAGCTTCCATCAATTTCTGTGTCACTAATGATACCACTTATCAAACATGGAACTGCCTCCGAGTACATTTGGCAAAGTCATCTGTTGGCTCCAGGATGGAGGTCGCAGAGGCAGGCAAACAATCCAGACTCCACAAGTCAGCTCAGGTGCGTTCATGTGCCAAACTCTGGCTGCGCCAGGAGATTGCTGTGACCCCCACGCTTTCAGTGTAAGTCGATGTCGTGGTGTAACCCCATTCAGGAGCCAAGCCCCACACCGCCAGTCACCCGCTCCCCCTCCAGCAGGATCAGGGAGGAGATCAGCAGAATAAAAGCAGGAAAACTCATGGGTTGAGATAAAGATAGCTCGAAAGGAAAAGCAAAAGCCATTCATGCAAGCAAAACAAAACAAGAGGCATCTTGCTCAGGCCACCACTTACCTGGACACTTACTCTCTTCCCCTTCCCCCTATGTCATGCAGCTCTTTCATAATAAGCATTTAAGCCATTTGAAAATACTACATTTTCTGTTCCCTAAGCACACACTGTCTCTACTTTAGCTGAGAAAAGACCACCACTTCCACCAGCCTCCAGAACACACACCTTTCAGCTAGTCTTTTGCTGAGGTCTTTGTTTCTACCTACGTTATATGCAAGGAAAAGTGCAGGAATCCACTAAAAACCAGATATGTACCAGGTGAAGCTCAGGCCAACAGTAAGGAAGAACTGTCCACAGGGATGGTATAAAATCAGAGAAGTCACTTGTGTATTTTTAAAAGAGGGAACACAGGAAGTATTTGAGGCTTCAAACATTTCTGAAAAGATGGGAGGCTTGGGAATGACAGTGCTGGCACGTTCGGAAGGGTGACACCGTGCTGCAGGAGGTGGCACTGTGCAAGGAAGCCCAGGCCAGCCCTGGAAGAGGCTTCCCACCAGCCACCGAGCAGTGGGGCTCCCAAACAGCTCAGCAGCTCTAGCCTGCGTTTGGGATCACCCCAGGCTGGTCCTGCTAGCGCTGCCAAGCGCTTCAATGTGCCGCTGCACAAATGATCGACATTAGAAAGAAAAGAAAACAGAGAAATGTTCGCATCGGCATCTAGCTTACCTTAGGTAAGCTGCTTTCATTTCAGATCAAGCTGTTTAGTCACTCCTTCTCAGATCTTAGTGTCAGTAGCAATGGTTTGGAGGGTTAGTAGCACTTTTATGATATATGATGCAACCTAATTGGAAGCTTCTAAATGGAAGGAATTAATTGTATGTATGAAAATTTGATCGGCCTCTTGTCACATGTACATCCAGATAGAAAGTATTTTCTCAAAGTTGCTGAGTTAATAAGTTTCTTAATTTCATTGAGAGAGATTTTGTTTCATTAGCTTTCCTCACCCACATCTGTCTAGACTTGTCAAAAGAATTCCACCTGAATATCAGAACACCTCGATGCATCTCACGCATAACTCCCACAACAACCCCAACTGCAGATACTTGAGACAAAATGTACAGACTCCTCCAAGAGTGGTTTTGATCTTCAAATTCACAATGTGCTTTCTTGCTGGATTTTTTTCCCCTTCAGGTGAAATATGCATTGACTAATGAGCAATGCTTGCCATTGTCCACAGGAACCACAGGGTTCAGGTGGAGGGAGCAGCTGCTTGGCCCCCCTGTAGGGACAGTCCCAGGACCTGGAATGCTCGGCATTTCGCAAGCTTCATCTCAGCTCTGATTCGTCTCTCTGCTTGAAATGAATTCAAATCACTCAAAATACATTAGGGTTTTTTTTCCCCCTGCATTAAAACAGTGTTTAGGAGTGTTCAGTGGGCTCCACAACATATGATGGGATGGCAGAGCCTCTGCTTCACTTCACCTCCTATTTGGTAAGCAATATTTCTGCCCATACATCATGAAGCAGTGCAATAAAGCAGAAGGGTCCCAACCTGCGACATCAGAAGAGTCTATCTAAGAGAAACGTAATGATCCCTTTATAAAACTGGTGATGAGGAAGACATATGAGGAGCAGTTTATGAGAAAATAGAGCAGCTTACTGCAAAACTTGTATTGCTGGCAATATAGTGAAGGACTGCAGTACTCCTTGTATTTGAGACAATAAATACAGACAAGCAGAAAATATTTTTCCTCAGTGTCTGTGCCAGTAAAAGATACCATTTTAGGTATTTGCTGCAACCTCAAAACACAGGAGCTGGGACCTTTGCAGCTTTTCTAAAATTTAAGAACTGTATGTCAAGGTGAGCCTGACACTGCAACATCATCAACTTCAGAGCAAGGCAAAGAGGAGAGGGGAAAGCACTGCTGCCAAGGGCAAGCAAGGGCTTAGGAGCAGCAGGGACGAGGTGCAGAAAATAACCCGGAGACTTGATTACATCAGTTGGACCAAATTGTCTCTCAACACTCAAGAGACAGCACTGACAATTGCTGTGGGGATGGGGAAGTGGAAGAGTCTCCAGGATGGAGAACAGGTGAAAAAAATGGTTTTAGCCCAACATCCAAGCACCCTGCAGTGGGAAAAATGCACATGCAGTCCAGGGTTTAGGAATGCAAACCTGATACCCTGACCCTTGACCAAGGACCGTCACCAATAGTAACACTAGCACTGCCAGATAGAAGAGGAAAGGATTCAGTTTGGACCCCTCCTTCTCTAGAAACACCTTCCTACAGTCAAAGAGAGAGACAAAGGAGAGACCAGATGTCTTTTTACTCTGAAAGGAAGTAAGGGTAACAGTAGACAGTGGATGACATGTAAAAGTAAGACTTTGCAAAGTGACAGCAAAGTTAAGCCACTGGTCATCAGTAAGTAAAACAGGTTCATGATCAAAACAGGGGTGAAATATTTCTGCTTATCTAGGATCACAGTCCATCATTTCTATAAGGTGGAATCAAGCCCTGGCAAACGCCTCATACACAACTGTTTTGACTCACGTAATAGCCCTCAAATTATAGCCCGAGATGTTATAATCAGAGGTGATAACAATTTGCCGAACAATCGTGTCCCCATGTCACGCAGATTCAAGGGACAGAGCAATTCAAGTGACAGAGCAGAGAAAGACATTAGAGACAGTCAAATGGACAGAAGTGTTTATGGGTGTTTAGGGACAAAACAATCCTTGGTGGGGTGAAAGAGTGTCTTCTTCTGAACTGAGCCACACACATGGTCCTCTTCAAATTAGTTATGGTGGCAAACGTATGGAGTACAGTGTACAGTGCTAACCAACACACATAACCCTGTCAAAATCAAAGAAAGAGCAACTGACTGAGTTCTCAACTTATTTTTTAAATAAATCATGAAACTGCTTCTCTTTAAATTTGAACACTTTAATTGTGCTTGATGCATTGTACCATTCATCTAAGCAGAAACTTATTTCTTTAAAACTAACCAAAGAGACGGTTCCAAAGGACTTAGAAGACACAATGTCATCAAGGTGAGTAAACCAAAAAAAAAATTTGTAACTGTTGTACCTAACATTTCATGGAAGAAAGACCATCTACTTAGATGGTCGCAAAACAAAATATATCACAATTGTACCTTCCATGACAATTCTATGATAGAAGAGAAATGAAAAAGCATGTTACACCAGAAAAAATAAAACTCTTTAAACCCATGCCAGCAGGCCATTCAATGGCTGCTATAGCACATAAATTGCCACGTTCTGGTGGGCTGCCCCCACTGCCCTTGGTGCCTTGCATGAATGCATGTGCCTTAATGATACACTGGATAAGTGCCATAATACAGAAATATGAAACTTCCCCCACAATATTTAACTGCATAAGGATATTTTAAATAGAAAGCATCACTATCCTTTTTCTATCTATTCCAAACAAGGGGAAGTAAAATTTAATTAAGCCTAATTCAAATCTCTTCCCTATCTCCCAGTGGAAAAGCCTTATCTACAAGGGCCCAGCTGCCAGGCTTGCTGAGAGGGGCATACTCAGGGTGGTTTTTGTCAAGCACGCATTGCATTAATGTATAAAATGTTCATGTAGCCAAGACAGGAACCCAAATCTTTCAACACGTGTGTCGCTGGCATTCACTTGCGTGCTCTCTCATCCCATGAGTTTTTCATGCACAGGACAAAAATCCCGTATTGATGATGAAGATAAATAGACTGAATTTCATCAGGCAAGGATAAGTTTGGCCTTGGTTTCCTGCATGACAGAAAGAGCATCTCTCTCATCCTGCCTACTAGATTGTAAAATAAAGTAAAAAATTGATCTCTGCTCCTTTTATTTTTGCAGTACTAGCCTCCAGGAAAACCTATCAACTGTAAATC
This sequence comes from Origma solitaria, assembly GCA_013397895.1. Taxonomy (NCBI): domain Eukaryota; kingdom Metazoa; phylum Chordata; class Aves; order Passeriformes; family Acanthizidae; genus Origma; species Origma solitaria. The sequence continues at coordinate 863,664 of VZRL01005594.1, forward strand.
CAGACTGATAAATGTGCTTCCCTTAGCTCGGAGAAAAGATCTAAGCCCCGGAGAAGGCAACGATTTAAAACACATTGCCATCCGAAGGGACCTTTGCTAAGTGGCAAAGCTTCTGCCTGCTCAGCGTGCTGCCTCCTGCTGCTGCCCATCCGTGCCTCAGTCTCCCCCTGCACCTTGCAGAGAGACAGGACTCTGACCCAGGGCTCTGGAATCAGCTGCCAAGGCACAGTGAGTAAAACCACAACGCATTCCATCCACATCATAGTGCACAAGTCCCTTTGTGGGCAGTGATTCCTGCCTTAAGGATCACACACACCACACCTCAGAGCATCAGCCCCGTAAGACTCCCGTGGACCAGTCCAGCCCCAAGGGCCTGAGGCACAGGACACCGCTCAGGGTCAGCTGGGCTTCAACTTCATGATTCGTCCCCTTGGGCTTTGGCTTCTACAGTGTGTTGCACTGATTCTTTAGTCAAACCTTTCTACAAACAGAGCAGCATTCCAGTCACAATACCAGGAAGTGACATTGGAAGAATCAAAAGAGGAAAAGTCTTAATAATGTCTCCTTAGCCACATGTCTTCTGAAAACTCACTGCCTTCTGCATCACCTCAAGAACTTAAGCCTATAACAGTGTAGATCTGTAAACACGTATATGTGTAACCACAGAGGCTTACCTACTTCTCTTCACAAACCCTGGGTTTTTTTGCCTTTTCTCCATGATGTGTAATGCTCTCACCCCTCTTCACATGTCTAGATTAGAGTATATAAGATCACTAGGACAGGGAAGAGATATTGTTTGTTCATTTGCTTGCACTATGAAGGGACTAGCACATTTTTGTTTCTTTATAAATAAATAACAGAAAATGAACTTCACCTCACATATCCTGACTTTGATAAAATTTTAGATAACCTTACAAAGACACTCTATAGAGTAAGCATTAAAGCATCTGGATCAAAACAGTAGTGAAAATACCAGTTTGACTAATGAATTTAAGCTGAGTTTGTGGAGGTATTCATTCAGACTTTTTCATTCAATTTGTGGTAACAAACCCTTAATTATTATTGTGTGTAGATTACTCGAGCATCCTCTTTCTTTCTATCCTTGGCATTCTGGAATAATCAAGCTCATTAAAAACATGCCAACTGGTTATTTTTAAGGCAGTACAAAAAATTGCTCTCACTGAAAAACTGAAATCATGAATGTTTGCATTTCTAGAAACAAAGCTTTGATCAATATTCAATACAAAAACTGAATTCATTTTGTACCTTGTGGGAATTCTTAAAGGCCTGAAGGGAAAAAATCAGCAGATAACCTCCTATGGGAGACTTGTGGTTTAGAGAGAGAACTTCACTGGGTACAAAACTCATTAGACAGATTTTAAATTCAGTTCACATAACATCATTCCAACATTAGTTTATTTAGGATCTAACTGGGACAAAATGCACTCTTACATTGACTGTGAATCTCCCAATTTCTTTATTTTTCTGTCCATCCACTAAGGACCTCTGTCCCTGAGAGGTTCCATGGTGTGTTTGCTCACCTCCACTTAGAGGTGATCTCTGTTTTCTCCTCCTCCTGCCTGACCTGCTCCATTCAGTTCCACTGCAGCTGAGTGCCTACAGCTGAGCCTACTGCAGAGCTCGCTCAAGAGCTGCAGATGTTCTCTAGACCTTCCTGGGATACGCTGGCTGCATTGCCAGGAAATTCAGCAAAGTAGGACTCAAAGTGGACAGTAGAATTGACCCTGCCCTGGCACAGCAGCCTCTGTCGATCCTGTACAAGCTCTGCCATGGAGCGGCACTGATTCAACCTCGTCCAAAGAGCAAAATAAACTTGCACAATAATATAACCCAACACAGTAATATATCCCAGCCAAGCACAAACAACATAATGGAGCTGGTTGAAAAAATTGTTTGGTATTTTATGGCTTTTTTTACCCATTTTATTTGTTCAGCCTGCCAGAAACTATAGGCGGCCTGAAGCAGATAGAACAAGATGTTCAGGACACAACATGCAAGGCAGGAGAACAAGAGCGATTTATTCCATATCTAAACCAGGGCAAATAATTCAGTGTAACACAGAGGAATAAGGGGAGACATATTTACAAGCAGCCTGGGGATCTCCTTTGTAAAGCTCTTTCTTCATTTATTTGCCTGCTGACCGCAGGTCACCCTTCCCGAGGGGCAGCCAGGTTAGCCCAGCTCCTGCTGCCTGAGTGCTCAGAGCATGGCTGGTGACAAGAGAGCTGGGCACCATCGCCCTTTGCATCCCTGCTTCATGCACCAGGCAGCTCCTCTGCAGCACCAGGGGCACCAGGGAGGTGGGAGAAGGCTTCCCTGTATCCTCCAGGGAGGCGGGAGAAGGCTTCCCTGTATCCTCCCAGGAAGGCTCAGGGCTCTGGTAAAGGCAATCACAGAAACACAACCGATTTTGTCAAAAGGGTGGAGGAAGAGAAATTGGACTTGAGTTTATCTTGTATCCCCTGCCCAGCATTTGAGGATAAGACCCTGAGCTTCACTTTGCCACTCTGAGCAGCACTTCTGACTTACTCAGAGGATTTACCACCCCACAAAACACATCGCACCAGACAGGAGAAACACAGCAGGACTTTGAAAGCAGAAACGTGGGGTATAAAAACCAATTGCTCAGGGGACTAGTCTGTCACTTCTAATTCCTCAACCATTTTAAAGTCTTGGTGTGACACTGGAATGCACCCAAGGCTTCTCAGGTTACAACTGCCTTCATCCTTTTTCATAGCATTTCAATTAAATGCAGGTGTATTAAAGAAAAAGGGAGTTTGACACCGTCTTCAAAGGGCCCCTAACCTCACAGGAGTTATTGAAATGGAAAGGATATTTTGAGTCATCTCTCCTTGTTTAATTGCCTAATCAGATAGATACTTCCATTGTCTGATTTGTGCCAACATTGAGATTGAACTTAAGATTCACATCTCATAGCTCCTAATTTTATCACATTAGGGCTCAAACGAGTTACAGCAGCCCAGACTCTTTCCAAATCATAGCCCGCAGGACTCCTTTATAAAGTGGGTTAAAAAAGACCTTTGGTGCTTTCGTAATAGATAGCCTTCATTATTTACAGATTTCAGAATGCAAAAAAAAGACTGACCGCAGAGCTAAAGCAAGCTGACAGGCTACATTTGAGTTGCATTAATAGATAAGGAGACATTGCAGTACAATGGACTTTAAATATTTCTGCAGCTCTACTCTTCAACATGTTTTTTAGCACATGGAGAATTTGCTGCCCTCCTCTGCTGGAATTTTGATCATAAGGCAGGTGTCTTCTGGAGCATTTCCTTTTCTTGTGTGCTCCAGACAGACTACATGAGATGTGACTTGGTCTAGTGTTGAGGTTTTTTAAAATAATTGAGAAGGGCAAAAGAGGCATTTTGTGAGAATTGCTTTTCTTCTGATAGCTAACAAGGCAAGAACAAAGGAGGCCTTGCAGAACTATTTTCTACTGAAACCCAGAGTGTGTCACGTCGAGTCACAACCCACTGCGCTTTTGATATGACGCAATGCACTATCCATGGGGCTGAGAGCAAATACTGGACCAGAGGACATTTTTCCTACTTTTTCCACCAGGAGCAAAATAAGCAAGGAAGCCACACTACCAAGGGTTACCCATTTCTCTGGTCATTAGCTATAATTAATTGTGTAGTTACACAGTTTGCTGTTTTATACTTCCTGGCAGGCTAATGTCATTTTGTCTGGAGCAGAGGGTGCAAAGTGGGGGAAATTAACTGCAGGGCCTTTTGTCAAACAATTGTCATTTCTTCCACATGCACAGTCTTTGGGATGTGGTAAATCCAGTCAGATGAACAGGCAATGGTTTTCCTCTCCATGTAAACCAGAGAATCAGTGTAACCACTACCATCTCTTATGGTGCTCATGCAGCAAAATAAGAGCTGATTACCAAAAGATGGAGAGGGATCCTTACTGCATTAGCACCTGGAAACCTCAGCCAAAGTGCATGTGCCTCTGAGTGAGATCCTCACCAAACAAATAAATAAACCTCAGCCTTCAAGCACGCACAACTTAGACAACCTGGACAGGGAACAGAAGGTGGACTGGGACCAGAAATGGGATGGTGAATATTCTGTATTTGGTTATACCTCCTTCCAACTCTCTGGTTGATCCTGTTGTATTGATTTCTTGCTCATTAAACAAGAAGGATATAATTTCCAAACATGTCCCTTTAGCCAAGGTTCCCAAGCCCCATTTATAAAGGGATAACTTGTGGCAGACAGCTCTTTGCCCAGGTCACTGAGACACTTCAAACATTTTTACCCAGACACTTAATTAATCCAACAAGAGGCACCACTCAGGCATTGCAGCCTTCCTCCACTTCACCCTAGCACTGGCCTTCAGGTTTTGCTCAGAGAAGACAAGGCTCACGTGTACAAAACCACAAGCACCAGCAGGGAACTCCAGTCTCAGACACTACCAACCACAGAGAACATTCAAACCCAGCCTGGGGCCACAAGGGTTGGTGGTAACCTGGGGTGTACAGGTCTGCAGCAAAACCAGAAGTGATGCTCAGTAAAGAGTTGTATTAAGCCCCATTGTCTAATGTATTTTTTTAGTGCAATATGCTTATGACCTTGCATCCTTCTATTCTTTTAATGCTCAAAAGACATCAGGGCAGTGCACTATCACAAAACAAAAAGATCCTAGCAGGGCAAACAGAAGCTGACAAGACACAAGTTGAATATCCCTGGAGTCTTTTTTCCTGCTTCTGTAGAAGAAACCAAGCAAACTCTGCCTCACCCACCCCCTTTGTGCCATTACACAGACAGCCTGGCTCACCAGAATGGATCACTTCTATGCCTTTGCAGTAATGCTCTGAAAACTTGGGCACTGCTGTGTCCAAAAAGCCAGGAAAGAAACTTGTTAGGTCCTTGTGCATGAAGTCAGCTAGAGGATGAAATGGTTACGTGAACTACGGCAGTGCTGTCGAGCATTTATGATAACCAGGACAGGGTCTACTCCTGGCAGCTCTGCTCTGAAGAGGCAGAGTGGTCATTACGGTGGCACACAGATGCAGTGGGAACAGGAGGATGAAAGTACACAGAACCTCCATTTCCTGTTGTTCCCCATGCCTCAGTCATCCTCGGAGAGCTGCCCTCCACTGTGCCTTGCAGGAATCAAAAGAGCCATCTCGTTCTTAACCTACGTGCCACAGCTTGGCTCCTGCACACATCACAGTGTTATCTGTCTCCTTGTAAAAGGACAGAGATAACATCCTCCTCTAGCTCATGGAGGGGACACCAATGTGTGCCCAGATAAATTAACTACAGCAGCCACTTTTGGTTTTCTCAAACAAATTAAGATTTTGTTCTTAAACTAGGCTACAGGAAAAACATGTACAACATAGGGACAGAGAGATTATGGGCTTCATTCTCAGGCTGCTTATTGCTGCTCTGCTTCAATGTCATTTTAGAGGATTTTCTCTCAGTTTCCAACAACATGACAGTGATCAGAATCTCAGTGTGCCCCAGTTCTCCTCCTGGAGAAGGTCAATGAGCCTCTGTCCTAACCTCTGCTACATAAGAAAGTAGATGATGCTTCACTCCTGTGATGATAAATTGTTCCTATAGAGTCATTCAGGGTTTGATCCTTAGAGTCAGAGCTGGCATTAATTTCATCAAATACAGATCATGATCCTCACCCTTAGTCGTGCAAACATGAGACCTCTATATAGTAGAGAAGATGCAGTAGTTAAATATTTGAAATTCCCTTCTAAATAAGGCTGCCTAAAGCTTAAAAATTGCCACACCTTCCTGTTAGTTCAATAGCATATGGAAACACTCCTGTGTTAAATGAAGTGGTTTGTGTCACTAGATAAACAAAATATTTATGATGACAATTATCCTGGAGAGCTGAGATCACTGCCCACTGCACTGTCGTGTTGTTGTGAGGTGTTTCCCACCTCTCTATGCCTATGCTTTTGCCTGCTGCCATTCCTGGAACAGGTTGCCCAGTGAGGCTGTGCAATCTCCATCCTTGGAGTCATTTGAAAGTCAACTGGGCTGAGCAGCCTAACCTAACTGGAACCACTTCAAGAAGTGGATGACACTGGAAGATCTCCATAGGCCCCTTTTAACCAAAATTATTCTGTGATTTGTTCACAAGCATATGGAACTAGAGTTACCAGTTCTTTGATTTGCCAACACTTTGCTAATTGGTCATTTATTGACCCCAAAGTCAGGTAGTTTCCTTTCCCTGACTCGATGTCAAAACTTCACCTGAGCCAGAACACTGGGTCAGCGCTGCAGAAAGTACCATGGGTAGAACAGTAAAGGGCAATCTTCCTGCAGGAGAATGCTGAGCTACAAATGATGGAATGCTACCAGTCCTGCATTGCTGTTTCCACCTTTGTAAAGTTGTCCTTGTACTCAGACTGTTTCAGCTCAGCTAATTTCAGATATCGAAATTTAGTCACCTGCTTGTCCAGGCTCTACCTGTACCAAACGGAGAGTGAAACACCTTCAGATTCATCCCTCAGATTGGCTGAAGTTTCCCATTGGTGGTGCCTATCTCTCACCCTTCACCCTCCTTATTTTTCACCCTCGGTAGGGAAGGTGTCTGCTCACTCTGCCCATTGTGTGACCCTGTACTGATCATTTCTTGTCCAGTGTCTGCCTGGCACACAAAGGAGCGTTTGTCCTTGGCTGGGACATCAGGGCACTGCCACTGGACAGAGCAGGCAGCCAGCACTGTCCCAACCAAGAGCAGTGACCAAAGCCACAGCACTGCCAGCTCTGTCAGCCAACAGCACAAACCCCCGGAGAGGCACCAGGAGATCTGGTGTGGAGAGGAGGCACAGCTCAGCACCCCACAGCCCCTGGGCCTGCACACTTATGCAGGAGACGTGAGAGCTAGCTAAAGCTTTGCTGGCAAAAGGACTGCTCTAATTCTATTTTATGTTCAATTACTTTGCTCTTATAAAAAAAAAAACAAAAAAAAAAACGGTGCTGGAGTAGGAGACATTTTGGTGTTCAGCCTGAAATAGTGCTTTATCATAAATTCCCTGCACAGTACCAGAAATGTATGATCTGCACTTTGAATAAATATTTAACACCTAAAATGGGGACTCCAACTTTGATCAGGGACCACACTTGGGAATAAATTGTCATTGCTTTTAAATTGCTGCAGTTTAGCTATAGCAGGTTATATACAGCAGTTATATAAAGCCATATACAAGGAACAGTTTCTATGCCACCACACCAGGAGCAGGGTATGAGTTATGCAACACTTAAACTGAGACACTCTGTCCAAGGGAAACCATATTGCTCACTCTGGGATTTCATACTGGACATTTATACCCCGGGTAAGAAAACGGATTTTCATAGGAATACATATTTATTGTCCTTATTCAAACAGAACATAAAAATGTGCGAAGTATTTTTAAATCCAAGTTAGAATTGAATTGCCTTAACTGTTGTTTCTCTGAAAAAAACAAACATATCCATGATATTATGGGGTTTCAAATGTTCTAATTAATCCACTGCTTTTAACTGAGGATATGCCAGAATAGTTATAGTCTCTGTTATATAAAGAGCACTGGCAACTGATAATGAATACCGACATCATGGTAGCTGACCCTGGTCCTTTCATGACAGTGACCCCCCAAAAAAGCTACTTTCAAACTCTCTTACACATGGGTGAAAATAACCAGTGGGAAGGAGAAAACAGAACAACTGTGATGTTGCATCAAAACAACTGTGCTCTGCATCACAGAACTCCTACGCGTGTTGGTAGTTCTACCTACTAACCTGCCCCAGCACCATCTCTCCTGGAAAACTTCAAGGAGGAGAGAAATAAATGAGTAAGCATGCTTCCCTCTCTCTCCTAACAGAAGACAGGTACAAGCTGAATATGCCATTTCAAAAGGAAAAAATATCATTCCCCAATGAAGTGTGCACCTGCAAGCACTCCCCCAAACCCTTTCACCACCTTCCAATTCAGCACTGCACAGACCAGATTGGAGGAGCTTGTGATTCTGTCCATCATTCTCATGCCTTTAACACAGCTAATAATTGGAATTATCAAGGGAGGTATCCTATCATTTTAATCATATCCCAGGCCTTTATCAGATAGGAGAAGCACTTACATTCTTCCTGGCTAAGGAGGCAGGCTCAGATCCAAAAGGTTTTTTATCTCCTACCTCTCACCAGACGCAACAACATGTAGGTAGCTGCAGGCTCCCATGGTTCATGAAGGCTCATGCTTCCTAAGTCACCCACACCATAGCACATTTGCCTTTAAACCACAGCCCAGGAGGGGTGGAGAGCAGCACATGGAAGCTCCATCCACATGCACAAAAAGGCAGCTTGCATATTACAGCTTTACCGAGCACAGCTGCTGTGTAATGTGTTTTGCCTGCTGCGAGGTGAGGATTTAAGCCTGGCTCTTCCCTGGCGTTTCTAGCAGCCATTTCATCTTCACGCGATCTCATCACCCAGTGCACGAAGCCAGCCTGGTGAGTCCAAAGCTGCTGCCTGGCAAGCACCCTCTGCAGGCTTTGGTCACACCAGCAAACCTGCCACAGGCTTTATCCCAGTGTGGCCTCCTGCCCCACCATCCACCGCAAACAGGCTTTCACAAACGCCATTCCTTTACCCCGGCTCAGTGTATCCGTGCCTCGTTTGGGGCCGTAGGCCCCTGATCCATTAAGCTTCACGCTTCAGGAGTGGGCTTGCAGCCTGCAGGGCATGCCACCAGCTGATATCCAGCAGCTCTGCAGGGACAGAAATCCCTCAAGAAATTCCAGCAAAGGAGATGGAGGCATGATTTAGTCACAGCTGCCCCCGCTCCAGGGACAGAGCCCCAGAGCATCCAAGGCCACCTCACCAGGACCGGCTGGGGGACCCTGCTCGCCTCCAGGCTCTCCGCTGGCAGAGGCTTCCTGCGAGTCCCATGGGCCAAGCAGGATGGAGCCATTTGGGAATGCCGCTGCTAACATGCTCCAGCTCAGGAGCTACAAGGGTAAGAGGAGCCCCAGGTCTCAGAGGACTTCGGAAAGACACTGAGAGCTGGCATCCCCATGCTGAGGCTGAGAGGCTGAAAAGCTTTTCCTATCCAGGCTGAAAAGGAGGAAAACCCACAGGTTACTCACACCAAGAGCTTGTCAAAGCTGGAGGTCAATGGCTGCAAGTCTGTGCTCATGGTAAAAGGGAAAGCCACTGGGAAAGGAATGATAATATTGGCTTCATGAAGATTTACCAAAAGAGCATTGCCAGGAAAAAACCTGAATTTAGTTTCACAAACAACTTCCTTGCCCAGACTAACAGAACCAAAACCTTTTCTTGACGGCTTTTTGCAGTTGGGCAGAAACAGAAAATCTGTCTGTAAATATTGAGGAGATTCTCTCTCCTCTTGCAGCTGCTCAATTGTCAAGGTGATGAGATTACGTGTGAGAGGGAGAAGAGGTTAAGTATTAGCAGCACGTAAGAAGCAATATCTCAGGAGGATGCTGCAGAAGCCTGCCAGAGCATGGGACTGACACCAGTGGACAGTGACATCCTGTGCAGAATGGCTCTGCTCCTTCAGACTCCCTCTCCAGCAGTAGCTCCTGGAGGCACAACTGGGATTTGTCAAAATCAAGAAGGCTGCAGCAGAAGCAACCCTGAAATGGAGATGAGTTCAGCTCCTAGGAAGACAATCAAGCTGGAAGGAGCCAGCAAGCACTTCCTTTGGTGCCTGTCAAGCACCATGGTGTGACCTTACCAGAGCAGTAAGACACAGAACACCACCCTGGGAGCCTGGAATTACCTACTGCAGGTGAGCTGACTGGAAACTGAGACACTCACTCTGTGACTCTTGCCAAGTGCACAGCCCCTGTTTGCTCAGGAAGGCACAAAAGGCAGTGAAGGAATCCCAGCAAAGGCAGGCGTGGCTCACAGCACGAGGGAACAGAGGAAGCCCAGGCGGTGGCCAGCATGCTGCAGGCAGGCGCTGGCAGCTGGGCAGAGGCAGCTGCTGCACAGGCAGAGCTCCAGCCACTGCAGACATTGACAGAGCTCTGCAGAGCACAAAGCTCGTCCCAAGGCAGGTGGAGAGAAATGAGAACAGGAATCAATTATAGAAAAACAGATAGAGCTCATACCTGCCACAAATGAAAGAAAATTGAAAAACAGTCACAGCCTTCAATAGTAATAAAAAGAAAATGGTTTGGTCTCTGGATGAGAGGCTGAGAGCAGACCTTGCAGAAGCACACAAGGATAAGGCAGGGCTGCTTGGCTTTGCTCTTTGCAGGAGAATGGACATGCTGTGGGGTAAAGCTCACCCACAATTTTCAATGAAATCCTTTAACCTTGTCATCAAGAACACCTCCCCTCTGCAGAAATCAAATAAAAGCTCCAACATAATAAACTGAAAATACAGGGAATTCTTTGCCAGGGTCATCCAAAGCACTGGAGGAAATCTGGAAAGATAATTCTTCACATAGCAAATTGGAAGGAAGATATATAAAAGATCAGACAGCACAAAATTAGTGGTGGGATCCATCTGATGAGATGCAGATGGCTACAGCTGAGCTAATCATCCCAGGTGCTCTGTGTGTTCACTGGTGAATTTTCAGGGCTACGGCTCCCCATGTCATTCCCTCTTTCTCTCCCTGGTAAGCCGTGCAAAGCATATGAAAAGGAGATGATATATAGGATTTATGGGAAAAAATAGATGTTTTATTTTATAAAATGAGAAACATGATAATATCAGAGAAGCTACACTGGAAGATACCATGAGTGGAGGAGTTTAGGTTTCTGGATTCACCTGTACATTTTGTGGGACTTCAACCACCCCTTCTGCTAAGAGTTTCTAGACAAGGCTGCACACGGCGCATGCACCCACACGTGTCTGTTCTGGTTAGAGGGTGATTGACACTGAATAATTAAAGTGCTGCAACCTTTCTCCAAATATTCCGCTGGCTGACAGACAGAGAGAGAGAGGTGTGTGCGTGTGACAGAGCACAAAGGGATTACACACATCTAGGTCTTCACTCTTTCTAGTCTCGGCTTCTTGGCAGTTTCCTCAAGTTGTCTATGTCTCTAGCCAAGTTTTAATCACTGTTAAATCACACCATATGACTTGTGCTTTGGAGCACTCTGTCAACATCAAAAATAAATATTATTCCCACAAGGAATCCAGCTGGCCTCTAATTAGCTTTCAGAATATATCAATTAAGGTGATAATGTGCTGTCCAGTGATGAAAGCCGCTGTCTCACCAGCTTCTAGAAGATCAATACAACTGTATGATATGAAATATCCACCAATTTATTTTCCTGGCAAATGAATCAATATGGAAATTTTAAGGGGAGAAGTGATCAAATAAATTTTATCAGCCCTGAAGAAGTCCCAAAACTAAACAACACCAGTTGAATACATTCAAGCAATATTTTTCTTTCTGGTACTCATTAGTGCAGAAAAATTACACTTGTCTTAACAGCAGAAAACCCACTTATGTAGATAATCACTGCCCTGAGCTTCAATCTATGCATTACATGGCAAAGCTTTTTATTTTTCTGAGAAGCTCTCTTCCACTGCTACCTTGGTGCCATTTGTATGTAATACCAGAAAAATAAGGAAAATGACAAAAATTTGCATCTGCCCACAATCCCTTGTCTACACCCTCTTTGTGATAAGAGTGGCTATTAGGGTCTACTTTAGAATTCCATGCATTTCATGGGCATCTGAGCAGCACCTGGAACTCTTTGAAGCCGAGTCTGCTGCATTTGTACTTCACTTTGAGGCTCCCCTGGGTCTGCTCCATAACCAGGAACATCCCAGGTTTTGCTGTGTGATGCCAGGGACACCTGTGCCCCTGGGAAGCAGGCGTGAGCTCCAGCACAGGAGAGCCTTGCTCTCAGAGTGACACGGTCCAGGACACACAGCTAGGGATCAGCCAAGAGGTTGTCGGCCCATAAACATATCTCACAGACATATTTCTACCACTAAAGGAAAATCCTGGAAAAATCTCTCCTCAGCCCTAAAAATGGATCACGAGACAGCTCAGCTGAACTGACAGAGGTACAAAACACTACAACAGCGAATTGGTTGTGTCAGGGCCTGTTAACGCCTGCTATGAAGCACTTGTCAAACCAAGAGAAAAGCTGAGACAACAGCAGATTTCTCATATTTCTGGCAAGAACACATTTGCATTACTGCTTGCAATGAAGGATCATTAGTGTGAAGTGTTTGAACACATGCTGAGAAACAGCAGCAAGTGCACAGGCAGGGCAGTAACACCACAGATCACAGGAACTGGAGGGCTTCAGAGCACTCAAAACCCAGCATCCACTACAGGGCGTCCCTTTCCCCATCTCTCCTTGCTCCTTGGTCATTTGTTCTCCTGCCAATCTGTTTTGATTTCAGTTCTTTCATCTCCTGCACTGAAGACTCCAGGTTTTTCCTCATGTTTCACATTAATGTACTGAGCAGAAAACCCCACATCTGGTCTAAACTGACACAGCTCCATTTGGGGTGATGATGGAAGACACCAGCTACACTTCTGGACGGAGAAGAAACCACAACAAAGCCTCTTTGCCCTTGTCAGTCTTTTCAAATGCCCTTTTTTGCAGGCTATTCCCCTGAGGTTAGAAATACCCCTCTGGGGACATGGCCACTGGTGCCACCTGCCTGGCAACTTCCATCACAGTGGAGCACAAGCCCTGAAATGGCCTGACTGGATCCAAGTCTTCTGTTTGGATGAGCCTCTCTTGTGTTTAATAAATAAAACTTAAGACCAGCAGCACAGTGGGGATTAGGATGGGTTTTTCACATCTGAGCTCAGGTTTTTCAGAGGCAAAATCAATCCCTCGTCTCATTCCAAGAGTTTCTGCATCCTTGTCTTGCCAGGCACCAGCTTCAATGATAAACCTGCAATTTGCTCCAGGAGAGAAATCAAAATGAACTCGGAGTGAGCTCAGGGGCTATGCTCAACTCAAATGAGGCTGCTACTGCCTACAGTAGCTCCAGAGAAGGTCCTGCCATGAGTATTTTCAGACCATGAGTTAATCTGCTTCATAAACAAAGAAACTTTCTGTTTTCTCTCCTGAATATAAGGCACCTTTGAACAGCTTTTCATTTTTAACATTACAGTGAGTTTTAACCCCTTTGTGGCTCCATGTAATTACTTTTGCAGTTGAATTGCATATGTATCAAGTGTAAATTCCTGAAAGAGTAACAAATACAGAAACTGTTCCTAAACAAAAGGTACAGGCTGGTAAACTAACCAGTCAACTTCACAGTCACATTTCCTTGGGTACATTATGGTCAAAGTGTGCCAGAAAACAGCCAAGTACTTCACTCTCATTTAAAAACCATTTCTCCACCAAATTCAGAAAATTACTTTGACAAGCCACCAATAAGTGATGAAAAAGGAATCAGTGCTGTGCCTACTGATTTACAGATTTTTTTGGTCACTGGCTGTATATTGGTGAATTCTTGCAAGGCATTGAGAAACTTCAAAGCATTTCAGCACGCAGCTTGACCCGAGCCCTCTCGCCTCCTAATTCACTTTACACAGCAAATGGTTCCCTTCCCAACAGCCCTTGAGCAGCCCATCATAACCTGGCTATTGCTGCTGCTCAGATCAATATATTAAACTGAGAAGTGTTATTTAAGCAGAATTCGGTTTATAAAAAAAAAATTCTTGTAATGAAAGCTGAAATCTTGTTCTCTCCCTCCATCTGGGCCTCCCCACCATTGCTGATACAACTGAAACCCTGCCAAGAAATCAAAATCAGTTCCCCAAAGCTGCCCCCGGGACAGCCTCACTGGCTGTTTTTCCACAATGTTTTGGCTAAATATAGGTCCTTGAAGGCAGCTCCAACCAGTAAGTGCTGCTCTTCGTGAACACAGGTGACAGGTCACAAGCTGCGGGATCATTTCCATGGAGTTGGGGTCAAAAGTGAGGCTTTTTTTTTCAGCAACATCAGCCCTGAGGCCACCTCTGCTCTTAACAAATCAGCAGGAATTTTATCAATGACCTTGAGGCACAGAAAGTACTGAACATTTCAGTGGTGATCCAGTCCCTTTCAGATACTTCAAGCAGTAGTTAAAGCACTATTTAAATACAGAGCTCCTCCTTCATCCTACAGTTTCAAATGTTCATGCCAGCATTTCTCCAGGCACCGATGTGCCCAAGAGGGAATCACCAGCAGACCCTCCCAAGGCAACAAACCTGACGTCTTTTTTTGGAACAAAAGCCAGAGGCACCTGCAGGATATGGACCTAAGAGACCAAAAATCTTGTGCACCAAAATCCATGTTCTCTTTCCAGCTCTGTCACTAGCTTCACATTCACTTGGGGTCAACAGCCCTGCTCATAACAATCGTCAAAACCCTCAGCAGAGACTGTGCACTTTCATTAGCCACAGCTGAGCCCCAGATTGGCAAATAGCAGCTGAAACACCTATTTTTAAATGAAATTAGTCATGATAGAGAGATTTTCATTAGTGTTCATACGGAAGCTGCTCTTCATAGGGCAGTTGTCCATTAATCTGATCATGATCATGGTTTTCTTAATGATGTGGCAACTCAATGAAACATATTTCATACAGTGAAAAATTTCTTTCCCCAGGCGAGTCGCTGCTTATTTCCATTCACTGTAATCTTTCTTACACTGTGCATAACATCAGCCTCTTAAGAGTGCAGATCATTTTCCTGAGGCTTGTCCAGGAGTCTCAGCATCCACGCAGGGCACCGCTTGTCTGAGAGCACCTGTTGCACCAGGGATGCACTGTGGAGGTGCAAAACAAAACCAGGATGTTCTCATAACAGTTCTCACAGGGGACGAGAGATCACCCAAGGACAGTGGTCCTGCTAGAGGGGACACTGCGTGTTAGGGAGCACATCTGCTCCTCTGCTCATTAGCTGCTGCTTCACTGAGCCTTGCACACTTTTCAGATGACATATGATGGGCAACAGTGAGAGCTGGCAGTGAGGAGGTGACGTTTCCCACTTCAAGCACACACAAACCATGATGAATCCGCAAAGTTTTGTGTAGCTATAAATTAAACACACAGATAACCAAAGCCAATCTCCACTGACAGCCGATTAACCCTTTGCAGATAGACCATGAGCTGCCTGGAGACTGAGCCTGTCACTGAAGTATGCAAGGACTAAGGCGAAAGGAGAATACAAGACCCTGACCTGGGAGGCAGCAACCCCACATTTCAGAAAAGGTCATCCTTGCACAGGCACACATACACAGGAGCACTGCAGAGGTTTGCAGCATCATCCTCTGCCCTGCACAACTCCAGTCATCCTCAGAGGGACCTCCCAGCCTGGCTGTGATGGCTGTGCTTGGATGGGGACACAGCAGTGGCTCAGGGAACAAATCCAGACAGGTGAGAGGAGTGAGGGCAGTGGCAAACAGGTGCTGGAGAGGGTGGACAGGCTGCGACCAGCCCCTTGCCAGGGAGGACCACAGGCAATTTCCTGGGCTGTCACAGAGCAGGTACTTCCTGTCAAATGGGCAACAATGCTCAGTAACACACAGCAGATTAGAAAATGGGGAGTCAGGGGGCTGAGAAGAGAGGAGGGGGTATTTTAGATGACTTAACCTAGGGGATCAAACACTGAGCTTTCTATTTCCCTAATAAAACACTCAGCATGTGATTTTGTGGTGTTGCTTGTTCCTGCAGAAGCTGTGGCTGCTGCAGCCACATACATTAACTGAACACAGAATGAATGCTAACATCTCTGCAGAGCTAAATAGACAAGCTCATATTTTCACTTAGTGGAGAAAAACTGCCCCTCTTAATGCTTTATGACTTGACTGTCAGAAAGGAAATTTCAGTGTCTGTGCAGGCAGACAGGAATAGATGGAGAAAATGATGAATATTTACAATACAGAGGAGACTATTTGTGTGAGATATTGAATATTATCCAACAGAAATGTGAGTGGAATTGTTGTTAAACGTATAAAATCTTATATGACCACAGAGGGAGTTGTATTTTGAGCATTCAAAATAATTTTGAATAGCTAATGCAATGAAAGAGCTTATAATAAGTGCAGTCTTGCAAAATGGCATAGTTGGCCAATCACACTTGTCAAAAAAACAGGGAGGATTTGACTGAATTTCGGAAAAGACTAAGTGACTGTATTGGCACTGGTCACCATGGCAGCCCCATGGGACAATTGCACAGGCCTGTCCCCTGTGGCTGCACCCACGGTGACAGCCACTCCAGAGCAGGCAATCACAGACAGCCAGGAGAGGAATGTCCCTATGGCCAAGCCTACTCAAGCCATCTCTGAGGGGCCAGCCAGGTTTCAGTAGGCAGAGGACAGTGGCCACATCCCACCCCAACATCTCCCTGCTCCCAGCTTCCCTCTCCTTGGTGTTTCCTTACTCTTTGTCCTGCCAAGGGTCTCCCAGAGCTTGAGTTTTTTCTGTGCTATTTGTCCCTGTGCAGATCCCATGCTGCTGCCAACACCACTGGTTGGAGCTTGGGCATCTTCCTGGTGCCCTGCCTGGGCAGAGCAATGCTCCTGCCAAGGTCCCACCACGGTGGGATGGTGGCAGCTCTCAGCCCCAGGCAGAGGGGTGTGCAGCAGGCAGAAGGTGGCCAAGATCTGCACTCCTGCCCTTTGCTTCCACATCAAACAGAGGATAGAAACTACAACTTCAGGTGCTTGGCAGGAAAAAAAGAGAGCTGAATGCAGAATTTTACCCTCCCTTGATTCTATTCAGCAAGTTTATGGAGGAGAGCTGTTCTTTTAGCCAAGGGAATTCTGCATCACTAACAGATCAGTATTGTTTATGCTGAAATTGGGTGCTGAAGAAGCAAATCAGTTTGCAAAAAGATGTATCAGCATCTACAAGAAACAACAGAAAGAGTAAATGGGCTTAATTAGTCATTAGGCAAGGAACTAGATTAGCGTGTTCTTACATATATTTAAGAGATACAAGCTCTACCCAGTGCACTTTATTCCTCATGCTGGATAACTCATCTTTATAAAGACGATTCTTTGAACAGCTGCTTGGGTCAAGGACCATCTCTCCCAGCAGCCACAGCCACTGATGGACACAAGCTTAGCCCGAGGGAAGGCAGCAGTGGAACTTGCCCCTGCACACCCATCCCTTGCAATCCACTTCACAGCCTCTCTGCTAGGCATAGGAAAACAGATTTATAGAGTCAATAAAAATAAAAAAGAAGCTGTCAGTGAGAGGCTTGAAAAAAAGCTCTTGGGCCACCCCCTGACAGCTGACATCCTCATGTCACCTCATCACTGCCTCACACTGCAGCACACAGGTTTGCCAAGGGACATCAGCCAGAGCACTGTGCTTCTGCCTGGGATTGTTTTCCCCCTGTGATAGGCGAGGAAAGGTTTTGGCAAGAAAATGCCAAAGCCAAGCTTGCTAGCTCCCCACGATGTTCTTCTGAATGTTCCTATTCTCCTGATGTAAGATGGAGAGATTTACAAAGGAAAACTGCAAAAACAGTCAGTTAAAGAGGTATTGTTCTCCATCATTCAGAGGACAAAAAAGGCTCATGTGCACTGCCCTGTGCATTCCAGACAGTGTCAGAGTGAAACAGGATCCTTGCTGCTCACTCTAACCGCACTGATAATTTACTATTTTGATTCTTAACCATGTCCCAGGTCTTCACCAAACAATCATCCCCACAGATCAGGACTACTGAGGATGAGCCTAGCAGCATCCATGCAGAAATTGTGCCATTTACCATGACCTGGGATTTGTGAGCAGGACATCAGGTTTCCCTTCAGGAAACAGGGCCCATCTGCAAGCTGACTTGCCCTCAGTTGAGTCTGTGATACTGAGCGGGATGACACCAAATCATTTACTTAATTCCAAACCTTTCTCTGCTTTCTCTGCATGCACTAATGACCATTTCAGCCAAAACCAAACAGGTTAGGTTTGCACAGACACTCTGTGTGTTTGTTGAAAGGAAAAAAACCCAAAATTATTTGGAAATAGGCACAGGATAACACTCACGTGGTGAATCAGATCTCCTAGCTGGATGATCATCTCCTTTCTGGTGGCAACAAGTGTCTCCATTGCAAGGGTCCATGTGGCAGCACCTTCCCACCCATGAGGAGCTTTTATTGGCAAGCCAGGGCACCAGTTTGAAGCACACTGGCAAATTTCTGAGTGCAACTGAGAGTGTACTGGAGTAGACTAATGTCATTGCTAGGGGAAATGATTCACGTCAGTATCTGCTTTAAGAAGAGAAAAAAGTCATCTTAAAACAAAATTCCACAAAGGACTGGCAGCCTCTCCAAATAAATTAGAACTGTACTCAGGGCAATGGCATAAAGAGCCTGTAACCTGCTTAAGTGTCATTTGTTAAGACATTTGTCACGACTAGCAAGCTCAGATTAGTTCCTAAGCCATATTCATTAGCTTTTGCTGAGCTCATGGGACAAAAACAAGTTGCATTTCAGTACAATCAAATGCAGTTGGTGGGAAGGACCACATGAGAATAGCCATTAACCATACAGACCAGAGGAACTATTCCACTTCCTTAGGAAGCACAGCACAATGGATATATGATGGACTTGCAAAAAACCGAGCTATATTCACCTTAAGTGTGATAAGCTCAGCACATCAACACATTTAACAGCAAGTTCAATTTACAGCCTGTACTTACACATTGCTTTTTTTGTAAATCTTAGGTTTAGCATCAGAGGGACAAGCTGTGCATGACAGAGAGGATTCCTGTAGTCCCAGAGAGGCCATAGCCAGGAATATTATCTTGCTCCAGGACCCCATACGTGATTAGGAGAACAATGCTCATTAGTTTCCTCTTAATGCAGCTCAGCACAGCTATTTCTCAGCTCGAAAGTATTTCAAAAACTGCTCAACAAAACTAATTTAGTTTAATTAAACTTATCTATATTTTATAGACAAAGCACATCTCAAACAATGTGCAAAACTTACAGATAGCTATGACCCAGGAGATTCCACTCCTGGGTAAAGCCACTAGCTGATAGCCCAGTGTAATTTAAGCAATCATTTTTACATGACTGAATCTGATGAATAGTTTTCTTTGTGAAAAATGGCTTCTGGCCAGACATGGACAAAAATAGGCAATGAACAAGGCATTCTTGGAACACATCAACTTCTCTCCACTGATTTAATCATAGCAATACCTCCTAACAGACCTGAAAAGAATCTCTTCTGCATTAGGCTTTCTAATTCCTTGATGGTTTTGACTGACTTGTTTGCCTTTGACGTTGGGGGAGCATTTCATTATAAAAGTGTTCACTACTCTATTATAAAACGTCCACACGGTATAGACAAACGCCTTGATAGCAATTTTTATGACTTACAAGGATGATGGCAATGCATTTTCCTGGCATCTAGTTCCACCTTTAAAGACAAAATGCGCAGATCCTTCTGAGAATAAACCATTAATTTGGAAGGATAAGACTGAATTCAGAGGAGCTGCAAACACCAGAAAAGAGAGCAATATAACAACCAAACCTTAATGAAATGTGGTCCGAAAGTGCCGGTAATAGTCTTTTCTTACTAGAACTGTTTATTCCAAATTGTGTCTCTTGGAGTTAACTGTGTTCAGGATCTTGTAGCCTGAAGCACGCTGCGTGCAAGGTTTGGCTCCGCTCTGCACAAAGTCCCTATCCAATTTACAACAGAAGTGCCTGCTGCACAAGTGTTACTGTCCTTCAGCTGCCTGTCAGCAGCCTGCTGCCCAATTCCCAACACAGGCAGCACAAGGAGTCACCTGTTCCAGGACAGAACCAACCAGCTGATTTTAAACCTCAGGTTATTTGCCACAGGAAGGTTACAGCTGGGGCAGTGACCTCCAGCATAAAAGCAGCAACACCCTGAGCCACAGCAGCCATTTCTGCAGCAGCTGCAGCTCAGCATCCCTGCTCCAAGGCAGACGCAATCTCTCACAGGATATAAGCATCAATCAGGTTAAACTAGAGAGCAGCACGATAAAGAAAAATACTCATTAGCAACCTTTACTAGGAGGCATTTCTTCTTGTATTTAATATCAGTTTAGTCACATGTATCCAGGATTACAGGAACCCACAGGGTCATTTCAGTATCTTCAGATCTTGTTCTATGTTTTATAGTCTGAATTGAATGTTCTCTACCACAGTTCTCTGTTTTTTAGTGTTTTGCTTCAGGCGTTTCTCTCTCATTTTATGAGTATGGCCAGACAGCAGGACACACCAATCAATGCTCCAGCTGAACTCACTCAGTTGCAGGAGGCATTATTCTTTATTTCAATTCATATATTTAAGGAAAAATACCCACTTAAAATGTTTAATATTAATTTGCAATCCCTTATGTGAGAGATTAGATTTCTTACACTCTTCACACAATTTATTGTGCAGCCCCAATAAAGTCTTTACAAAGTGAGCACTGAACAGAAACTTCTGTGATGCTGAGGTTAACACTGCCTCTGCTATGACACATTTTTTGTGCCTCATGAAAATACTGCAAGCTGGGTATCTAGGCAGTAGCTAGTGCATCTAGTGTCAGTCTATTTAACTGATCTAAGAAACCCAAACTATTCAATGCTCTCATGAGTTTTACCTGACTTGAGTTTTCATCCAAAGAGGTTTCGAACAAATTGTAATAAATTATCTGGTAAACAAATGTCTTCATTATTTTGTACACAACAAAGAGAAAAATTGATCCTGAATAAAAGGTGACTAGACTATACCATTAAATAAATGCCTAATGTATACCTTGAGAATTAGCTCCATGTAACAGATCTTAATGCTATATCCAGCTATAAATCAACACACAAGAACCATTCTAGCAGCAGAAGGAAATCAACCACTATTAATATAATATACAAATGCAAACTAATCTGAAAATTCATTATTTAAAACAAGACTTCCTGCTTGGCAATTTAAGAATGTCTCCTGGGCAATGGCCTTGGAAAATAGTCACCACCTTACTCAGACCTTTCCACCCCTCCTGAAGGAGTCTCCAAAGGGACTTTCTGTAGGCTGCAACCTTCAGCGGTGGAGAAGCCCAAAACCCATCCCAGCAGATAGTGCAACACCTGAAGGTTAGGGTTAGGGTTCTGCACAGAATGCGGTTCAGATGCCAAGTGGGAGGCTGCTCTTGGTAAACCACAAGTGATGTAGGAGTTGTGGATCAACTACATGAAGTCATCAAGGAAGTCTTTGGTTACAGAAAAGCCAAATTATTTCCCTGCTTCCATTGCTCCTGTGTAAAGCTGGCACTCTGATGCTTATGAAGTACAACCTTGCAAAAGCTTGGGATTTATTCTGATGCTACAGCGTCACTCCTGGGACCAGGAGAAAAGGAGACAGATGATGGCTGAGATGCTCAGCTGACCCTGCTCCCACTGCCCATTAGCCCTGGACACACATGCCAGGTGTTCTTGCATGACTGAGAGGTCCCTGGGTGTGAATTGAAACAAGCTCCCTGGAAAACACCCTTCAGCCAAGTCAGTCCTGAGACTGGTATTTGGTTTGTGTAGTTGTGCTTCTTTTCTTAGACCAGAAAAGCACTGCCAAAAGCAGGGCTGGTGAGGAGCCTCTAAAAGCAGATCTACAGCTGATGGGAATCATAACCCAGAACCACAGCTACTTTCCAAAAATGCTCAATGCTGGCTCTTTTTCTTATTATTTCTAGCACATGCCACAGTTACCTGTTCTTACATACACTCATGGCATGGAGCATCTGCCTTAAGCCCCTTCCCTCTTCTTTTTCACATGGTTTCATTCTTGTGGGAGTCACACTTTATGTACACACCATACCCTAAAGGACAGACACATCTGAAGTAGATGGCCAAACTTTGTAAAGATTCAAGAAACAGTGGTTCTATATCAAACAACACAAACACATTAAGAAACTTCATCATCCAAAAATACGAAAGCAAAAGCACTTGAAAAATTATTTTTATGTAGACTATGAAACATGACAAGACTACAAGTGCACCACAATCCTTCCAAGATATATAATTTTTAGTCTTACTGTTCAGTAGAAAGAATATTTCTCTCCCACTCCAGCAAACAAATAAGGATATTCTGGTCAGAAACAGTAAATCTTTTGGGTTTTTACTTGCTTGCCCCAACAAATTCTGTTAATGCTTCTTAGAGCAAAGCTTTGATTTGAGACATCAGGTGATGTACAAGACAACCAACCACCATTAAACAGACTACGAATACCTGTAGAAGTACACACTGCTGTACATATTATCGTCCACATCCAAATCATCCCTGAGTAGCTGTGCGCTGGTGGTGCTCTCTACACTGCAGTTTTCTGCCTTCCTCCACAACTCCAGGAGCAGGAGCTCTGCCATCCCAGCACAGAGGCATTTGTTGAGGCTGCTCATTACATTCACTGCACCCATTCACACAACGGCACATGGGACACGTGCACCAGTCACAGCAGCACCACAGCAGATCCTTCTTCATTAACAAATTCATCAGTGATGCTAGTCCCAGATCACAACATTTTCCAGGCCTGCTGTGGCACTGTAGACTAAACAAACACTGTGCATCAGCTGCCAAGCAGGTCCCATCTTTCATGTTTAGCTGTTTGTGAAACTCGGGTCATTTCTTCTCATTCCACATTGTCAGGAAGGAGCAGATGGCAGATGTGCTCTGCCTATAATATTGTTTTTATGATACCCTGCCTGCTGGCAGAACAGTGGAAGAAACATTTGGAGACAAGAATTTGCAGTATATTTTCGTTTTTGAGTAACTGAGCTAAAAGATAGCACAGGGTATAGGGAGAGCAGGAAAGGCTTGTACTGAATAGGTGCTGACAGATTCCTGTGACAAAAAAAAAAAAGGAAAAAGGGATACTGACAAAAAAGGAGTATTTAGTATGTTCATACGGAAAGACCAAAGAGATACAATTATGAGACAATGTGTTCTCATTCATATGAGAATCAAATACAAGACTCAGTTTTAGCTTCTACAAGTTGTTTTTTGAATTGCCTAACACCAGTGACAGAATCACAACAGAAATAGTAACTGAAGGATAAATATAACTTTCATAACAAAGCTGAAAGAGACACCACTGAGTTTAAATCAAGGCTCTAAAATTTTTTATTAAAATATTTTAAAAGTATGTGCCTTATACACAGAAGAAAGTATACACTTTATTTTTACGTAATATGATTTGAGCTGCCAACAGTATTTCTTCTTTAAAAATTGTAGTACACATATATCTTCCAAAATAATAAACCTGGCACAGTCAAGAAAGGAACACCCTGTTTTCATTTAAAGCAAGATTAAAATAAAAGAATATAATTGCTTCAAAACTTGGAGATTTAAAATTATGAATGTGTTACTGCAAAATGACACCTGGGAATTTAGGTTGAGAAGTTCATTTAGAAAGCCTTATAAATCAAACTAAATTTTGTCTATAATCTATGAGCCAATCTAAGGCAATCCCATTCACACGTGGAACTCATTTATCTACATTCACTGGTACCCAGCTGCCCAGATGCCAAATTCATTTTGTGTAAACTACTGACAAAATTGTGGAAATGTCCCAGAGAAGAAAACCTGTAGAAAAATAATTAGCTGTGACTGCTGAGCAGATGCAGTACAAGCTCTTCATCCTCTGCCAGAGAAAGCCCAGTATCTAATGGCAAATAGGGGTCCTCCTCTTGGCTGAACTGCACCTTCTTTCTTTTCAGTGGCATTTCTTCTGCTGTGGCACTGTTGCTATAGCTTCTCTTCCTTCTTCCACTCTTCTCCTCAAGTTCACTGCAGAAAAAAAATCAATTAGTATTTTTAACTACTGTGGTAATCAATATCATCACGTAATCTAACAATTCCTTTTAAACAAGGCAAATTTGTGTCAAGATAAGAGCAAACAAAATTACAATTCAGAAGGGTGAAGCAATGGAAGCTGATGAACTCTGAATGTCTAAATTAAAGCTGCTCTCAGACCGAGGTGGTGGTGGATGTTCTGCTGTCTTAATTGATTACAGTGTATCAAGATATTGCTATCAGTCTTATCTAATATTTACTGCCTAATACAGCAACAGACAACTTGACAAAACTGATTTAGCGATGTGTCAGTGGACCTTGATATGCATTCAAGATCTTGCCTACAATAAATAAGAACCAAAAATAAAAATAAAAGAACTGTAATTTCATTGGCGAATCCTAGACTTAATACAGTTTTGATTTGGGATTATCTCATTAGATCACTCTTTCCCCTTCTTTCACACGTTTCCCTTGGAACCTACTAACCACCTCTTTGCCATGAGAGGAAGAGGAAAAGCCCAAAACCAGTAATTTTCCCTGCTGAATTCCTATTTCTTCTGCTGTTTTTCTTAAGACTTGAATGAATTGCCTTTTGCAGCCTTCAATCTGGATGAAAGAGCTGCCAATCTGTTTTATAACCATGGCTTCTACCACATGGCCACGTGACAACAACAGGGGAAAGATGGAGCTTTCATGTATCTTCATGTGGTTTTAGTCCAAAACATAGAAAAATTGCTAAAAATCTCATCTATCTTTAAAACCATCTAATCTAATAAAATTTATTCTAAGATGTATCTGTGAACCATCTTAAAGAGAGGCTGGTTGTAGTGTGCTGTAGGGTGGAATTCATACCCCAAAACAGTCAAATGCAAACCCCCACACCCCAAACCATTCCATCCAAACAAGCTAACTGAAACAAAACAGCATTCCCAGCTTTTCATGTTTGTATTTTTTAAAACATAACAAAAATAAAAATGGAACTTCAAAAAGAGAGTTTAGGCTTTTCTAAAAAAGTTAGTTAAATTCAGATTTTCAATTAAAATTTGTCAAATCTCTGCTCAGAGAATTCAGTTAAAATTTTTTTAAATCAGAACTTTCAGTTTAAAAAATGTTTCAACAAGAATTTTTTTCTTCATAATTTTTACAATTGCTTGAGTGTAGATGTAATGCTGGGGAAATGTTTCATTGAGAAATACTGTTTAGAAACTTAGCAATTGGAAACAGTAGTTACAATAAATAGCTCTAATTAGGGAATACTGTCCTTAAAAATCAACACAGCAGAGGAACCCAATGCCCAATTCAAACCACCCTGAGCTGCCCATCTTATTTTTTTCCATTAATTGGACTAGTTAACAGTCTGTGAAATGCTCATTTCGCCACTCATTGGAAACCAGCCTAACCCAAACATCAACCCCAAAACATGGCAGTTTTCAGCAAGTTCCCAAATGCTTTCTGAGCGGGATCAGCAGCACAATGCAGCTTGTACACTGTGCTTTCTGGCTGCCCCTGCACAGAGCTGAAGGAGTTGCACGAGATCCGATGGCCTTGTGCTGGTGGACTGCATATATGTGACCAGCTTCCCTCTCTTGCCCATCCCACCTTTCATGGGAGAATGGTGCCACCTCCTGCCTACTCATTACAGCCCAGAGAAAAGAGGCAAATCCTGTAAGAAACACCCTGCATTTCCACAATTAGGGCAAACTAAATACCCGACCTGTATATTGTTCTTCCCTGCCTACCCAAGAGAAATAGTGTGAAGAAACCTGGTCCAGTGGAAGGTATCCCTGCCCATGGCAGGGGGGTTGGAACTGGATGATCCAGAAGGTGCCTTCCAACCCAAAACATTCGGTGATTCCACAAATAGCTGATGACTGCACCAAATATTCACTCTTCCTATAATTCACAGGATATAGCAACTTTGCTGGCTTTGAGCTGTCATTTGCATGGGCGGCTTTTCAGGGCTTGCTACCAACATTTTATTCCTTTTCTTGGGAAAGGATTCTCATATTTCTCTCTGTAGTGCTTAAGATATTCCATCAATGCTGAAGCTATACTGACAGCATATGAAAATATACTGAAGCACCAAGCATTCTCACTTTTCCAAGTGGACAGTGTGGGTCTGGGCTGGAGTTTCATGGTGTTCACTTTGATCAGGACAGACTGTAGAGGTTCACTTTAAAAGCACAAGGAAGGTCTCATTAAGTAAAAGCATTTTAGCTTGTTTGCAGAAGAGCCAATTACTTCCAGTCTTTGAACGGACTCTGAAGCCCAGTTTGCATTCATAATTGACTAATGCTTCATCTAGGACATTAGTTTAAAAAAATCTTAGCAATTAAAGCACCGCAGAAACCTCGCAAGCTATGCACTCGTACCTACAAGCTATGAAAAAGCAGACTTTAAATACCAAAAATGATAATCACTTCTGGAGTTTCAGAGGTCCATAGGCCTAGATATCTATAAGGTAAAACATTTAAATATAAAACACATTCAGAAGGAACCGAACTGTGAGATTTCTCAAGTTTTTTCCACAAAGACACATCAACAAAATTATCATCATAAGTTTGGTGGGATGATTATGCTGAGTCAAGCTGCTTCTTACTATTACTGAGGGATTTTGCAACTTGATTAGTAGTGTAAACTGAAGACGCATCTACACATTAGGAGGTGTATTTTCACACTAATTTGACCCCAGCTGGGCTGTGATAGAGAGGTGAATAGAGGAATGTATAACACAGGAAGCAGCAAAACCAAGAAGCAATGAATACTTGTGCTTTCGTGATGCACAAAAAGTAGATGTCAAACAGTATTTGATAATGACAGCTTAGGAAGGTAAGCAGAGAATCATGTGGAATGTGCGAATAGGATGTTCCTAATTTTGAGATGCAGAAGAAAGACAGTCTGTCCACACAGTGACTGGGGTTGAAAGGGACCTTTGAAGATCAGCAAGTCCAACCCTCATCCCAATGTTCCTCCAGGATAGATTTTTACTAGCTCTGGTTTGGGTGGTGTGGAAAGGGGCTGTACTGCTCTGGAGGTAGCTTTTACAAAAGGTGACAATGGCAATTTTAAAAGGAAGATGAAAAATGTGTGGCATCATGATGCTCAGAAATACCCTGTGCTCACTCAGGGTGCTTCTCCTTAGCTGTTTGGTCAGAAAACTCTTTGGAGGAGATGTAACACCTCTGCACGTGAAAGGATTGAGTGTGCAAAAGAAGCTATAAGGATGACTTCTGCACTTACTGTCAAATGAATTCCTCCTCAGTCTCCATTAACTGAAGGCTTGTCACCCTGCAGAGCCAGTCTTGTTATCGTTGGTCATTTCCCATGGACATAAATGGCCCCTTATTCCTCATAAACACACAAACTGATGCACTACCAGCTAGTGTCTACAAATAGCCAAAATAAAATAAAGTTATTCTAAAGTGTATTATTTTCTAGCAGAACAACTCAGTTAGAAAGCAACTCCCAATTCAGATCCAAATAAAAGCCAGTGCATCTTTTTGTCTTCTACTTATTTTAAAAGCTGGTTTACAATTCCTTCCTTTTACCATCTGGTGAAATTTAGCTTTTCAGCTGCCTGAACAATCCATGCAGTCTGAGGCTGCCTGATGAAAGGATTTACTTTGTTTACATGGATGAGGAGGTACCAACAGCCAGCTTATCAACAGGCACAGTAATTTCTGTGGTCACCATTTGCACAGCTGTAACAACAAAGTAAGATGCTATCATTTGGTAAGTAATATTTATGATTCAAACGTTAAAGCACCATTTATGAATCCTGTCCCTAAAACAATCTCCAGCATATCTGAATGGCATCTGGGAAATGGGATCTAACTCTCACCCTGATAGCTACACACCAAGAAACTCAAATTTTAAACTACTAAATAATATCACAAGTATGTTCTCAGGTAATACCAGGAAAAAATAGAAGGCTTTAATTATTGGTATTTCACTTGCTTCTGGTCTTTAGGCAATGTCTTAAAAAGCCAAAAGGTTTAATTTTAAATGTGTGAGAAGCAGCCTTTCAAATGTGCAGCCACACAGCCAAGTCGCTGGCTGTTGTTTAAACAATGTGCTACTGCAAGATCTCTAGACAGGCTGTGCTTCACTTAACATTTATCAGAGAATGCTTTGGAGCCTAAGTTTACCTGCATTGCTCTGGAAACAAACTGCCCTTGCCACTGAACTACAGGCCATGGGTCAAGTTTCCAAGCTGTAACAAAGCACACAAGCTTTTTCCCAAAGAAATGTAGGGGAATAATGAATGAATCTGCTAGAAAAATACAGTTCAGAAAAGTTAGGAATAATTTATCCCATAAATATTGGCATTTTGCTCATCAAACATGCTGTGCCCAAAACTTTTTCCATGTAATAAATTTTAATTCACAAGGCCATGGCAGCAATCCTAATGAAGATTAATTACTGCAGTCCCTTCCATAAAGCCCAGTGCAGCTTCTTCCTTACTTGCTGTCAGAATGCTACAGCACACAGAAATAGTAATTAAAATATATTGTGCTGTGTTATTTTCTGGATCTGGGCTGAGGCCACCTCTATGAGGTTCAACAAAGCCAAGGTTGGGTCGTGCTCTTGGGTCACAGCACCCCAGGCAGCACTGCAGGCTGGGGACAATGGCTGGGAAAGCTGCCTGGTGGAAAAGGACCTGAGGGTGCTGTGAACAGCAGCTGAACATGGTCCAGCTGTGGCCAGGTGGCCAAGGAGGCCTGTGGCATCCTGGCCTGGATCAGCAATGGTGTGGCCAGCAGGAGCAGGGCAGTGACCGTCCCCCTGTGCTCGGCACTGCTGAGGCCACACCTGGAATCCTGTGCTCAGTTCTGGGCCCCTCACTGCGAGAAAGACACTGAGGGGCTGGAGCGTGTCCAGAGAAGGGCAGCGGAGCCGGGGAAGGGTCTGGAGCACAAGTGCTGTGAGGAGCAGCTGAGGGAGCTGGGGGTGTTTAGCCTGGAGAAAAGGAGGCTCAGGGGGACCTTTGCTCTCTACCACTGCCTGAAAGGAGGGAGTGGCCAGGTGGGGGTCAGCCTCTTCTCCCAAGTAACAAATGACAGGGACAAGAGGAAGTGGCCTCAAGTTGCACCAGTGGAGGTTTAGATTGGATAATAGGAAATATTTCTTCACCAAAAGGCTTGTCATCAAGCCCTAGAACAGGCTGCCCAGGGAAGTGGTGGAGTCACTATCCCTAGAGGTATTTAAAAGATGTGTAGGTGTGGTGCTCACGGACATGGTTTAGTGGGACTTGGCGGTGCTGGGTTAATGGGTTGACTTGATGAACTTAAAGGTTCTTTTCAACCTAAATAATTCTATGATCCCCTTACTGTCCATTCCACCGATATAAATCAAAACACCTCTAAAACTGGGTATATAAGCCTCTACCAAGAGCAATTCAGTACCTCAATGTCCAATTTTGCCGCTAATAAGAATGACCAAGGCTTTAAACAGAGACCTTTTATAATGTCTGTCCTATAGTGCTTTTCTGGCCATTACAACAGTAAGCTCTGGCCTTCACAAAGTCAGAGATATGACCTGAATAATCCATGTTAGAAGGAGCACCATGATTTGCTGATGAATCATCACAAAAGACAATGTAATGTCAACCTCATCAAGAATGACCTAAAACTTAGCAGGTCAACATCAGCATCCTGGTGTAAGAAGCAGCTGTAAGAAACTGGAATTTGCCCATAATTTTCTTAAATAAAAGAAGGCACACAACCAAGCAGCACTGACTACTAACTTGCACACTTGTCACCTGGTGACTGTCCATAAAGCCACAAACAAAACAGTACCAGAACTAAGATATCTCCCCTCATGTCCAAGATCTTTCCCATGCTGATCTAGGAGTTAATGTGATCAGTCACACCCATTAAAGATTTAAAGAAGGTAATGATGAGGTCAGTCAGAACTTTGCTCTTCCTCAACATTTTTATTTAAAGAGGTTGAGGAATTAGAAATACCAAAAACTCAATCTGACTGCAAAATGAATATTTAAGAAATCCAGCTGCTTTTCTTCCGCCTTGTTCTATATTCTTAGATTTTTCACCTCATTAACAATTTACATTTGATAGCCTTAAACCAAATATGAGGAATGTTGCTAGATATACAAAAATTAATCTCATATTACATGCTTGGAGTCATTAATTACTCTGCTTGTAGAGGTATGGCTGGAAGGGAATTTTATGCAAAGGCAACTTTAACTCATGACTTATATAGCTTCCTCAGTTTAAAAAAAATGCTGGGAGAGGGCAGAGGGAAGATTAACAATGGTCTTGACTTCTGAAACTATGGACAGATGGTCTATTTTTTAAAGCTCTTGAAGGAAGACACCCTAGATCTCACATACTTACTATGAATTACCCCTTTCAGAAGCATTTTCCCCCCCTTAAAGCAAGGAGCAGCTACTATAGCCCAACATATTTCTATTTTAATCCAACCCTTTGAGCAAAATTTCTGGATTTTGGAAATATAAAACAGAACAGAGCAGTGTTTTCTACTCTCAAAGCCTAACTGCACTGTCTGCTACTCCCGGCTGATTTGTTTTTGTTAAAATCATTAGGGCAGTATTTCCCAGGCCCAAATACAACTCATCATACATTTCATCATACAACTCATCAGAGCAATTCTAAGAGAGGTGCACGAGGCACGAGTGTTGATTTAACAATCCAGTCCCAAATAATTTCCTTCACTGTATCTTGCCCTTTCTCAGAAGCCTTCTACCAGGTGCTCAGAGCACCCCAAAAGTCTCCAGGCATACCAACACTGAGCATCAAAGCTGATTTTGGAGCAGCTGCAAACAGCCTTTACATTTCTAGGAACGTCTAAGCAGGGTGTGTTGGAATGCAGAGCCATTGATGACTCCGGGGACAGCGCAGAATGTGATGGATAATCCTGTTCTGGCCATGGCCTGCCCAGGGAACATCAGTCATGTTGTTACAGGCTAAATGGACTTGGCCACGGTGTGGGCACAAGTGTTGGCACGTGATTGTCCACAACGGCTGCGACTTCAGATAGTGCCAACTAAAGCTCTTCTGGGCAACAACTCCGTGTATTTTGGTGCAATAGGACAGGACTGTTTCCAGTAAGCAGTGTTGATGAAACCACATTTCTTCAACGTGTGCAGTGGTCTGTTCTCCAGCTCCAAAGTCAGCTTTGATGCTCAGTGTAAGTATGACTATAGATAACCTCCCCGGTCTCCTTTCGTGTGTGCTCTTTCTTTCCTAATCTACTCCACACGAAGGGAAAAACGACCAAGGACCTTGACCTTCGTCGAGTCCTAGCTCTCCTTGAGAGCACATGCCCTGATGCTGCGGGGAACCAGATCAGCCACTGATTCAAAAGAAGTCTGCACTTACTACCACTGCCAACAATCTGTCCATGTCTGTCAACTTTTATTCTTAAAGCTTAGCTAATCTTGAGTCTAGCTGACATTCTGAGGAAAGGATCAATACAAAACGTGATGTATGAATACATACTCCTCCTAGCACAAAGGAGGAGCGATTTACTGCTGCTCGGCAAAAGAAATGCATTTCCCCATCCTTGTCAGTTCCATTGACACACACTGGTGAATAGGCTCCAGGGGACACAGCCACCAGCCTGTTAGGGCTATCCATCCTTAAACCCATGTCCCACACCCAGTCCTGCACACTGCCTCCACAACATTCAGTGATAGGGACAATCTAGCCACTAGGATTCACCCAATTCAGATGTGAAAAGCAAGAGCTTTATGAACATACATATCTAGAAGAGAGCAAAATAGAAACCTATGCTCTCATTTAAGTGCCAAAATCATCCTTCTCAATCTGTTACACAATACACTGTTTGTCAGAAACAAAGTGGCCTTTGTGTTGGGGTGAATCACACAGGACTTTGTGCAGTATCCCTTCATGTTCCCATAGTATGTTGCCATCAACTACAGATCCCCATTCCCACCCTGTGCTTTTCTATTAAACTACATTAAACAAAATCTTATGGTGTATACAATTTTAAAAACTGTTTTAAATTAATTTTATTTATTAT
This sequence comes from Origma solitaria, assembly GCA_013397895.1. NCBI lineage: Eukaryota > Metazoa > Chordata > Aves > Passeriformes > Acanthizidae > Origma > Origma solitaria. The sequence goes on from VZRL01005594.1 coordinate 895,419, forward strand.
TATATATTTACTTCTGACACAGAGTCCACTTCATTTGAGTGCTGAAGAGTCTGAGCAACACTGAATCATATAACTTATCAAGTTTTACCATGCACAAATTTATTTAATACAGCACAGGTGCAAAGGGATCATCCAAATCCTCAAATTACTTCAACATTTTTCCTTCCACACAGAACCTGCAATGTGACAGAAGAGAAATGCAATTCTGAAACAGGACAGACCCACCACTTGTCAAGGCTGAGCCCATCAGTGATAGTGGTAGTACCTCTGGGACAACATAGATAAGTCTGGCAACTGCAGCTAGAGAGAGAAGCGAAAATATGTGAGAGGAACAGCTCTGCAGACACCAAGGTCAGTACAGAAGGAGGGGCAGGAGGTGCTCGCAGCACCAGAGCAGAGGTTCCCCCACAGCCCCTGGTGCAGCCCATGGTGAGGCTGCTGTGCCCATGGAGCCCCAGGAGGCTGTGACCTCTTGGGAAGCCTGCACTGGAGCAGGCTCCTGGTGGGACCTGTGGCCCCATGGAGAGAGGAGCCCATGCTGGAGCACATTCATGTTTCCTGGCAGGACTTGTGAGACCACACTGGAGGAACCTGTTCCTGAAGGACAGTATGCCATGGAAGGCACCCATACTGGAATAGCTCACAAAGAATTGCAGCCCGCAGGAAAGGGCTGCAGAAGATAGTGGAAGAAGTCCCCTGTGGGAGGGACCCCACATGGGAGCAGAGAAAGGTTCCTCCCCTGAGGAGAAAGGAGTGGCAGAAACAACATGTGATGAACTGACTGCACCCCCCACTCTCCAACACTCTGTGCTGCTGAGGATGAGGATGCAGAAAGAATTGTGAGCAATCCTAGAAAGGAGAGGTGTGGAAGAAGGTGTTTTAAGGTTTGGGTTTATTTCTCATTGCCCTACTGCCATGCAATTGGTAATAAATCACATTCAATTTTCTGAAGTCAAGCCTGCTTCGCCCATGACAGCAGTCGGTGAGGGATCTCTCCTGGTGTTATCTTGACCCCCAAGCCTTTCACTACATTTTCTCTCCCCTGTCCAGCTGAGGAGGACAGTAATAGAGTGGATTTGGTGGGAACTGGGCTTCCGGGCAAGGTGAACCTGCCATGGAAACACATGAAAACTCCAGGGTATTAGTCAAGATTTTTGCATGTGAAACAGTCTCACCGAGATCCCTTCAACACTGACTCAAAAATCTTTCTCATACAACTTCACAAAAGAAAATAATAGCCTTTAGCTCAGATTTCTGTTCAACACCTAACACACAAACTTTTAAAACTTAAATACTAAATCCTATGAGAAAGAGGAGGACTGTAAGATGAATTCCTAATGTAAACAAAACAGTATATAAAAAACATTAACATTTTAAAACAAGCGTGAAAGATGGTGCATACCTATGGCTGTCTTCACTTTCTGAATCCTGCTCTTCATCTGAGTCTTTGTATTTATCAGGATCTGGGAGAGTGCTTGGATCGAACTCTTCTTCACTTCCACTGTGAGCAAGAAAGGCCACTGTTTCCTCTTCAACCTGACAGGTGACAAATGGAGAGTTACAAGACAAGCAAACAAGTCCATGTTACTTGTCACAATCCCATTAATGGAGAGGCTGTAACAAAAACCTCAAAAAACCCTCAAATGCAGTCAAAGACCACCAGTATTATAGTGAGGAATACAGAATCATTTCTGTCATCATCAGTGCTCTCCACCAAGGCTGTTTGTTAAAGGTTGAAGAAACATTATTAAAAAGGGAAGCACAAGGATTTACGTTCAAATTCTGCTTTCCAATATTGTAATCTTAAATCTAACAAATCTAGGAGAGATTTGGGCAGCAACTAATCAACAGCCATCTGAGAGCAAGTGTCTAAGTAATATGCAGCTTTACTGCCTCTCAGAAACACACTGGCGAAGGGATACTAACATGTGGACATATAAATCACTGCTGTTAGGTGAATTTAATGAAATACGCTGATTTAAAACTCATCCGGGTGTCCTTGTAGTTAAAAACCAAAAAGCTGCTTAAGCTGAATTAACTGCTCTAAGGGAGTTTCAACCACCCTCCACACAAGACACATGTTCTTCAGGCATCCTCCCAGATACCCTCACCCTCCTCCCTGTGGCTCAGCTTCCCTCTGTCCCCACAGCACATCTCAGGATGGGCTGCTGGCATTGGCAAGTTTCCCCAGGGCACAGTAGTGCCTCACTAATTCCTTAACAAAGAGAGCTCAGAAGATGCTGCTCCATAAAAGTACTGGATAATATAAAAAAGCTGACTAATTCTGCAGATACAGGTTCTGCTCCACTTAGTCCTGAACTGACGGCACCACTTTTGTAAATTTTTGCCAGTAGGCACAAAGAAACCAGACAGACTGGAAGGCATATGCAATTGTATATGCACACAGAGACGCAGACAGAAAGCTTATAGGCATTTCTAAGCAACGTGAACCCTAGATCCATGCATATTTATGCTGGAAAGCAAAAACAAATTCCAAGGAACTATAATTAAAGACATTGCTACCTTTTGTTTATATATCTAATCAACATGCACACAGCTGAGTTCCTAAAACAGTACTCATTTAAATGATCATTCATTCTATGAATAACTTCACATCTTTATATATATAAAGTTAATTTTTGTTTTGATTTTTCACCATTTCTATCATCAGGTTTTAAACGAACAGCCTTTATGTGCACATACCTTCCTACAATAAAAATAAATTTAAAAATAAATTTTTAAAAAATATGCCAAACAGAAACCATACCGATGGTCTCTTTTATATCTGCATATAGAGTGAGTGAAAGGCAATGAGCTGGTGAAGAGTAAGATTAGTCACCACTGCAAGAGCCCATTCTTGCTTGACCAGGGACACTTCTGCAGTGCACTGAAAGCAAGCAGAAGAAAGGGACAAAAGCCAGATTTGCAACCAGAAGGCAGAGGAGAAACATAAGGTAATTATATAGCTGAGTGTACAGAATGACTAAAAACATCGTCAGACTCTTCAGTGCTGTAACTTTCCTAAGGTAACAACCACCAACAGAAAAGCATGCTGATTCTCAGGAACTTCAGGTACCACTTTACAAGGAAGTTGGTTTTGGTTTTGCAGGGTTTTTCGCTTACCAAAAAACCCTTCAAGCTCATCTCTTAGTATAGCATTACAGAGCATTACCAACTCTACAGAAAACTATTTTGAGGGTCACCTTTTTGCTAATTAATTTCCTTAGTTGAAAATCATTCTGCATTAAATTATAGCTTATTTTAATTTCTTACAATATTAAATATTTGCTCTTTACTTGTCCTTCCCATTGCATCTATTCTTTCGATACAGCTGGCGCATACCAATCTTATATTTAAAAAGAAAAGAGAAGAAGCATTCGAAGCTGTTGTGTGGAACAATGTATTTTTTAATATGTATGTGTGACACCATGCAACAGAGTTCTGTAATACTAACATTTCTTGCCAGTCATCTTTTAAGATTCTCCATTATGACACACAGACCAAACCTTTGCTTTCATTACACATTCATATTAATTTTTTTCCAGCAGAAAATATGCAGAGAAGTGTTAAACATAATAGCGTAAGAAATAATTGGCAAAGATACCTCTTCCATTCATTAGGAATCATGAGGTGGTATTATAAGTATCACTGCTTACATATTCATTAAATTATTTCTAAGACCCTGAAATTGTTAAAAACCTGAACAGAAACATTTATCATCCACAGCTGAACAACAGAAACTCATTACTTTTCCCCTCTCACTTCAAATTTATATCAGCCAGTCAGGAAGAAGAAATCTTGTGACTTCACATTACTCACCACAAGAGCTGGAGAAAAGAAGTAAAATCATAGTTCAAAATGACACGTCTAAAAGTTTTCAGATACAAATAGGATGCAATTTACAGACTCAGAATTAGACTTGTCCTAAGGCAATTGCCATCAAAAGAGATTAGAAAAAGAGATTTTGAGGGCCTGTACTTTATGTTTAAGGTTGGCGACAATGTAACACACACTTTGGAGTGTGTATTTATCCTGAAGCTCAGCTGCGGAAGGAAACCTCACCATGCCAGACATCAAAAAAGGCTAGCCAGGAGAACTGGATTAGGTGGCAATCATCTTTTCACTCTGCTCAGGGATGACAAGCTCTCTCTTTGTACCACAGCAGCCCATGTATTTTGTAATTCTAGTTCCACAGAAGCCTGCATGAAGACTTTCAGTCAGAACATGACACTGAGATGCAAACATTTTTGCACCCACAGTCTTCCTCTGAGGCATGAAGAGACTATTCTTATGCAAACTCAATATTTTAGAAAAATTCAGTAAATCTTGTGTGCTGGAGGTTTTGGAAACCTTGATGCCTTCAACATTCCACATTTTACCAAGTCAACAACAATCACATTTGACCTCACTGTAGGCATTTTGAAAATGCACACCCAAGGAGACAGACAGGGCAGGCTGCTCCAGAGCTTTTGCTGTGTTTATCAACAGAATATCTCCAATTCAGCTTCTGTCTTTGTTACAAGACGTAATGACAACTTCCTCTCCTCCTAAGCCTGAATGGCTGGTGGAGCTCAGGTAAAGGAGTTAGGCAGGCTAAGAGAAACTCAAAATGAAGAAATTTATGTACCTCAGACGCCCAAGGGACTCAAATGTTTAAAAAACCAGAATGATGTCTTGTTTCTACTGGGCATTAGGCACTCACGTGGTAATTATCTATCATCATCAAAAAACCCCCCAAACAAACAAACAAACAACCCCCCCAAAAACAAACAAACAAAAAAACCACCATGAAAACCTGCATATGCATGGAATATTATTATGGTATTAAATTTATATCTAATGTAATAGGGTTTTTTCCCCTCCAATTAAATTGTTTAGAGTTGCACTTTTGATGTTCAACCCTTTAAGCAATTTATCACTTTGTAGCAACCAGGTTGAGAGGGGAGAAATAATTGCCAAGGCACAATCAGTTCTGCCCGTAGTATTTTACAAAGCACAGTGGGGGAATATTTCTAATTAGCTGAAAACAAAACTTTTAAGGTTTGTTTAGAATTTGATCACACTTAATTTGAGTCCATCAAGAGTAACACTTACACAATATTCAGCCCTTTTTGAGCTATGCCACCCTTCAGTTTTTGCTACTCTGGCCCCTCCCAAAAAGTGATGCTTGTGATTGTAATCCTAAGAAAAGGTAAATTCTAAATACTGCTAGAAAATTACCCAACGCAGCTACATAACTTTTCTAAAAGTTTAGCATATTATGGCTCATACAGAAGGATATTAAAAAAAAAGTCTTGTAAGATCTGACAGCATTCCAAATTTTCTTAATTTTCTTCTTTTTGACAATTATTTTTTCATTGAAAACATAAGTTGCTTTTGCATCATGTTTATGATGGAACCCATTTATATACAGAGAGGTTTTATAGCATTTCCTTTAAATCATCTTACTCTGGATTCCCCTGATCACCCCACAGGTTTGGGTTTTTTCATAGCCTGTACCCCCAACCCAACACACCATCCCCAGCTGATGAATGATTGCTCTGATATTTCATCATCTACATTGCCCCAAAGGAATACTGCTATTCTGGCAGTTCAAAAATGAAATACAGCCTTTGATGTTGCTGGGGGTTTTGATCCAATAGTTGCTTTGAAGATCAAGACAAAAGCCTTAGCCTACACTGAAAACTGACTGGGGGCCAGTGGAGCAAACTATGTGCTGCTCTGACACACACAGAGCTGTCCAAGCCAAAACTCACAGCTACCCTCCATACCATCTAAGGTGTGTCAATATTCCATGGCTCTGGCTAGAAAAGCTGGTAGCTAAAAACTGGGGAAACCAAGATTCCAGGTTAGTCAGCCACACACAGTCCTTGCACTAAGATGATCTCACTGATCTTTGGGCTCTGGAAGGAGTCCATCATACTTCCCGGTTTTCACACCCCTTCAAAGAATTTAATTCTTGGTTTTCAGTAGAAGGGATAGATAGCTCTTAGCTTCATCTTCAATCACTCACCATGCCTGATCCTTAGCAGTCACACCAAGGCTCAATTTCATCCAGTCATTCTTTATTTCTTTCAAGCCATCCAAGATCTCAAATAAGATAATATGCCTAGTTTAGCCAGAAGAACCTTACTTTTACCAGCAGTCTCACATAATGCACATGAGAATACTTAATTTTCTTTCTTGGCATTCCTAAATACCCCATTTTTTGGTCAGTGAATGGGTAAGCCTGTGTTCCAAACTAGCAGACATTGATGCATATATTCTGACATTCAAATTTCTCTGTAACTATAGCAAAGCAATTTGTGCTGGAAATGGCTCCTGCCACAAGCAGAGTTCAGAAACACTGAAAACACCAAACTCATAGGAATTGCTGAGAAGTTCTAAATCTACTCAAAGACCTTTTGTTTTAATGTATTTGCATTTCAATTATAATGGATATGTCTCAGAACTAAACCTAACGTTTCTCCTTTCTAATTTGTTCTTCTAGGAGCCAGGTAGAATACGTATTGTAAAGAAGAGCTTCTTCAAGTTGTTATGAGCCACAATTATCAACATGCTTTTAGCAACAGGGATGACTAGTATCAGGATAAAACAACTATACTGTTACCTTAAATGTAATTCATGTTACAGACATGAAAATACAACAGAAAAGAAACCAAGTTACTAAGTGGGTAGCAGTAGAAGCAAAACACACTGAAATACATGAAACTCTGGAAAGCAGCAGGGTAAAAAGAAATTACTACAAAAGTCTGAAAGGATTAAACATGCCAACATACTTGTCCACAAGTCTATGACCCTGTCAAAAAAAAAACAAAAAAAACCAAAAACCCCACGCAAAAAACAACGAAACCCCAACCAGAAAACTACAGTGCAGAACACCGATTTTAAAATTATATTCTCAACACATAACCCTTGGATTGTCTCTTTACACTCCTCCTTTCTCTCCACTTTTAGGTTCACAGCAGTCATGGCTGTCAGCTCAAACACAGAAAGAAATTCTCCAAAGCAGTGCCTGTGTTCAAACATTTCAACACATCAGTCTTCTCCAGGGAACCCCAGCAGAGACATGCCCAGAGAGACGGTGCCTACACGAGAGAACCTTCTCTGTATCACTCTCCAGCACTCCTGCACAAGGCTGAGGGAGCTGCATCCCCTGCCATGACACAGCACTGTCCCACCACCAGTGCCACTGCCCACAGTGCAGACTGCAGGCAGACACCGCTCCTGCTTACTGAAGGGTATTCTTCAAGAAGGAACACATCAACAGCAGCACTGACATGAAATAATCAGAAGGGAAACCTTTTAAGTCACGTAATTCTGTAAACTGGTTAGTTCTGCTCTGCTCTTGGAACAACTAATCTGTATTCAGTACACAACAAAGAGCTGCACTGGCATTAAGTGCTTGTCCAACGACAAGATTTTTATGTTTTCACTGTGTTGCTTAAGTTACATACTCTAAATGCTTGTACAAAACACGCATATAAAATAGCATACTTACAGGGAGGAAAAATATGAATCAAATTAATTCCAGGCAGTGAAAGTTATCTTAACTCCTATTGGTGGTTCTACATGAACTCAGGAAAAGAAACACAGGAGAGGCATCGTTGTTCATGGCACTACCTCAACTGCTTGCTGTGAGAACAAGATCTTGTGTGCCTTTGTTCCAGACTTATGCAGCAGCTGCAATAGTTTCATATTTGTTCAAATTTCCAAACAAATAATCAGTAAATCAGAAAGCACTTGGCTGATGCTGCAGAATTGCAGGGTCATTTATTATCAATTGTTTTTATTGTTGTTGAACTCATTTTCTTAAGCCAAGAATCCCCTTCTACAAAATTTTGCAAAAGACAACTCCTGGCACAAAAAGCATAAGGGCTAAGGTAGAAGCCACAAGAGAACAGATGAATCCATACTGATGAATGACAAGGAAGCAAGCTGCCTGGGAAGATTTGAGCAATGGGATTGACACAGCAGAGAGACCTGCCTTCTGGTATTTCCATAAGCATTGCTGGAGAAGGGGAACTGGATGAGGAAACTGAAAAAGATTCTGAGGTAGACTGGCAGCCATCCACCACCAGACAGAAAATTATAATATCCCCTGATAACAATTTTATCTATATGAACAAATATGACAGGCATGTCTTAGAAATGACAAGTATGAAGAACATGAAATATTTATACGAGGCAAGATCTTTTAGACCAACTCACTGAAAGAAACACAAATTTTGAGGTCTAAAATAATGTAAAGCAACTTCAAAGCAAAAAATCCAACCCCAATTAGGAATAATTGCTGAGTTAGCCCTACTGGAGGAATTGAGTAAAATGTAACAATGTATGTGCAGCAGGCTTGGGGAGTGCTAGTACAGGGAGAACACACAGGAGAACCTTCAGGAAAGAGAGAGCACATTTGTCATCTGTGGTAAATGAAAGGACAAATGGAGAATTAGGAAGGATTTAGATAAACACCAGAAAGTGACCACAGCAATACTAAGGCATAGGCTAAAGTGAGAGAAATTGGTGATACTCTGACTATGAAAGAAGGTAGCAAAGGTTGAACTTTTTTCTTATTGCCTAATCCATGAAATCCATCAGTTAAGATTTTAATTTAGGCAGAAAGGTACAGCTGGAGTAGAGAAAATGAAATAAGATTCCTCAGTACAGACACGAATTTGTATCTTTCTCCATGAATAAGAGAAGGGAAAAAAGCAAAAGGCTGTGCAAAACATTATCACAGAAGGAGAATGAAGATTTTAAGATTCCAGAAATTACAAAGGAGGAGCTAGTAGAGAAAAGAGACACCAAAACAAAGTATGGTCACATTTGCAAACCCCCTAAAATTGCAGTGGATATGGAAAGGCCTAGTAATGACCAACAAGTCTGGCTGATCAACGTTTATTGAGCAGAACTTAAACATGTCTACATCGCAAATGAATAGAAGGGCGTGAAGAAATGTGGCCACACAAAAAGTAGAAAAGCGTGGAAGTGGGAATCAAAGACAACCAGGGAAGAACTGTAAGGCAAAAATGCGAGGGTCTAAGAGAGGAACACTACCAAGAAAAGATCTGAGCCAAGGAACCAAGAGGGAGAGAAGAGCTGTCTGAAGCTATTTTAAAAATGGAAGAGAGTAGGAAATGGGGAGAGTAAAAAGGCATGAGAATGGCACAGGAGCTGACTGCAAAGGATGTAGAAAAACAGCAAAGAGGAAGAACAGTCCCAGGTATAGAAGAATGAAATCAGCACCAACAGAACTAGAGAATGCATGGTGGAATAGACGAAGGGACCTCTTCTCTTTGCCAAAGCCAGGAATGTTTCGCCAAAGTATACAGAAGTTTATTGGGCTCCAAAAGTACATAGACAACAGTAATAAAATAGATCAAGGCATGGTAGGTAACAGCAGTGCTGTGCCAATGCTCTTGGAAGTCCCTGAGCTCCAGAACTCTTCAGTCAGTGAGTGCTAATGATCACAATTTGAAAACCACTCTACAGGTATGACTGCAAATTTTCCTTCAAACCAACAAAAAGATCTGACAGGGAGAAGATAAGAAGGTCACCTTCATTATCATGGAAGCCATTACTTTTTCCCACCGCTGTTCTGGTTTTTGTCACTCTTTTAGGGCTTCTCGTACAAATACCAGAGTTTATTAAATGAATTTGATGAAGATGACTACCTCATTCTCAGCAAAACTGAAATGTTTAAAACAATGCAGTGAGTGGAAAATTGAAAGCTGAGACAATTTTCCATCAAAAGCCTAAATCTGTGCCTAATTATATCCTATGCAATGGCTAACTCAAGAACCTAAATTGTGCTATCTCTAACAGTCTTTTGTTTTTGTACTGCTGCCAAAAAGTTTTACCCTATTTCCAGTGACTGAGTAGTAACTGAAATACAGGTGATATACAAATACTAACCTGTAGATATAATTAACATACTACAGATTTTTAACCAAATTCTTGCTGCTCCCCAAAAGTCCACATTTGCAGCAAATCAGTCTCTAACATGCTTCAAGCACTGAAGGCATCTATACAAATTTTAACCTAGGAAATTGCAATTTTCAGCTCATATAACTTATTATAACCTAGAGTTGTTCATTCACTTGCCTGTTCATTTCAACAACATCTAAAAAATCTTTATACTGCATAAATAATGTATTATATCCATAACAACAGGATACAGTACACTGAATGATTGATTACCTTGGCATTTAGCTCCTGAGGGAACAGCTTTTGTGAAACTTGCTTTTATCTAACTCCCTGAAAATTACATTTTGGTAAAACTGTCTGAATGATCAAACTTAGGTATGGTTAGACATAATGTCATTAACATTGCACAGGCAGATACGAACTAGAACTCTTCATACCGTGCTAAAGCAATGTTATTTTACATCCGTTTCGTAAGGAGTCAGAGTGAGCAACATCATGGGGGTTCAATTTAAATCAGTGATTTGAATCACTATTTATAAACCCCATTAAAATCAGGAAAATTTTAATCCCCACAGTATGTTACACATGTAATCACTACTACTATTTTTTAAATGCCAGTACTCTGAGGCACAGTTGTTTCACACTGGACTTTACACAAAATGTGTACACACCATTTTATGCTAATTATTTAAAGTCCTAGTTTTTCCTTTTCCATTAGCAAATGATGAAAGAGCCATCACTGTTATTACTATTTATTTTTAAATCGTGGTTAGTGTCAAGCTGATTCCTATTCCATCTGAAACAGAAACTGCTTCCAACCAGAATTTTAATTATTTTCTAAAATATGTGTATCATAGGCATATTATTAAAAAGTTACTAATTAAATAGGACCATCTTAAATACAACAGATACACAGAGGCAAAGTTGAGGCAAGCAGATGTTGTATTGTAAGTTTAATATTTTTGTATACATTCTCTGCTGATAGCAAAATTGACTACTTCTGATCATCCTATCTTATGAGACTTTGGTATGGCTAAAAGACTCAAACCTAATTTATATTCACAGACTGAAAGAGGATGGTTAGAATAAACAAAGATAACCAGTTCCTCAGATCCTAGTATGTTTTTCAACTTTTAATGGGACCTTGAATTTAACTTATCAAGTCTATCAACCAAATAAAGTATTTCAGAACCAGGGAAGGATACAACTTGTTATGAAAAAGCAGCTAATTTCTCCTGTTCATGATTGTTCTCTAGATCATATCTCTATCTGAAACTTATTCAGCAACTTTATTTCCTGAATTATTTTTTAGATTTTTCTAGTAAATATTTTCATAGGTCATTCCTTAATACCTTCATTTAATCCACCATTTTTAAGGTCTCAAAAAAAAAAAAGTAACAAATTAAAAGATGTACTTTAATAACTCTTTTTGTTACTGTTATTGAGCTGTTGATTTTTATGTATCATGTTATTAATAAGTAAAAGATGGTTTTCCCCTATTCCCCCTATTATTTGCAACGTATATAGAATATGTGAAGGAAAGGAAGAACAAGAAGGATAAATATTAATCTCATTGATTTAAAAATAAATCATAACATGCTTAGAAAGCTGTCAGGAGAAGTAATTTTAGCCTAACTTTACCACTCATTATGAGCTCCAGTGCAAACAGCTCAATTGCTCTTCTGAGTTTCTGGTGTTGCACAATCTGCTTGCGATTCCCATTTGCCATCCATTAATAAGTACGGGGGACAGAAACAGCAAACAGAAAACAGCATCTGCTGGCTCGAGTGCAGAGACACTGCTACTCATTGCTGTGCTGGGGTGTTTCACCACTGGCAGAATCCAATGGTCAAATGTATTTCCCAAACGGCTGAAGGGTCACACAGGGTCTCCTGTGGCCACATTAATTCCTCCTTGAGACCCATACTCAAGGATCAATTAGTGGTCATGGGTCTTTAGTATTTCAGTCTTGACAAAATTCTGAAGGGAACAAGCATAACACAACCCATGCAAAAATATTATATTCAAATGCTACTTTCTCCACTACCTCTGGCAGATGATTTAGATTTGCATAATTTTTCAACTCTTGACCTAATACTAAAAATGATAGATGAAAAACAGTACTTTTTTTTTCTTAGAAACTTTTTGCATCTGTTATGTTAAACAAAGTTGGAAAAACAAAAGAACTGTGACTTTTAAACTATGTCAAACATCATAAAGATTTCACAGACATAGCAGCATTTCCCCCTCTGAGAAATGGTGGGCCTTAAGTGCCTGGTCCTCTTTGCACAGTCACACATCTTTGCAAGTGGTACATTTTATTTTTGAAGTAGTATTTTTGCTTTCTTCAGGACTACAAGTCTTTGCCACAGACAAGTGTAGGATTTCAGCTTTATGGAGTCGCTAAAATTATTTCTGCCTCAGAAGAGCAACCTGATTATAAAATCCAATTACAATTTGATTGCATCCACAAACCTATCTCCTCACACATGTATCTTAAATTGCTTATGCTTTTTTTTAAGTTCTTGCAGATTCACAAGATTTTGAGGATAAAATTTAATGATCTATTGAAAATAAATAAATAATTTGTTATATCACATTGTACTTGGCATACAACATTAGCACAGAGAACATTTGCTAGAGGTACTGTTAACTGAATATCCTTGTTACATTATGCATGACTTCCCAAAGCACTGAGTACATAATATCCATCATGAAATTCAGAATATATAACTAAATTTAGAAAGAAGTATATTCAGACCTATGATCAGCATTGACATCTCCAGTTATGAGTTTTAATTAAACTTGCTTTTGTATTAAGTCTATTTTTATTAAATAAGTACAGAATCCTGCTTTATACATTATGTATAAGTAAAAAAAGATAAAGAAGTAATTTGTAGGTGCCTTCTCTTAAATGCATAATTCAAGCCACTGCTCCATAACTTCTCTTCACAGTTGTGATGAAGAGGCACCACTGCTGGAGGTGATTAGTTTCTTTGAGAGCTTCAGCACCTTGCTGGAAACCCATTTTAGCACCCCAAATACTACTTCCAGTGACAACAAGCTGATAAATTAGATCAATGGGTGATAGAGGTAACGGATTATTTGTAATTTTTTTCCCCCAGGAAATAAATTACCAAAAAATAAACCCAGAAACATTCTTCGACATCTCTGACACATCAGACTAACTCATCCAACTCATCCACGCACCCAACAAAAAACCCCTGGGTTTTGCAGCAAATTTATCAAGTACTGTCCCTCTAAATATTCCACTCATAAAATGAACTGCTTCAAATTAGTCTCAAGCAAGAAATAAAACTAGAATTAACTCAGAAAAAACTTTACCAAAAACAAGTACTTCTCTAACAAGGGAAGCACAGCTTAAAGCATACAGTATTTTGTATTTCAGGAAACCTCTGAGAAGGAGGTACTGGCACTGTAACACAAAAGAAGGGTGGGGTTGTGGTTGGTTTGTTCTGGTTTTTTTACCATGATAACGCTTTTCTTCAAAGATTACACCTTCTACATATCCAATAAATGTTTTTAGTAATAGAGCCCTGTGCTATAGCATTCACATTTTGAGCTGAATAAATACCTTTTCAGAAAGGTCCAAACTGAAATTGCCTGGAATCAACACATTCATATTTACAAATTCTACATTACTTCTTTGATATCAATCAAATGCACAAACACAGATTTACTGGCTAACATATTAAGTAGAAGCTGGAAGTAACTGTCTCTTGGAAAACAGCTTTATAGGAAGAGCAGAAAGCTGTCTCCTGCTGGAGACTGACCCACTTAGTTACCCAAGTGAAGAAACTGAAAACTTCCGATTTATCTGAGCAATTTCATTCCATTTCCTGAAAATCAGATAGGTAGAATGCAGCACCTGTTGAAGTTTCAGTACTAATACGGCACAAACAGTGCTTTAAACTGTCTTTTTTCATATCTCTGAAGCAATCTGTACTAGAAGAAAATTCTGATTTTGCATGTTCTTTTCAACACACATAACACCTCTTGCTTTTCAGACCAGTATGTTGGGCATGGTCATGTATTGGTACGAAGAAATTCCAAAACTTTTTGTGTGTATTAGGCTGGGTAAACAAACATCTTGAACAGATGACAGTCACAGACAAACAAAATATACATCACTTATTACAAGCTTCCAAGAAGCCAAGATCTTGTGAAGAAAATAATCTAAAAGATGAGTCAAACTTTTCATAGTATTTCTTGACTATGTATCTCCTATAACAAACAGACTGTGAGCACATGCAGACAAAATGCTGGATATACATAAACAGCAAAAAGAAGATAAAATTCTTTAAAGATGTGTTCTGTTAAATTGAGAATTATCACAAAATAATTAACATAAGAAGAAATGCAAATATTGGAAAGCTATTTTAGTTCTAGCTTTGCTGTTTGTGTTTCATTGCTAAAATGTTAAATTCATTTTATCACAGACATGCAATGTACTATATTTTCAAGATCAATTAATTTTATTTTGCAAATGTGAAATACTTAGAATTTCAATCTAGAATTTTCCTAGAGAGTTTTGGACAAGCAGTTTGCCAAATTTGTTCTTATTTTTCTATTCCTTCTCACCTTTTCCATCTATTCAATGCTTTTGATATGGACTGCATAATGCATGCTGCAGTCACTTTCCCTGTGTTAAAGAACACTTATTTGAAAATGAAGATGCACTAAATTATATGCCATAGCTTTTGGAAAGAATGAGAAGTGAGGAACAATAAACCTCCTGCATGCTAAATACAGTCAGTGACTACACGACATACAAGAACTGCTGCACCAAAATGTTCTTGCTGCTGCTCCGCTGACACCTCTGAATTTGAACAAATGTGGCTCATTAAGCTGAGGCAGAATAAAGACAAACCTGAAATGGAAGTTTCCCAAAGTGTTCCACTTGCAGGTACCTTATTTATGATTTTTATTTTCTTTCCAACATAGGCAGAATGGCAAGAATCAGTGTATTGCATATGCTGTAGTAAGTCTGAAGAGGTTTCAGTCTTAAATCCCTGCGTTCTGCAAAAGGTGTAGAGGAGTTAAATGAATGGCCTAAAGAGAATAATTACACAGATGGAAAATATTGGCATTTCAGAGGAAAAAAATAAGAGTCATCACAACACATTTGTACAAAACATAGTTGACAGCAGTTAATTCTGGAACCTTTCCAACACTGAGAGGATGCTGATTTTTTTTTTTTCTGAATGGTGATTTGAGCACAGAAATAGTGTTATCCTGTGTAAATGCTCAACTCCCTGTACCTTATTCCTATTGTGTGTGTGTGTGTGTGTGTGTGTATACACATATCTATACATATATTTTAGAGTAGAATATTATATATGCATTAGCATTCCTTCGCAATGTGCACTCCCAGCCCAGAAAGCCAAACGTGTCCTGGGCTACATCCAAAGCAGGGTGGGCAGCAGGGCAGGGAGGGGATTCTGCCCCTCTGCTCTGCTCTGCTGAGACCCACCTGGGTCCCTGAGACCCCACCACCCGGACCTGTTGGAGCAAGGACAGAGGAAGGACACCAGGATGATCAGAGGAATGGAGGACTTCTCCTATGAGGAAAGGCTGAGAGAATTGGGACTTTTCAGCCTGGAAAAGAGAAAGCTCTGGGAAACCTTTGCAGCCTTTCAGTATCTTGAGGGCCTGTAAGAGCTGGAGAGTGACTTTTGACAAGAGCATGCAGGACAAGGAAGAATGGCTTCAAACTGAAAGAGGGCAGACTTAGATTAGATATAAGGAAAAAATTCTTTACTGTGAGGGTGGTGAGGCACTGGAACACTTCCCAGTGAACTTGTGGATGCTGCATCCCTGGAAGTGTTCCAGGCCAGATTGGATGGGGCTCTGAGCAACCTGGTCTAGTGAAAGGTGTCCTGCCCATGGCAGGGGGTGTTGGAACTGGATGATCCTTAAGGCCTCATCCAACCTAAGCCATTCTATGATATGCTTTTTCAGCAGGTCATACATACTAGTGAAAGATAACTTAATGCTCATTGTTTTTCTCACTTCCAAAAACAGAGAACTAAATGGAATAACTCAATGCAGGTATGCATGCACAGCCTGGGATTGCTAGAATTGTATCAGGCATTAGAGAGAGGAGGTCAAGAGAGGTCCACACTGTTCCAAAAATGACAGGCTATGAACAGCAGACTAGACCCTCACAGATGCCATACAGAAGCCTGACATTCCCTCTTCACACTAACCAGAATTTTCCTGATGTTAAAGAAAACTAAGTGGCTAAAAAAAAGTGAGATGCACATAAACTGACCCCTTTGATGCTTTTGTAGCTTTAAGGGAAATTTCACTAACCTCTCCAAAATTATCATTACTGATTTGCTTGCCCATTTAACAAAAATAATGTTGGTGTCTGACATTTTCAAGATTTCTTTACTGTTTTTAATTACCTTGTCTATTATTCTTTCAAACTCAAGTACTTCCTGTTTAGTCTGTTAATAAGAGTTCAGTATCTACCAACTCATTTTTAATTAAATGAATTGACATCTTTCCATCAATAATCAACATTCACAATGTAAGTCATGAGCAGAAAGCAGCCAGTTTGCAGTTAGGATTGGTTCAGGGGAAACAGGCTTATTTGCTTTAATCTGCTCAAGTGAAAGCATAAAACATAGTGACGTGTACCAAAACATGATGGTCATGTGCCCATGTTCTCCTAAATGAAACTAATCCTGACCTCATCCTAACTCCAAATGCTGTTAGCTTGTTAAAACAGTAGCTTCTCGCAGCATTTCACGATGTCAAAGATGGTTTAAAGCGCTAAAATGGGCACACCAGCTATCAGATATTACACACAGCTGATCAAATTTCCAATCTAAACAACTTCTGAAGTCAATTGAAGACAAAGTACTCATATGAGCAACAGCTCATAGAAAAGCCCAGAACTTACTTCCTTTTGCTCTGTGATTATTCAAGTAGTGTTGTTTTGTGGGTAAAACTTTTTTTTAAAGGTTGTCTATAATGCCCTACCTTTAATCCTTGCTTAGATGATGCTCAAAAGAAGACTAGGTTCAATTGTTCTTAGCCAATTACCTGAATAATTATTGGCATTTACAGTAAACCCTAACTATAAATGTTAATTCGTGGAGCGTGCACTTATTCAGTTACTTACATACTTGTAGGCGTATTTAGGATCAAACAAATTTCCATGGCTTTGTCACAAGCTGTTTTAAGTTTAGCACATTTTTTCTAAACAGATAGGCCAGTTCCATAAAATAAAGGTGCCACTTTAATGCAAACAATATTTATACTGACTCGTTGGAAGAAAACAATGAGCTATAGTCCTAGAAATCAATGTGCAATCTGACAAATGAAGGGCTACTACAAATGTGCTGAATTAAAAAAAAATAAATTCACAAGGTTGCTTTTTTCATTTATTCTCCTTGCTGAGAGACAGGAAGAAAACTATAAATTCAAATTACAAAACCCATCTGAAATATCTGAGACAGGCTGTGCTTCCAACCATTCCTTCTTTGAAAGCACCTTGTACACAGGTGACCTGTCCCCCTTCATTGTTCAAATGTTTCTGGCTGCACACTAATTAAAATTAAATTTAAATTAAATCATCCCTATTGAATGGCCTGTGATTTAAGACTCAAAAAATATATTTAAAATAGAAGGATATTTTACTTTAAGAAGTCTTAATCCTTAGCCACCACATGACCTGATCAATTTACTGCTCAGGTGGTGTCAGCTTCAAGCTTCTCCACTAGAAGTCCACTGTATCTCACTGAGAAGGTAGCGACAAGAATCAGTTGATGCATTATTTAATTTATAATGTTGAAATACTCTAAGAAATATACTACAGAGTAGGTTTTTTATGAATACATCATATAAGAAAAATAAATTAAAAACTGTTATCAGCATGCAACTATTTTAGTGCAGTTATAATTACTGAAGCTGTCATGAGGGCATATGCAAAAAACAGTCTAATTTGTTAAAAAATTATTCAGGACAACATCTGGATGACTGGAGGCCAGACCAGCACCTTCAACTAAATAAATTTGCAACAAGCCACTTGCTTTACAACTATGTTTTCTTTATATTTCTACAAAGTGCTACCCTGTAGACTGATGGTTGTGCATTTTTTTCAACCAGAGCTGAATTTAAACAGGCAAGGTCACAACCAGAGAAGAAATAAACCATTTCAAAGTGCTAAGGCTTTTAACATCAACAAGAAATCACCTACCAGTACACAAAAATAATGTCAGGATTAACCATTTCAGCTTTTTTCTTGTCTGATTTTATATATATATATGTAATAGGAAAAGTGAGAAATTAAAACACCTACTCTGAGTATGGTTTCAAGTAATCACGATTAAAGTACAGAATATCTGAGGCAACTGGTTATAATTTTTATTTAAACTCTGATACCACTGAAACAGTATCACATCCACAGCAAGAGTATTTATAAGCAGTACCATGACAGAAGTGCCACTACATCAACAATATCTTTATCTTTTATTATGTGGAAATAATTCATTTACTTGAAAACAAAATCTAGATAGCATCAAAATTCAACTAATGTAGGAATGGAAGGTGCCAGCAAGCACTCCATAACAACCTTGCTGCCACACTCAAACACTTAGCAAAACTTTACAAAGGAAACTTCAGATCCTGCATAAGTACCAAAAAAACCAATTATGAAACACCTTAGAAAGATTTTTCCTAGCTCTCATGAAAGCTGGGAATTTGTAGAGGGACATTTTCAGAGGGTGCTGTACCTCTAATTACAGAGCAAAACAAAAAGAAACCCTCAATCTTCATGATTCAGAGGGAAGGAAACAGATAATTTTAAAAATCTGGTAGCTGGTAGAATCCTGAACCCAAGAGCAGAATGTACCCATGAGGTATGTCTAAAAGACTAAGTTCTCTCAGCCCTGCAGTCCAACTTCAGTTTCCAGAGGAAGCAGAAAGTCACAAACAGAAATTAACACTGGAATGTATCAATACTATATTAATGTAAAAGATAAACAAATAACTTGCTTTTAA
Source organism: Origma solitaria (assembly GCA_013397895.1). Taxonomy (NCBI): domain Eukaryota; kingdom Metazoa; phylum Chordata; class Aves; order Passeriformes; family Acanthizidae; genus Origma; species Origma solitaria. The sequence continues at coordinate 914,376 of VZRL01005594.1, forward strand.
CTTAAGTCCCAATTTAATTACAAACCGATATACCTCATCCTGATTCTGTTAAACGCAGTTTACTGATACAGTTTTTGATGGCATCTCAAACCACTTGACCATGAAAACCTATGCCATTGGTATGAATCATCTTAATTACTTTTGAAGACAATTTTCAGCTAATAAGTTAGTATTTCTGTTCAGAGACAGCTGTCTTACTAGTATTAAGCTACTCTAAAATACTTCTTGTACAAGAACATATAATACAAGATTTTGATTTGGAAGAAAACAGCCTGCTACTGCCCAAATACCTTTCACTGCTTTCTGTAAAACTGAAGTCTATAATCAGATATAACAAAAAGGAAAACTACATTCAAATCTTCCTTTTAAAAAATGCATTTAAAAAGAGCTTCCATAAAGTCAAGGCTTTAACTCTAATAGTGTATTAGGACAGAATTTTTCATTTTAAATAGCTTTCAAAGCTACAAGACAGGACAGATGAATGACCAGATAATAAACTTACAAAATAGATGTGCAAAGGCCAAATTTTATTTTTTTAAATTCCAGTTGTTCCTCAAACTATTAGATATTGCCTCATGTTTATAAAGAATATTCCTAGAAAAGATGACTCATGAGGATGCTCCACAAACAACAAGAAAGTATCACCATTTCAAGTGGTCTGACTTCCTTGAAGAACTTCAAAGAATCCTCTTCCAAAGGAAGAGTTCCGAACATTTCAGGCAAAACAGAAGTTACAGCCCACCATGCTCTATCCTCTCCTTCATCCATACTACAGAAGCTGCCCCTCTATATCCAGAGCGCCTTGAGTTTATTTCAAGTACTGTAGTAGCATCTTCTACATCTTTTGATTTGACTGTTGAAATTAGACTCTATTATGGAGATTGAGTACCATGCTTTTTCTGCTTTGCTGGACTGACACTGTGATGAGCAAACTTTACTGCCATAATTCAGGGAATAGTGCCATAAAAACACTGGCAGTCAATTAATGAAAAGCTAAGAAGGCTATATGGTATTATACCTGGAAGGGATGAACACATTTACAAAAACACTTCTTGTTTTCAAGAAGCCACCACGATCCATATCTACACTTTCAATTGCAATCTGCATGTATCTGAAAGTTTGTATGGTTCATTGCCACATAATTGACAAAGCCGTTGAAATTCTGATGCCCTCTATGTAACAGCATGGCCTGGAAAACAACTTTGGAAATCACCAGGATGATGATGTTACCAGCAAGAGATACAGGGAGCAGTGGAAACCTGACCAGCCTACAGTTACTGGAAGAAATGTTGGTACCACCATCACATCATGTATAAATTGCAATTTCTTTTTATCTCCATCTTTATATTGCTTCTCTTTTTAAAAGCCCTTCAGATAGGAGAGAGGAAGGACAGGCAAGCAAGCAAGCAACTAGCATGACAAAGTAGGAAAACCTGCTCAAATCCCTGCTGAAGCCCCAAGCCAGAAACAAAGTCTAAGGAATTCACTTATTATGTCCCTCTGCTCTTGCCTGCACACGTGAACAGAAGTAAATCCTGATTACAGACTGCTGTGAGGAAAAACACACTGAAAGATCACAAGGCACTTAGCAGTAGTCACAAGGTCTGCAAAATTTTAGACAGTCAACATACTGGGTAACAATTTATTAACTTGTCAAGGTAGCATGCAAGGAATAGCTTTTTACAATTCATAGCTAAATGGCAATTTAAAAAAATCAGTCCTCAAAGACTTACATAACACTATTTTAAATAACACTTGCATTCACCAGCAATGAGTGTTCTAGAAACACCTTCAGTTAGACTTATGGAAGACTCATTTGGTTTAGAGGCTCCTTAGAGTAAGAAAGCTGTTCTAAGGCCAGCTTGGAAAATATGACTAGAATTACAGAGGATATTTCCTGCTCCTTCAATAAGTTAAATGCTTGTTACTATTGCAATACAGAAGCAGTTTATCACCAGCCTTTGACACAATTTTCCAATAGGCAACTCATTATCTTTGCTTACAAATACCATACTTAAAGTGCACATATATAATTACAGAAAAAACATAGCTGTAGTGGTTGATGGGCAAATAGACTTCTGAGCTGACATCTTCAGCATTTTACAGCTGCCTAAAAGCAAAAACACTGAAAATATTTCCATTGAATGGTGAGGGTAACAGATGAATAGCTCTAGTAGCTTTAGATCTATCTGATGTTTCAAGCTACCAATTAAGAGCCAGGAAGAGAGTAAAAGGTTCTGGAAAGATGCTGTATGGTTTTGTTTTACAGTGAAACACGTATCTGGGCAAGTAGCTAATTCTTTTTAATACTGTTTATGACATTATTTCATTCTAGTATTGAGCTTGTGACTCAAATATCTGAAAAATGCTTGAGCTAAAAGTGCCTTTCTGAGGAGAGTACCATATTAAGACAACTTCAAACACGCTAAGCATCTTACTACCAAAGGTAATTTTAGACATCAGTATGCAGAGGGACAAGGTACAAGTCCTACTCAACATCACCAGAGAGCAGGATAAACAAACAAACAAACACACAAAAAAAGCCAAACTTGAAAATTTCAATTTCTTGCTCTGTTTGAAACTATTCTCTTGTGAATGTTCTGGTGATAACATCAAACATTGAAAATAGTTACAGTTTGCTTTGAGATCTAGATGACATACATTAAAAAAATGATAGAACTGCAGAACAATTTATTTACAACATAAATTTTTCACTATGGCCAAATCATCTTTGTCCAATAGCACACATAATAACAAAATACTCTCTTTTTTTTCAAATACTTCAAAACTTACTAGGTTTCCTAGAGAAGTTGTGGATTCCCCATGGCTGGAAGTGCTCAAGGCAAGGTTGGGATAGGACTCTGAGCAACCCGATCTAGTGAAAGGTGTCTCTGTCCATGGTAGGAGAGTTAGAACTCAATGATCTTTTAAGGTCCCTTCCAACCCAAACCCTTCTTTCATTCTATGATTTCAGCAAGCAGGAAAAGTCTTACTGCCACTACCTATTGAAGAAAGAGCATGCTCTTTCTCCAGGGACCCTGCTGCTCAGGCTGGAGCCAGAAGACACACAGAATGCATAAAACCAAAAGACTATGGCAGCATTTCTCACACACAGAGAAAGTATAATGTTTATGAAAATTGGTCTTTTATTAGTATTATTATTAATATTTTTACTTCAGGCTTAAAATGAGACAGCAAACAACAGCATGATCAGTAGGAGTCACTGTACCAGATTAGAGAAGGAACTAAAACTCACTAATCAACAACTCAAGCTGGCTAGAAAGCGTACACTGTACTTTGCCTTTCTCTGGAAGTACTAAAAGAGAACATCAACAAGGATTAGGTGAATCACTCTCCTAGTTCCTACCTGTCAATTAGAAGTGCTTCAGCAAATCCATTCAGCCCAATGCTGCTTATCTTCTACCCTAGCCAGGGGCACTCCCTGCCCCCTTGTAAAGTCACTTTGGCCTATCTTATTACTCCAGAGGGACTTACAGACCTGCTTCAGAACCGGAATACTATTCACAATCTGGAAAAGACTTCACTAGATATTATCCATGAGTGAACAATGGGCTACTGAGTCAGCCATTACCTTTACGCTGACTATCAAAAACCAGAATTGCACAAGATTTTTCCAGTTCTTCTTGCTAACATAAAAAGCTAAAAATCAGAAGCAGAAACCGTCTCCTTTAACACAGAAATCCATCCTTATATTCACAGATTTTAAGATAAGAAAAGTCTCTAGAATAATGTAAGTCTCAGATGGCCACAAAATGATCCTAGCATTAAGTCAATACCTGCTTATTAAGACAGATCAGAGCCTTGGGTTATACAGTAATTTATATATCTAATATTCTTTTAACCATCTTTTAACAGGGGCAGTGATATTTATACATCTTTAGGCAGTCTTACAAAAGGGATATCCTTCCAGAAGTCTAGAATACTTTGATGCTACTGTGAATGCTCTTAGTGATAGAAAAAAAAAAACTCCAAGCACTTTTATATATGCAGGCTGTATTAATCTTTTTAATGGTCCTTATGTTCCTACCAAATGCAGTTAGCAATTTGTAAAATTATAGAAACTGTAAAATTCTGAAAACAATTTCAACTGAATACTGGGTTTGAAATGCAGTGCTTAATGAATTATACAGGGAATTGTCTTTCAAATGCCTTTCAGAACAAATAATACTGGAGATTTTCTTTAGCGCCTGAAAAACCAATCTCATTGATTTGTAGTAATGAATTAAGTATGTCAACTCCTTTTTAAGAAGAGCAAATTAACAGAATTCATATTTTAGGTGGTGAATCAGATATCTGTACTAATCTCTTGCTCTTTGTCTACATGTAGGTGTTTTCTGAATGTTTTCAGGATCACTGGCATTATCAATTTTGAGAACGGAGACATTAAAAAACACTATCGGATGAACTAGAGCAGGAACTCACAATGATCCCTCACTGCCTACCCGTAAAGCGCTTTCAGCCCATGGCAGTCAGAGCAGTCCAGTCTCAGAAGAGCAATGGCTGTCTAGCCTTCAATGAACAAACATGTTCATACAGCAAAGCCAGCATCCTGCAAAGTACGGCCCCAAGATCACTCCTCACCCATGCCCACGTGGCAACTCTGCAAAAGGGAAATTAAATAAAGGCCCTGTCTTTCTGCCATAGTACAGACAAATGCTGCATTCACTGGCAACAGAGGGAACTGGATGGAATTCCCCACAAATACACTCTAGAAAATTCCAATCACATCAAAAGTCCTTTCACCAACTGCATCATACAACTGAATATTTCTGATAAGCTTCTAAGTAAATTACCTTCAAAGTTCATAAATAATTTGTCTTCCTGTCTTGAGGCTAAAACAGTGATCTGGTCCTACTGCCAAGGGACAAATGCAAACATCCTGGCCATATCAACCAATTTTAAAGACATGTCAATTTTTAATAGACTTCAAAAATAATTTTAAATGCATGTTTTTCAGCATGACACCTTTTGCTTTTCTATGAAATCTGTCTGAGCCACATTCAGACCTAACAAATACAGGAAACCTAACTGATAGAATTCAGCATAAATGTGTTGCTTGTAAAATCACTCAGACAGCTTCCTAACCCCTATTTTTACCTCTTCTAATTTTAGCTCTTTCTTTGCTTTACATCTGTCAACTCAGGCCCTCTATTGGGTGTGCATGGCAAGGTTCTGATTGTGGGGAGAGCTACCGGAGGGGCTTTGGTGAGAAGCTTCCCCCCATTCGACAGAGCCAATGCAGAGCTCCAAGACAGACCCACCAAAAGCAAGCCCCCAGTGATGCTGGCAGAGCCTCTGGTATAGCATAGTTAAGGAGGAAGAAAAACTGCACACCTGCAGCTGAAAAGGAGTGAGAAAATGTGAGAGAAACAGCCCTGCACACACAGTGCAGGACGGGGAAGAAGTACCCCAGTGCCAGAGCAGAGATTTTCCTCCATCCCATGGTGCAGACCATGGTGAGGCCACCTGCAGCCCATGGAGGTCCATGGGGGAGCAGGGACCCACCTGTAGCCTTTGGAGAACACCAGGCCTGAGCAGATGGATTCCTGAAGGAGGCTGTAACCCTTTGGGAAGCCCACGTTCCAGTAGGCTCCCGGCAGATGTAGCAGGACTCTTCACCGTTGGAATGCAGTCAAACAACTCAAACAATGCCCTGTTTTGCAAGCTATCAGTGGTGGACTGAGGGGGCACATCATGTGCTGGGTTTGGTGCTGAATTATGCTAAAATCAGTCTGTCTCACAAACCTCAAACTAACACCCTGATAGGGAGGCAAAGACTTGGCTGATAAGTCCCTAAGATGACCTGAAGACTGGCATTCAATCACTCTACACTGGAACAGTCCAGTCCACTTTCACATGGTAGGTTCTTTTAACATATTCCTTCTTCGAGTGTGTGTGTGTGAAGTTTCCTTCCATGACAAGGGAATGCCCCTTCAAAGATACTCCTCGAGGCTGAGTGAAAGAGATCTGCCCATGGGCATTGGTATGGCGAGTTACATCAATCTCTATTTAATAACTGTTTCTCTTTGCTAGCTTTAATATAACTGCTTTGATATAGTGCACTATACTATACAAAATGGTACTAGTAGTTTTAGCTTTTATACTGTGTAGTAAATAATTCTGATTAAAATTTTTTATCTAATCATTTGTCATTATAAATAATTCATTTTACATAAATATATCTGATTTGCCATCTTTAATCCTGTAGGACAAAGTTACTTAAGCCATTGAGAGTCTGGGGCTAAGATTGGATCCAGCCTCACCCAGGCTCCTCTCTGAGAAGGAGCACAGAAAGCAAGAGAGTCCTCTCTGCACCTCGTGACTCAGTGGGACGGCTTCTCTAAAAAACTTCGTCTGAAGCTCCCCTTCTCACCCATGACAGCAGGATCTGTGACCCCATGGAGAGAGGAGCGCACACTGGAGGTTTGCTGGCAGGACCTGTGACCCCATGGGGGATCCATGCTGGAGCATCCTGCTCCTGAAGGACTGCACCTCATGGAAGGGACCTGTGTTGGAGCACTTTGTGAGGAGTTGCAGCCTGGGGGAAGGACTCATGCTGGAGAAGTCCACGGAGAACTGTCTCCCCTGGGAGGAAACCCATGCTGGAGCAGTGAGGAGTGTGAGGAGCCCTTCTGCTGAGGAGGAAGGAGCAGCAAGTCAATGTGCAATGAACTGACCACAGACACATTAACAGCCCCCTCATCCTGCTCGGGGTAGAGAACTCAGGATTGAAGTTAAACCCAGGAAGTTGGGAGAGGTGGGGAGAAGGTGTCTGAAGATGTTTTTATTTTCTCATTATCCTACTCTGATTTGATTCGCTACGATTTAAACTAATTCATAAATCTTTGGTTTTGTTCACAGTTATGCCGCACAGGTGCCTAGGAAGGATGAATTTTGTAAATTCTATCCATTTCTTAAGTTAGTAAATACCTTAAATAGTTATAATGACCCTTAGCACTACTTTTGTAGATACGTAGTCTGCTAGAATATTAGGTGATGAGAAATTAAGACTGCTAATAACTTTTGGCATTTTTAACAGCACATGAAATAGCAAAGAAAATGGACTGAGATTGCCATTTATTATGAAACTTAATGATCTTTATGAGCTTCCACCTTAAATAACCACTCATGTACATAATGAAAATGTATGTTTACTGTGACTGTGATTAATCAATCACCTTCCCTTGTCCACCCTCAATTTTTCTTGCTGAAAATTTAAAAGCCTTGGCAGATTGTCTGAAAAGAGTGAAGAGAGGAGAGCAATATACTTGTATAAACCAGGTCTAATCCTATTACATGCTGCCGACTGCCTCACTGACAAATGCTCAACTTACCTTTCTATCAGTTGTAACTGTTTGCTTTGCAAAACTGCTTATAAGAAAATTCTCCTTATTCTTAAGTATTTTCCTTAAAGTATAAGGATCGGTGTCCGTCTACAAAAATTCCCACCATGGCAGACTGAGAAAGGAAGCAATTCCTTACACACATGCCAGCTTGAGTTGTGGGAACACATTTACACTCTGCGCAAACCTGCGACCTGGAGCGCATCAAAGTGGTACCTCCAGAAGAACACTCCAGGACCCCCACCACTGAGAAGACCAGAAGAAAAAGGGCCAGCAGGATGCCACAGAGACCCACATGGTGGTGACTCTCCTTCTACTTAATCTCTCTCTTTCTCTTCACCCCCCACTTGTCCCTGTTAAATAAAAGCCGTACTCTTGACTTTGGCATATGGTCTTGTTTGCACCTTCATTTGGACAGAGGCATCTTTTAATAACTGAATCCTAGCAACGGCTCAGCAAAATATTACCACTATATATTCAATTGAAGGAATGTCAGAAAAACATGAGACCTTACAGTATGAAGAAAACAAAACAAACAAAAAAAACCACCACAAAACTTTTCCCTAAAAATCCTGAGCACATTTCCTAAGGCTCTGCTACTCGATGATGCTATTTTCTTTCTTCCTGTTGTTACCCTTTGCTTCTGCTCTTGGTTTCCCCACCGTAGAAAGCAACCAAATAGAAGCAATAGCAGCTTGAATTTAGCTCCTTCAAAAGAAACAGAAAACAGGATGAGGAAACAACAAGAGATAAGAAACCTGTAAGTCCAAAAAAAATTTCATAAAAGACCAGAGGCAAAAAAACCCCAAAACAAAACAAAACAGAAACAAAACCCCCAAAAAAACCAAAAAAAACCCACAACGAGTGAAAGGAAACATTAAGGGAATCAGCACAGAAAGACCCAAGTCCTAATGGACTCCACACGCAAGGTGGAGCTTCATTTGGGGGAAGTATGGGCTTACCAGATTTCCCATGAAGTGTTAAATAACCACATATATTAGTTACTAGCTTGGCATTTCCTATTAACAAACTGCTTGGTTTATCAAAGCAGCCAATAGTGTGAAAGAACAGGAAACTTATTAAAATCTCTGCACTCTGTGGTAAAACAAGGGACACTTCATTACTCCTGATGTATATTTGGCAAGGGAGGACTGACAGAACACTAACTCCTTAAAAACTCTGGGAAAAAATATATTTGAGAGAACATCAAGAGCTTTTTCCTTCTCTTTTAATGTTCACATAAGATTCTGTATAAAGCAACTGGAATCCTGGTGACTGCATGACCCCAGTGCATTCTGAAAAAACAGCCATCAGAAGAATTTTAAAATGTTGGCAACTGCAGCATTATCAGTCAGAATGCAGATAATGGTTTTCTGATTGCACAAATCAATTTTCATCACTAGTAGCAATTATGACTGCTTTACCAGACTACGTACAATACTGCAAGCAACTCATTCCAAGAATACAAACGGGAGGGATGATGAGAAAACAGAACTGCTTAATTTAAAACTAAATACCACTACTTGCATGAGGATGTCATCAAAACACATCTGAAAGATTACCCCTGCTCATCAGCTAATTAACTCATTCTTAAGTTCACATCTGAGATACAGAGCAAAGTAGAATTCCTGCATCCAAACTCTATAAACTAAGAAAGTTTCAAATAAATAAGGAAAGATGTGAAGCAGCTCAGAGTACTACCAGAACAAACCAAGGTGCAAAATAAACAAGTTTGAACACTCTGATACAGCTTACTTGTGAAATGCAATCCTCTGCACAATATTTATAGACAGAACTGAGGAATGTGAATACACCTGGTTTTTCACAACAGAACAGAAAAAGACCTCTCAATCCAGAGAGAATACCCACTTCCTAAATAAAAGCTTTGCGTGAAAGCTGCTGTAAGCCTCAGGTCATTAGGCCTGGATTGGTTGGAGTTTCCCACTTCTTCAAGATTATAGGCAGAGGCAGAAAAGAGGGTGAAGATCTCCAGAAGTTCAGTTCCAGGCAAAATTCTTCTGTATGGTGTTGATTATGGCATCAAAGGACTATGGTGAGCCAAAGGCAAGAAGAACTCCACACTAATAACAAACAACTTGCTGCTCCAAACATGTATGGAACACAGCAAATGAGCTGGGAGTAACAGCTTTAAATTTTGTTCTTTAGAGGGAGAGAAATTTCAAATACTGGTTACTAAACACTATTAATGAGTAACATAGAGCAGATCAACAAATGAAGTATCATTACAATTAACTTCATATAGTGGTCTGTTTACTAAGATGGAAATGTTCAAAGAAAGGCTTATAACACTTTAGAACAGCTTTATATTTTTTCTTCTTTTCATCCTAGTAGACATGCTGCTCCAGCACTGTCTACTGCCTCTTATTCCTTGGCCGGAGTCAGGGAGGGGCAAAGCAATCTTTCATGTTCTGCTCAGACAGAGACTATTGAGGAGGGTGTTAAATCAGTGAAGAAATTGAACAAGAAACTTTGGAAGACTAGAAGAAATGATGCTGCTAATTTTACATATAAATTCCAAATTACAATGAAGTGGCTAGTTATGTTTAAACTGTACACTTGCCACCTTTTAAAGAGACCGTATCCAAAAATGAAGTGCTTACATACTGCACAGTCATCACAAAGCTCTACCCCAGTGCTTTCTTCTTCCCCATTTAAGTTCACAGAACACGGTGATACACAGTTAGAATGAAAACATTCCATAAATGCTGAAATGGAAATCTGAAGCTCAGCTGGAAAGGCCTTTGCCCTTGAATACATGTGCTTGCACTTTACAATGAACTAAGAGCTCTTATCTGGGTTCTTGCATACCTACTGTTTTTCTAGATACACACATGGAACTGGAGTATGTTGCCTGAATTGATGAAATGTGTACTCAGAAGAAAAAATGCCTATCGCCTTTTCTACTGGGGCTTAATCATTCGCCTCAGAAAGGAATCTGTGGAAGACTAAGAGAGCTCTTGAACTGCTTCCCCTGTGCTCCACCACACTGCCATATGCAGGCAGGAGCCTGATGGTGGAATTCTGCTCCTAATAGCCACAGAGACAGGCAAGGAGGAAAAATGAAGAAGAGCAATTTATACTTCCCTTGCTCAAAAGAGCGATGGATCTAAAGCAGCGACTCAAGTAAGCACTCAGTTATATGCTGAGCCCCATCCAAGAGCTTGAGTGGAATGGTGCCAAAGCATTCCTCGATTCTACAGCTACCAAGAGTTATTTGTAATTACATGATACAAAAAAATTATTACAAACCTACATAATTCAAGAGGAAGGTGAAATGCATACTTATTTCAATTTGCAATTTTCATAGCCTAAACCTTCAACTAATAAAACTGAGGTTCCCCCCCACTAAATACCAAAATACTATTGTTTCTGAAATAAATAAAATTGTATAATCTTTAACACGTTGAAAGCTCTGAAGCTCAGCAGGTAAGATGGCTCCAAAGCTCCTGTTCCAATGCTATCAAACTTAGAGAGACATTCTAGAAACAAAGCTTTCATGAAGAATAATGAATTAAACAGTGTCAACTTCCTGGAGTCTACTGGAGAAATTTCATCAGTATTGCCCTAGAAATTTAAAATAGTAATTTACAATCAAGTAAGACAATAAGCTTTGCGCTCTCTAACATGCCAGAAATCCTGTTACTCTGCTTTTAAAAATCTGTATTACATCTTTCATCAAAAGCTCCCCTGCAACCCACCAAAATTAGAAAAAAAACATCAAAAGTCTGAAGAAAAAAAAAGCTTCCTCTCTTTACCGGAAATGTGGAAGTGAACACACAACAAGGAATAAGGTATAGGTATATCAGACACAGTAATGAAGATGCACTTGTATTGATCCACTGTGCATCAATCGCATCTTAGCAGACCTTCAGGGAATAAGAGAGTATGCAAGGCCCGCAGTCCCACTACTATAATTCGGTGCCAGGCCTACGAAGAAATCCCCTCAGTGACTGGTAAAACATCAGCTTTTGGCATGTAGAGCAGCAAACTCTCATCACATACCACATATGATTAGGAATAACAGTTGTACACATTGTACTCACAAAATTCAATTGCTATAGCCATGGTCAATTAGTTTAAATGGTCAATCTGATAAATATATTTAAAATCCTCAGTGTGCTGTTGGCTGCAATGAAAAGGTTTACAGAAGCATGGGTAATTGGCAAATCAATCGATCAAAATCCTTACTTGTCATTTGTTCAGGGTCACAACACTGAAATATTGGTTTAATTATGTAAATTCTCAATTGCAGAAAAGACAAGACTTATTACAGCTTTACCTAAAGCAATTTAATTGCTGTATTAACTGAAATCATCAACATTATTTTCAAAAAGCACAGTACAGGTAACATTTCCTTACAGGCACATAATACCCTTTTTCAAATATTAACTAAAATATTGTAGAATACTTTGATTTTAAAAAAATGTTTCCATATACAAGTAGTTCAGAATCAGTGATTCATTTTCCATTCTGCAATTTGACTTTGAAAGGAAATTAGTAAACTAGTAGGTTAAGATGTTGATAACCCCAAACTACTCTTGTTATTCACAGAGCTTCTCAACAAAATTCAACTCTCACAACTTGCATCGAATAAATAAAGCTACTTAGAGCTTTTGAATATGCATACAGAACACAAGAGTTAACAGACAAGAACTACTTTTAAACTAAGGTTAATGAGATCGTTTTAAGAAAGAAGTTTGACCTATTGAAAGGGATAAAACTGACATGGTAATTGCAAGCTCCCCACACTGAACATACTGGAACAACTCTCTCTTCCTTACAAAAAACGAACTCCACAATCTCTACATCCTCCAGACCAACGGACTGATCTGGCCCTGAAACCTAGCTCCAACTCCAGAAATCACATGGAGCTAAAGCAATGGCTCCTCAACACCATCCATGAGAGGGTCATGAGAAGTGATCCAGAACCAGTGAACCTTCACCATTAACCATCAGTTATCAGGCAAACCATGAGACCTTCACAAGATCACTCAGTGACCCCAATGATCAAGGGGATTTGGGAACCTGGATTCACAGGAGGGGCATACCAAATTCCTCCTGTTCCACACTGAAATTACTGTTCACATTCACACTGAATCCAGTGTCTCCAGCCTAAGCACAAGCCATGGACTAGATCTCAAGAAAAAGGAAATTCAAGGCGGACACAAAGGTAATATAAACCCAGTAACTACAAGAAAGATCCACCAGATTTAACAAGTATTTTTCTGGTTAAAATCTCAACAGAGCATGGCACAAGGCACAGAAAACAGAACGCTATATTGAGCATTACAGCTTGCATGATGTGATATAGGCAGGTATCAATGCCTGAATCTGCCATGTCTTTACGTATATGCCTCCTGTTCACTCACGTGTATTTTGCAGATGTGCTCACATAAATCCTTTCATAACAGTAGAAAGATTCATTGTGACTCTGAGAAATTTTAAATTATATATAAAGTATATATTTTGTAAAAATCTCATACACAAGCACTAATTCCTGTGGGAATAGCAAAATACATTAGGGAGAGAAGAGGAGAGAAATGGAGGAGAGAAGCTAAAGCATATTTATTATCCTGTTGTTTTTGTTCACCTTTTAACGTTCTACAATTATTCAGCAAATATTCATTCCCAAGAAAAAGTGCCCCTGACAACCAAGCTCTTGGATTTCTTCCATAAGTCAGTTTTCCAGCCGGATAAGAATCCCCATCCTCAATTTTGTTCAACGAAAATAGGAAAAAACATCTCAGTAAGCAGTATGTGTTCAAGCTGGATTTCTCTTAAGTTTTCACCAGGCTACATTTTTCTTATGGACCTTGGATAAACAGCTCTGTTTTGTTAGTCAGAGCTTTTTCAGGTTTTTCTGTTTTGCTAGTCAGAGTTTTTTCACGTTTTTATTTTGCTTTGGACACCACTGTGGTATAACTCCTATAGAACTGCCAAAACCTGAATCAATGCACCAAACTGTCATGACTGAGCAAGTTTTACCTCCTGACTCTGGTTACAGATGATGTCCAAACTATTTCTAGCAGATAGCAATGCCATCTTTTAGGGACTAGTTATCACTTCTTGCACAGTGCTGGGAGCTGAGAGCTGAGGATCACCTAGTCCATCAGTGCCGGGCAGGGAAGAGCGCCTTCTCCAGACTCCTGCTCTGCTCCCCCACCTTGAAGCACAGACTCATTTAGCCGCTCCCGGAAAATTCCTTTCCTACAAAAACTATTTTCTTTAAAAGAAATCAAAACCTTCCTCACTTCTTAATTCTCAACACAGCATTACTGCTCTAAGGTATCAGGACAGCAAAGACTACAATCACTGAAGGAGAAATACAGTCCTGTTTAGGTTCATTGCAGTTAACAGTTGCTAGCAGGGCAAGGACCTTTAAATGCTGTTTGAAACCCAGAAGTCTTTTATGTAGACTAAAAAATCGGTATGTGGTAGATTCTACAAGAAAAACTGGAAAGCCATGAGCACAGAGATGTCCTGCTTGGGGCTAGGTGCTGGCTTCACTGAGTAACACCCAGCTCCTGTCCTAGGGCAGCTGTCGCTGCAGCTGCTGCTGCTCAGTGCTTTAATTCTTGCTCAAAAGACTACTTCTTGCCTAATTTTCTCCAGACCATCTTCAAGTAAATAGTATGAAAATTTGTTTGAGGGCTTGAGGACTGTAATTTAATCAGTACTGAGTGAGGACAAAATACGTGCTTCTTTCATCTTAAAACGCTGCATTTCTAAATATCATATCAAAGCCTCATAAGATGGGAGACAATTAAACATCTTATGATTAAAAAAATCAAAACCCTATACTTCCAGGTTTTCTTCAATAAGAATATATGAGAAAACTTCTTTTATTTGTTTTCACAGCCTTTTGCATGAAAATTTAACTAATGGTCATAAAGCCCTAGAAATACTTTCTCCAAAGCATCCTTTAAGAGTCTTCACTTCTCACACAGTTTATTTATTGCATGGAGATTTATCCAAGGTGGAGTCAATAACACTGCAGCTACCTACTCATCTAATCTCCTGCTCAGGCACACTCAGCAGAGCATGCCAGAATTTGGTTAGTCAATTCCAGTTGCAGCAAGCCTGGCCTGTCCCAGCATGACAAAGGCTGAGCAAAATCTTCCCTGCAATTGCTCCTGCAGCACCAGAGGAAAAGGCAGGACGTCCTTCTCTCCTGTGATTTTTCTTTTTTTTTTTTTCCCTGCCCTAAATTCACAAAGAATTATTATTTAATACTAAGAATGGAAAGTAAATTTCTCTTCAGGTCATGTCAGACCCAGTGGGCTGTGTACTAGTGAAAGACAGCAAACAATACTTTGCAACCCAAGGAGTTTGTAACCTGAAGGAGACAGTTAATAAAACAAACAAGGGGAATAAAGCAGATAGATATGGAAAACAAATTACGACCACAGCTGCTTTGAAGTGACTGGCTACTCATAATAGTTCCTCTAGTCCTTTTCTCCAGCTGCTAAACTGCATTAACATGGCTAAAAATACCTTTTCCACTTTTTTGGCTCTCCTTATTGCTTTGCCTTTTAAGAAAACATTATTAATTGCCGAAGGAATAGTGTATGGCAGAGTAAGTGGGTCACAAGCCATATTATGAAAGTGCTAGTGAAAATGTTAACATTTTTTGAACTCCTGATTTATCGAGCATATATTTTCTAAACTGGTTTATGTTCCAATAGTTTCTGTGTTTTACTGTTTCCTCCTCCTTTATTCCCCTGGGTATCCTGTAGGAGCTGCTTGAGTCATATCCTGCATGGACTATGGAGAGCTTCAGCTTACTATGGCTACATCTCTAAGATTCTGTGAAGCAGGGAGCGTTCTTAATTAATTCCTCAGACACCCAGCCGACAGAAACTGGCAGCTTTATCTACTGTGTACTGCTCTCTTCCACTTCCAAGTGTGAACGGCCCAGGTCCAAGCTGGCAGCCTTTCCCAGCGGAAGCATTTTCCCTGAAATGAGCCACGCTTCAAATGACAGGACTCGGCTGCACAGAGCTCTGGCAAGAATAGCCTCTAAACAACAGAAAAAAGCCCAACAGTTTTCATCAAGGAGACATGTCAGCTCCTGAGGCTTGCACCTTCTTGCAGAGAGTGAGCTAAGCGTTTCTTCAGGAATAAAATGAAGTCAAACAAGAGCAGGTTTGTGCAGCTGGTACCCTCAAGGAGGGCATGTGCCAATCTCACACCTGACCAGCACTAGTAAATCTGCTTTCCAAGTGCAAGTGCTGCACAGAAGAGAGGCAGAGGTGCATAAGATTGTGGGCTTGGGCCTAAGGCTCCACATTTAACCCATACCATACCCACAGACACACAACCCCACACACAGACAAATCATTCCTCAATAGGGATCAACTTCATTCACTTTCCAATAGGACAGAGAGATTCATTTGCTTGGCCAAGAACAAGACAGGAGATGTACATCAGCAAGCAGATAATTTTGAAAGAAATGGATTTCTTTCTCCAGCTGCTGAATAACATTTTACTCCTTAAAAAGAGGCAAAATTAACGAGCAGTATTTATGAATGTGATACAGCCTGATTTGATCAATGTTTTCTCCCTTTATTAAGATGTTTGTTACTTATTCATTCCATAATTTTCCTAAAATGTTTGCTCAATGCATTAAAAAGTATGCATCTTTATGCATTCAATTACAGGCAGAAAATTTCTGTTGCTTGATTGGGGAGTCATGATGCCAACAGCTCTCATAGCTTGCCATCTTTGAAGGCAGAATCATACTTAAAACTCAGTATAACTAGGCTTTTCATCTGAAACTGTAATTACTTTCCACTTCAGAGCTACACAATGAAGCATCGTCCTATACTTAAGCCTCTCAGAGCACATCCAGCTTGCAAAAATCGGACAAAGAACATTATTGATTTTCTCAAGGGAGTAAGATATTTGCCAACTGCCAGAAGAAACTGTAACTATTCATGCGTAGCAAAAGGAGATGCAGTGTGAGAAATGACACACATCACTGTGTCCATATTCGAGAAAATCACTGCAGCCAAAAACCTCAGTTAATCACAAACCAAGCAACATGAAAAACTAGAACAGCCTCTAGGAAATTAGTAATGTACACATGAAGAAAAGGACAGCAAAGGTTTTGTTTGTGGTAATGAGGGCAAGGAATAAACTTCAATGTAAATACTTGCTATTTTTAAAAAAGTTCAGGAGAAAAAGATTGAAGCAAGATTTGACACATAAAAAAATAATCTCACTGCTTGCAAATTATAAACATGACCCAAGTATTCAGAGAAAAAAATGGCATCAGCACTGCAGCTGAAATTGCAACTCACCTGATATACATAATAAAGAGGCTGAAATTCCAGAAGGCTCCCATACATTTTGTGTATGGATACACACACAAACATACATATTCATGCTTTCTCAGTATCCTTCTACACCAAGTTATTACAACCACATCGGAGCAAGGGAGTAAGAAAAGACAAGCAAACACAAAATGCCTTTGAAGAGCCAGTAATCACAACACTGCTTATTAAAGAAAGGAATGACACAATTTAAAAGCTGCTTCAAACCCTCAATCAGTAACTTGATTGAAATAACAAAACCCCTTACCTGTGTGTTCTTATTCCTGGCTTCTCTCCTTGCTGCTTTTTCTTTTAGCCTCTTCTCCTGAAACAAACAAGACATACATTTTTAAAGCAAACTCCTGTGTTGCTTCTTTTAATATTTTAAGATTGCTGTTGAGCCATCTAGATATTTTTAATGCACGCATGTTAGACTGGTGGTATTCACCCTGCATGTTACTGATGAAAATTATAAATGAAAGATCTGAATGAGATAGTATTCATGCTTCTTGTTTTTAAAGGAAATCATAAAACTACAAGAATGATTCAAGCTCATATTTTATCTTTATCAAGACTTGTTACTCTCAAAGGAATAACACAGCTGAGTAATTTAACAGAGTTAGTATTTGTCTGTAAAATGAGGTAGTTAAAATGGCACTATGAGATCAAATTTTTCTTATTTCTCAGTGACTTAAAATAAATCAAATCCACTTAACAAATGAAAATAAAAATTTTCCTAACTTCAGAATTGCTAAAGTAACTGGGGAGTGAAAGCTAAAACATCTTCTCCCTTTCGCATCTCCATTACTAACAAACACTTTACAAAAGCATTTGCTTAGTAATTGTATCAATTCAGAAACCACAACAAAGTTCTCTTCATCAAAGAGATTCTGGTACAGGAAAATGAGCCAAATGCAGTGATAAAACTAATCCAAAGCTGCCTGCTAGATATGTCAGCATACAGAAGTGCCCAAGATATTTAATTCAAATGACATTTATTGCTGCTTCTTGTGTTTATTCTTACACCAGCTGAAGTATTATCTCTAATTTAGACTGTCAGGTCCTTGCAATTGAACATCCTTTAAATTCTTTCTTTCATGAGGCAAGGACAGAAATTCAGGTAAGAGCACATCCTCTAGAAAAGCACACGGCTCCCTCTTCTTGTCTTAGTGATACTGATAACATTGGTATTGAAACTCTTTTATGCTAGCATAAAAATGTTTCTGAAATACAACTCAGTTTCTCTGAGCAGTATAGGCCATCCTGGCATCAGCACATTTAGAGTTGAGTCCACATAAAAGGAGACATTAATATCAGTGCAGGGTCAGCACTTCAGCACAGAGAAGGCTGAAGACCAGTTACATATCAGCTCACTCATGGGAGTAAGAGGAAACCTACATCTTTAGCAGTCCTGGTGCCATTTCATCACAATGACGCTGCCAAAATATATTGGTAGGTACCATATAAAGCTGTTTGGAAAAGCAGCGTTTGACTGCAGACATGGGAAAAAGAGAACAGAGCCACCAAGATTTTCAAAATCAGGGTCTAAATTCAGGGGGTTTTAAGACATTGGTCAGGTATGTGCCATTTTCTATTCTCCCAATTGCCCAACCTACAGAAGTGTCAGATTATTTCCAAAATCAACCTCTTCTCTCCAAATCAAAATGAAACAGTTCCCCAATGCTATGTGCAAAGCTTCCTGATTCAAACACCTCAGAGTTACATGCCAGGGCCTTTAATGCATGCTGTGAAACAAAAAAAATCCCTCCACTGTTGACAGATGCAACACAGCTGTCTTATCTCAGACGTGTTAAAGTATGAAAAAGAAAAAAGAAAAAAAAAAAAAAAAAAATTATTACATTTAAGGCCACAAGGGCATCAAAGGGGTAACAAAAGCCACCAGGACCAAGTACGGTCTGGTCCACATGCAGGTTTTCCAGCAAAGGAGACCTATGCATCATGGTCATAACATGATCATCCATGTTACAATTCCTTCTCTCCTGAGTCAAATTTGTATTAATTTCTGATCCCTTTACTTATGCTTTTCTAAGTATTTACTTAAGTTTTCCACTTCCTCCACTTTAAATGGTTTAGTTGCCTGTTCTCTGTTCTTTGGGTTAACTATTGGGGTTGCCTCATTTTTCTACTTAAAAGTGTGGTAGGTATTCAAACCTTACCCTTGAAAAACTGAAAAAACACAGCTAGGAAGTAACACACCAGATGTTACAAAGCAGCTTTTGACTTGGACAGTCTAGAAAATCTTGGATAGAAAAGTTCGATGGTGTATGAAATGTCAGTTTTAACTACAGCTACAGGCTTAAGCAAATATAGCAGCAAAGCTCCTGCTCAAGGGATTTATAACAGAGCACTGAGAAGACAGCTATGAAAGCACAAGACTGACATAAGGACACAGAAGAGGCGTACACCAGACAGCAAAATATACTTTAGTCTCTAAAGAATGGTAAAGACACAAGGAGATTCTAAAGTTAATAGGTCCAGAGACTGAAATAAGGAGCACAAGAGAAAAACACAACAGAGAAACAATCAACAGGAGATGTTGTCAAAACCTCTTTTTCTTTTTTTTCCTAAGCAGGGGAGAGAGAGGGTTTGGATCCTTGTCAGTGAAAAACAAAAGCAGATTTTGCAGAGGGTGCACGTATGTTGGCACTGAGTTAGAGTTAGGAGAGCATTTCAGAAACCAATGTCCTAACCAGGCTGCTTCTTCTGTTTCACACTAATACACTCCAAACAACACTGGGCATTCACAGGGTCACAGGATCATTCCAACTGGAAAGAACATCAGGAGGTCACTGGTCCAACCTTCTGCTCACAGAACAGTCAGCTCTGAGAGGAGGTCATGCTACAGAGGGCCTCATCCAGCCACATCAAAATCCCAAGGCTGGAGGTTGCTCATCATCCCTGGTCAGCCTGTGCTACAGCCTGACTGTCCTCACACGGAAAAGCTCCCCATACACCCATGCTAAATCTCTTATTTTATCTTATGGTCATGGTCAGAAGATCTGGTCCATTTAATTTGTGCCATGTTAATTTATTGATCAGAACACTCTAGTGAAAAGCCACGTAGAAGTTTCAGTGTATTCCACAGATGTATTTATAAACAGATTCTGCTCTGATAAAAATACATAAATTCAATTCACTACACATCTATTTTCCACAAACCCACACTGGCAAGTAATATATTTCTTTCATTCAGTTTTTCATTAATGGTATTATACAGCTGTCTTAAAGAACTTCTTGGTCAGCTTTTAAAATTTACTGCAAATTATCTTTTTTTTCTCCCCCCTTACACATCTACTAAACAAGGATGATTATAACCTCAGTAATGAAAGGGATGAAAATTTTTAGTCATCATCATGTAATATGGCTAAATCACTTGGCATTAAGGAAGACTTACAAACCTTCTACCTTTTCTGCACTAGAACCAACAACAGAACCAGCTCTGCCTAAAAGGAGCCAAACTACGGAAAAATCCATGTCTAATATATGGAAGAACTACTTGCTGTTCTTAACCATGAAGCTAAGAAGTCTGCCACTGACTTATTTTCACATTTAATTTCCCCTCCTTTTACTACTGGATTTTAAAACAAAAATTCATACCCCTTTTAATTCTTAAAACTCCAACACAAATAAATATTCTAACATTTACATTCCACGTTCTCAACTTGAGACAAAAAATAATGAATAGCAGCATGGCAGCTCTCTCTAGCTGGTGAGGTCAGTAATATGTGAAAGACACACAAATTGAGAGCTTAAACCCCAAGCTTTTAGTCATAAAAAAATTAAGTCCAGCAATTTTAAAAGTTTTTCCCTCTCAAAGGAAATCCCCTCTTCCTCAGACTCTATTCTTTCTACATTTAAGAGTCCATTTTACATTGTCCAGGGCAACATGAAAACATTGTCCACTGCAATATAAAAAAATAACAGCGTTTATTTTCATGTATTATGAATAGCTTTGTTTCATACAGTAATTTTTCTTTTAGGTTTTTAATTTGTAATAGGTTTGGACAATAAAAGCCTCCTTCCTTTCTTTTAAAGAATTTATTCATAGGTCAGATTTACAATAAAACAATTATTTTAGCTGCTGATATACTGCAGTTTTTTCACCTTAATATTTCACTTACTTGTTCTACGTGCTTACCTGAAGGCAAATAAAAGTTTCACTCAAAACAACTAATGAATATTATGGCACATTTAGCTCTGAAAGCATTAAAAAAGCCTGTGGCAAATCTATTTCCTGTAAAAATTTCATGCCCATCTGAGTCCTCTGAAGTCTTTTATTTAAATACTCAAGAACTCCCTCAGGTTTTGATCAATCATTTTAACACTAGATTTTTAATAACCATCCCTTTACATACTCATGCCATAATTTGAAGCTACTAACCTATTCTATTTAACAGCTGAGGAAATGGTCTACCACACAAGAGATTTTTACAGGTGTCCAAGGTCTGGAAGAAATCACTCCATTGCCTGGAAGAATCTGGCTGTCACTTTGAAATACATGTTGGTTGATACTGATACCTGACACCATATCTTGGTATCTGACTATGTCTTATTATTTTAGTGGGGGATAGCTACAGTCAGTTAGTTGTTCTGCAGAAACCACACAAAGAGTTTTTCAAAAGTTCATAGCAGCTCTCATATATTGGAATTACCACAGTCAGGAGCTGGTTTCCACTCAAATTTTGAAGAACAAATGTGTTCTCAAAAATTACTTAATAAATATGTTTCCCACATCTGACTTCTCCAAGATTTCACACCAAGTCTGAATTGTTCACATGCTCATGGACATTGCCATATTTATATTGCTATGTAGCTTAGTATTTCTCATTACAGAGATTAGCAAATCATCTATATGCAAGCATTTCTCCAACCACCAAAACAAACCAACATTCCTAACTCAAAGGTAAAACTGAATCAACTTATTAGTATTTCTTTGAATATTATTTTTTTTAAAAAACCCTGGAAATTAGGTACAAAATTGGTTAGTATTAAATAAACAGATCTTAATATCTTCAGGAAAAAAGCAAAAGCTATTTTATTGGTTTGTGTTTGTTTTGTTGTGGGGCTTTTTAAATATCAATGTTTGGTTTTAGGAACCTATTAAATAATCTCTTCAAGCAACAAACTATATAAACATAATGATGTAAGCCTCATCTGTAAAGCTGATGTTTACTTTATAGGCAGGAAAACTGAAATCACCTAGTAATCACCTATTCAAGGCAACACAGAAAGAGTAGGCATCAAAAGCATGTGAAAAACAGCAGAGGGACAATCTTAAACATTAAACAAGCATTGGAAAAAGTCTTAGAGGCAGTGGAAAAAAGGTATTCTCATTAAAAAGAAGAAAACAGAAGCTATCAGAAACTGACCCTTAAAAGGACATTCTTGGAACAAAACCAACACAGGAAACCAGTGGACAAAGCTCAAAATGATTCCTTTCCCACTTAGACCTGAACATACTGAGTATGTTTTAAGGATGGACAAGTTTTTCTGAAGTTGTTAAGTTGGTTGAAAGATATGTATGTGGATAAGAGCTGGACATGAGCTCTCATTGTGCGCTCCCAGCCCAGAAAGCCAAACGTGTCCTGGGCTGCACCCAAAGCAGCGTGGGCAGCAGGGCAGGGAGGGGATTCTGCCCCTCTGCTCTGCTCTGCTGAGACCCACCTGCAGTGCTGCATCCACATCTGGGGTCCCAGCACAGGGAGGACATGGACCTGTTGGAGCAATTCCCGAGAAGGGCAATGAGGATGATCAGAGGGCTGGAGCACCTCTCCTATGAAGACAGGCTGAGAGAGCTAGGGTCGCTTAGCCTGGAGAAGTCTCTGGGGAGACTTAATTGTGGCTTTCCAGTAAGTCAGCTGGAAAGGAACTTTTTACAATGGCATGTAGTGGGCAGGACAGCGGGTAAAGGTTTTAAACTGAAAGAGAGTAGGTTTATACTAAATATTACAAAGAAATTCTTCACTGTGAGTGGTGAGACTGAACCTACATGTACACAAACACATACAGTGAGAGATAAAGGTAACAATAATTCAAAATAGAGTTTCAACAGAATTATATCATGAATGACGTTAGTTAACATTGTTTAAAAGTAATGTTTAAAGCTGAGAACTAAAATCTTAGCAACAAATCAATGGAAATTACACTGCAAGCCACACTAATACTCTCTAGAGAAAAGTAGAGGAAAATGGGCAATGAAGATGTCCTTCATCTGATTTTGTGGCTGCTTTAGGTTTTGAAAGGATGATAGTGGAAAATTCATTATCCGTAGAGGTCACAGGCTCTTGAGATGTGTTATTGCAGCCACCAGCAAGGCAACACCCAGCTCAAACACCAGGGCTGAGAGAGGGCAGAAAAACCCCGCACCTATCTGTGCCTGCTCATGCAGATACAGCCACCCAGCAGTGCTTGGGCCCTCAGCAAGGCAAAGGGTGCAGCTCCTGTCAGAAGCTGCAAGGCTGCCTCACAGAGCCATGGCAGATAGAGGTCAGCATTTTGGGCAGTTGCTCCATTACATCCTCCAGCAGGACAAGCAGCCTGGCATGGAAGCTCCCTTACAGCACTAGGGCTGGTAAAAGCTCACTTTAAGGATATGCCTGAACTACTTCAGCCTCCACCCACAGCTGCATTTTCTGGCATTCATCTGATTCGTGTGTACACAAACCAGCTAGATAAAACCTGGGGCTAGTAACACCAAGGCTGTGGGTTCAATCCCCATATGGGCCATTCACTCCAGAATTGGATTCAATAGTCCTTGTGGGTCCCTTTCAGAATATTCTGTCATCTGCGATCCCATTTTCTTATTTTTCACATCAATAAGATGAGGTCAAGAAATCTGATTTTGCTGCAAGACTCTTAGAAAACATCCAAGGACACTTCACGCTCTAAGTGTAGCCCATTCAGCTGTTGAAATGAAAGATAAACAAGCAAGCCCTTGCCTCCACCAGCAGCACAGGGAGACCAGATGGATGCTGCTGCTAAGGCTGAAACGGGATGCTTGTCAACCCACTCCTTAGTGTCCATCCCCCTTATCTTAATAGCTCTGCATCTGAAGCATAACAGCAGCGCTGCCTGCACACACAAGTTATGGAAGGGCTCAGATACGCTTTCTAACAAAGTAATACTCTGATTTATTTTACACATCTCTCCATCTATACTTTTCTTTGTTGTTCAGCTGAACGCTCCTCTCAGCAGTAACCTTCTTCCCTTTATATTTTGCTCCTACACCGGCATACTCTTTTCGTGAGAGAATTTTATCATTATCACCCAGCACCACATTAAACCAACTGCACACATGGAGATCTGACAAATTCCACCTCAAAGTGCAGGACTATTCAGGTGCTTCACTTAATAAAGAGTATAATCCTGCGCTGCAATTTTTTACCCCTTCAGATTTTTTCCTTGGAAATATGATGCAGCCTTTCTTCAGAATTAATCAATGATTTATTTCAAAATACAAATACTGTTTTTCATGGGAGCATTTATCTTCAACCATATTGAATGGCTTGTGTTATATCGCATTCATCTTATAAAATAAAGAAAATCCCTCGGGAGTCTTTTCCATTTCTTGAGGATGGAATATGGCATTCAATGATTTATTACAATACACCGCAACTTTTAGAATTATTTTATACAACTACGGATCAAACACATTTAAATCATAACTACTCTGTGATCAATGGAAATCACTTGCAAAAGCAGGGAGGGAGAGCCTAGAGTTCTGTTTGGAAGGGGCTGCCAAAGGAAGGACTAAGTCATAGGGTGCTCTCCCCTGAGAGCTTTCCCATCTGGGCCATGGCTCAGCCAACCACAGAGGTGGTCAGCCAAGGCATGGGAGCAGGATTGTAGCAGAGGCCAGAGGTCAGAGAGAGAGAAAGTCCACAGCATTACACCAGGAAGCAAACCCCAAGGAATGCAGTGCAGCATGAGATACATGGGTGGTAGGGATACCTTAAATGTAAAAATGTGGTTTGTAATGATACCCTGTTACAACTGAGACAAAGACAAGAAGGAGAAAAACTAGTAAAGTAATAAAGTGAATATGAAATACACTAACTCTAATGAGCAGTAAGGCAGAAAGTAACAAAAGATGTGAAATAATAAGTCACTGACACATGAACACAAAAGGAACCGCACAAGCACAACCTTGGGAAGGTTCACACAGAACTTTGCAACCGGAAATAACAAGAGAAAACAGGTTATCTATGTTTATCAGCCTCATGGGAAAGAGAAAACTTAAAATGGAATATTTGAAAGGCACTATGAAACTGTGCAGAATGACCAGCACATGGAAAAACCCAAGGTCAGTGACTACACAAGGGCCCTGTAGTGTGGGTATGAAATTAGACATATTTGGGGTCCACTCTACTATCTAATGGATTGGGGAGTGTGCTTATCAATCAAAGGAGTGAGATTTTCTTAGTTCTGCTGGTAAACAGCAGCCAAGAAGAAGAAAAAAGCTCATGCTGCCTGTGCTGTGCATGTTTATGAGTGCAGCCTCTCTTGTCCCTGTGGATACCCACGGAGCGTGTCCTGTGTGTGCCCTCTGTGCAGTTCAAGTGCAGGAGGCTCCTTCTGCAGCCCGAACAGCAGCAGCAGCTTACACCAAACACACCTGCAGCTGAAACTGCCTCAGTTCAAACCCAAGGGATTTGGCTTCCCTTACCAGTCTGCAATCTTCCTTTTTCAACAACGAATTTTAATCAGAACTCAATATTCTCTTCGTGAAACTGAAAGCTGTTTATTTTATGATAGTCTTTACATAAAGCCTGGTACAAATTATTTCCTGTTTTAGCTTTGAAAACTGTTAATAAAGTAATAACATTTGGGAGAGCAAACACACAAAGGGTGAAACAATTGCAGTGTTTCTTCCTCATTAAAACTATGCACTAGGCCACTAACAAATGCATTTAGGGCACAGGAGACAAACCAGAGGTATTCTGTTTCAATACAGTTTCTAAAATAGTTCTGTATTTTCTACTGAATTAAGAACAGCATAAGCAAAACTTTGAGAGCATATAACCCAAAACTTTGAGTGGTACAAACCAAGATCATTTCTGCGGCACAGGGGCCACAAAATATCTCCAGATTCCTTTGAGCAACATCAGTATCACTGGAAGATTGCACAAGGAGTCTCAAAAATACAAAGTATATATTACATTTAAAATACAGACTTGTGGTAAAGTGCAGTACCTTCTGAAAGGTCCCCCTGTCACCTGCAGTCTAACTGAGTCATACCTCTATAAATACATCTGTTTAACGTCTTCCAGGGACGCACATAACGACTGCATCTTGCAGTATCAGACCCCTGACGACAGTCTCAGCTTGTTTGCTATTAATACTGCCCAAACAAAATTACATTTAAAAAAAAATACGTCTAGCCAGCTTCTCACATTGATCATTTAAAATTCACAGCATATCTTACTTGTGGGAAAGAGAGGTAAGAAATAAGGCTCCTATCCATTTTTCCTTCAGCACCAATGGGCATTTTCTGAGCTTGAGTTAGTAGAGGGAAAGAGACGTTATTAAGAAGTGAGATGAATCCCTCTCTGCCACTATTTTCTTCCTAACAACAGTGCACTTTCAGTTGAAAACATGAAAAATTGAGTGCCAAAACATGTTTTGAATAGTTTATTCGCTTCTCCTTTTCTTGTTGTTTATAACATTTTACACATTTCAAATGGCTGTCATTAAATAGCCATTAAGGCAGAATTCTTTTCACATCATCTTGATCAGTGTTACTGTCCTTTCCTTGTGCTCAACTACTAAAATTTACTTTGCTAAAACTTCAGCAAGCATTAATTACACCACAATTATACCTCAGTTTTACTTACTTTTATCCATCTCATTTTCAGTTTTTCCGTATTTGCCGAGGAAGGAGAAGATAATAAAATGTGAGACTCATGAAGGAAACCTAATTATAGAGTAGAGGCTTTACAAGTTGCCACAAGCCTTAAGGCACTGCAACACACAACTCATCTAATCTGAGCATCTCATGAATGCATCAAAACATTTTTCTGATCATATGGGAAACTGTGCTCATTTAAATTACATTCACAAATAGATTTAAAAGCAATGGCCTGTGGATACTTTCTGAATAGTTTTGTTCTTCATCAGAAGCAGTTTCGCAAGGGAAGTTCATAATAAGCTTACATGCCATGTTTCCCTTAAAAAAAAAAAAGCTATTTTGGGGAAGTTTTGATTTTTAAAAGGTCACTTTTTTTTCTCCCCAGAGACCTCTAATTGTCAAGATTACACTGAGGATACCATAAGAAAGGGATTCTCGATTGAAGGTGACCTATAAAAGTACAAGCTTTATAAAAACACTGCATTTTCTACATTCACTCACTACCTAAATCAAAACCAGAACCCACTTGCCAGGTAAAAGAACCTGGATAAAATAATAACTACTCTTATAGCCTTCTGTAAATTGTTGACTTACTGTAAGTCACCATTTCAAAGCCAATGTAGAGACTTCAGGTATTAGCACACATTCAGCTTGAGGGGACTTTCTGATTACATGTACCTAACCATGTATGAGACTGCTACATCTGATGTATACATCTATCTGATGTATAGAATGAAAATGCATTTGTCTCTAGTGGTCTGCTAATCTATTTATGTAATAACTTTAATAGATTTAGCATGTTTCAAAAATTGATTTAAAGAAAATAAACCTGCCAAATACACACACCAGGAAACTACAGCAATCATCAGATGCAGTAGGAAGAAAAGGAATCAAGAGGAGGAAATATGAATCAAGATACATTTAAAACTTGATGGAAGTGAAGGAACAGAAGTAAGTTAAATTGATGAAAATGTTAAGCAAAAGCAGAGAGAAAAGATTTAGCCCTGTCTTTTTCAAAAAGCTAGGACAAAAGAAAGTTGTAGGAGAATTCAGCAGCTGAGGTAGAAAACCAAGAAACAGAGAGTTGTCACATCTGACATTGGCACATACATCAAATGGACAAAGATCTACAGCAGTCTGCTTGCAAGAAGGAAATTTAAACAAAGATGGGAATGAAATAATTAGCATCACTGCAGAAAGGACAGGTCAGACTACAGAGCTCATGATATGACATGACGCATTTTGGCTTACAGTGAACACGGAGAATTTTAAAAGAAGCAATGACAGTCACAGTGATGGATTTAAGACTTTGTATACAAGGTTCTGCTGAATGCCAGCAAAGGGATATATAAGATGGGATTAAAGTACGTGACTTTAAAAAGCTCCTCTTTCAATGACACAAGAAAGGGCATGAAGACATCCATATTTAACAAAATCTGAAGTCAGGAAAATAAGGTCTCCTAGTCTTTTTATGCTCTCATATCCTTTATTGGTAACACACTTGAATATTCATCTTTTAGGTTTCATCCTCTCTCTCCAAATGAGGGTAAGAAATAACTTACACCACTTACCTGTCAGGTTTACATAAACGACCAAACATTTAAAAGAAAATTCAGACAATGACCAGGCACCTGATCAGGCTTCTGCAGTATAGTCATGATACAAGGACTTGCATAGCTCTTCTTCCTTCCTATCACTGAGATGTAAGCCAAAGAATCAAACTCAACTAGTATCTGCTGCTGAGTGATTGTTATCTTTTGCAGTGGGAAATCTTGTGAGGTGGGAGAATTTTTAAATACCATTGGGAAGTCACTGTGAAAATGTAACTTGCTTTTACTGTGAGGCAGTTCAAATTTTCCCCTGCCATTCTTTTGTTAATGAAGGACTGATTACTTGTCCCATCAACAATGCAATGAATTCTAAAAACATATTAGTGGAAAAACAATGGCTAAAATAATGTTTATCTATTACACTTATCTATGACTTCTCAATTATGCCATAGAACTTCCCCCTATAGCGTGAATTTTAAAAATTACACATTTTCTGATAAGGAAAAAAATGAGTACTATCTTCCCTACCTAGTAACATTGTATATTCTTCATGAATCACTGGAAGAAGGCATCTGATCACTAGACCAGCTTAACATGACCCAAGAGAAAGGTGGTGTGCTTGTCTCTCCTCGGATGAGACAAAAGAGCAGGGCTCAGCATATTTTCCCTCTAATTACTACTGCAGCTATTTCCTAAGCAGCAACAGTTGACTGTCAAGAATCCAAGACATAAAGGATGACTTAGTAATAAGGAAGAGCAAGGGAATCAATCTGTATGTCAGCCTTACCTCATATAGCCTGTATTAATTAATAGATGAAATGAATTGGTAACCTGAATGCCTTCTGAAGTGAGGAGAGAGGATCACCTTTAACCACAAGGTTAGTGAGACAACTGGAAGGCAAATGAGGTTCTACCAGAGTAAAACCTATCACCTTCATGCCCTTTCTTTCCTTTCAAGTTTCACCTCATTTAAATTTGGATGTTACGATTCTAAACTGTTAAAAGACTATGGCAAAAATTAAATTACAATCAGGTAACTGAATATTTCATCATATACAGAGTATTTTTCACCTCAAATTGTAAAGTCTCAAATAAAAAATCTGAACAATGCCAGATGTGTGTCAGTGATGCAATGACTGAATGGCAGCCCTAGACACTAGACAATCATTTCACAGGACATCAAACAGAAGTCTTTTATTTTTAAATCTATTTCCTTCTTTTCTACATAATATCATTTATTTCTTTCATTTCATTTCATAGAGGATAAGTTAGGTGTAATGTGAAACTCATGCAGTAAGCGACAAGAAACTTCACATATGACACTTTCCATAATTACAAAAAAACCCCATGACACTGATGTGGCCAGTCTGTTAATTTTGCCTGACTCAGTTTTGGAAAGAGGTATTCTCTTTCCATAGTATCTCCACAGACGAAATATTTTTTTTCAATGCAGGTAAATATCTGGCCAACATCATTTGCTCTCCTCAGCACTGTAACAATGAAGCTGTTTTAACAGTCCAAGTGATGAAATATTTTATCATTGAAGTCTCATGTCAAACTTAGAAAAGTGTCACTCAATGTATATGAATTTGCTAGTGAATAACAGATTGATTGCAAAGTCATAGGATCAGTCTCTCCTTTCCTGTTCATTAAGCTGCATCCTTGAAATTCAATAGCATTGTTTTCAGTAAACTTGACTATGGATTCACTTAGAGTAGAGCAAACTTGTTTTCTTTTCACCTCCTTTCAAATGCCACACTTTGCTAAAGAAGAGGTGAGATTTTTTTAGTATTTGTCAAATGACTGCAACAGGACTACAAGAGTAGACTTTCAGATTAAATGTCTGACATATGCTTTGACTTCAGCTGGAATACTTCAGAGCCAAAACACAACTTGAAGCTTTCACAAATCCCTTCCAAATTATTTTGTTCAAATACAAACCTTCACAAATACTAGAATATCTAGCACTAACTACTAACAATCAGTGCAAAGTCAAACTGAATAAAGTCAGCATTTACAGAGCAGGACAATAAAACAACACTTTAAGACTAGGAAATTTGAAGCTTTGAGTATAAATCAGTATAAATCAGTAAAATCTTTCACAACACACAGTTCTGGGATCTTATATGTATCCTTACCTGGAGAATTCCATACCCATCTCACAATGACTAAGAGAATAACCCCTGAACTCAAAGACATGCAGCTATGTTCCATATGACAGGTACACAGCA
The DNA here is from genome assembly GCA_013397895.1 of Origma solitaria. Lineage (NCBI taxonomy): Eukaryota > Metazoa > Chordata > Aves > Passeriformes > Acanthizidae > Origma > Origma solitaria. The sequence goes on from VZRL01005594.1 coordinate 944,724, forward strand.
AGGTCAGAAAACCCTGCTTTCGTCCATGACAAATAATACAGAAGAAGTTGGAAAACGTGTGGTCTGCAACTTAAAGGCTTTTAAACACCAGAAGGAAGCCAGACTGCAGATACTGATCTTTTCAACTTATAGCCAAAATTGTGTGATGTAATTTGAGTAATTCATTAAGTAAATTCTGACACCCCTAACAACACTGACACAAAAATTAACACTTTGGCCTAGCCGAAATGTAACACTAAACGCTGAGCAAGTGGTATTCTGAAGACATTTCAGAGGTACTCTTTCAGCATTTTTTAGAGCACATATGCCAAATAATACTTTATTTTTGTGAAACAAACCCTTCCACTGAATACTGCTTAAAAAAAAGATACTCCTACTAAAACTCAACAAATTTTTAAGTTGTAAATGAAACTCCACTGTTACCAACACTTAATACTGAATAAGGCTTTGTGCTATCCAGCTACTTATATCGAAACAGTTTTCTTGCAAGCAATGTAGTCCTGAAAAAACTGAAAAATTTAAATGCACTTGAACTACACTTATTTCACGATGTATTTAATTATTTTTCATCACTGAGCAATCCAAAGCACAGTATTTCTGCACTTCAGTAACTGAAGTAGAAATCAACTTACCCTATGTTTTTCCTTTACTTTCTTCCTGTATTCTTCTTTGTCAAATTTGTCTTCTTCACGCAGTATTTCCTTTGCTTTATCTAAGTTGATACCACTGGCATCATCTTCCTCATCTGCTTGTGCCAAATTGGATTTTTGCACAGGTGGCCACTGCTGCACTAACTAAATTAGAGATGCCAGCAAGAAAAATAATGGTTAGAATAAGTTTTTCCATATCACACTTTTGGTGTCCTAAATATTCTAATACATTATTTTTCCAGACTAAATAAAAAGGTCATTTGCAATGGAAACAAATTAACAAAACTTCTGGACAACAGAAACTTAGATACCTTATTTAACATCACATTGAGTTAAAAATGACTACTTGCAGGTAGTATCTCACATCACATTACTGTTCAGTGGTTTCACTTCAACTTCTTCCCTTATTTTGCTCCCTCAGTACCTTTCATGCAAACAATCAATATTTCAGCATATTAACCAAGACAAAAATTAGATAAGCCTCTATTAGAGAGTACACCAAAAAAAGCAGTACTGAGGGTTCATGTTTTGAGGGTAGCAAGGAGAACACATACAGAAGGGTTTTTTGATTATTGTACTAAGACTGTATTGGAAGTGTTTAATGGACGACATACTGAATACATCCAGCTTCCCTTAAATATCTGAAACTTCCAAAGTCAAGACAAAGACTACACATTCACCAAAAAAAATCCCTATCTATCTTATGACCTAGTAGCTTATACTTCATGGTATGAGCACACACCTTGAAGAGAAAGTCCTTGAGAAATCATTCTTGCTTATGGACTGGTAGAGTACTGACTCTTAAAAAGAAACTACATGGCAGAAAATGTAGAATGCCTTTCAGTACAAATGCAAAACCAAACTTATCTAGGACTCCCTAATGCATACAGGATGTTATTTAGCAGGTACAAATAAACCCAACTCACTGTTTCCATACCCTTTTGGAAAATGGAGTTTGTGTAACTGTACTTTCTAGAAAGATACATTTTAGAGGACTTTATCAAAGTGAAGCATGTGGAATAGAATAGCAACATTTCAAAGCACAATATTACACAGCTCAGAAAAAAAAAGCAAGAACAACACCCATAAATGCAAATTTTGTGTTTTCTTTAATGTCATCCCTTCTCTATTATATTGCTTTTCAAGCTACAATCTTTGTGACAATTTTTTTCTCCATCCTTACTCCTTTTTGCTGCATTGCATAGATATATAAAACATTTGCATACGAATTTTGAGCCAACAGCTTCTGAATATCTAAAAATATCTGACACTGTAGTTTTCAATGGGGCAGCCTCTAAAACCTTTTACATTCTGTCTAATGTAAGTAATTATATATATGTCTATACCCCCTTCACCTGCAACATAAAATGCTTTATTTTATTTAGTCACAAAAGCAAATTATATACTTGTAAAAGTGACCTCTCAGTTTATGCCTTACCAAAATTATCCTAAAGAAGAAAAAAAAACCTTCTATTTTTTTTATCTTAGTGCTGGAAATGGAAAAATCACATACACAGCATTTGAAGCTGTGAATTCAAATGTTAGCAAAGTTCATGGAACATGAACACTTGCTAGTGAGGTTATTTCCACAGGGAAACCCTAGAGTGACTAGCATCCACAATAGTTCCTTTCAGTATAAAATCAATACATTTTTCCAGAGTCTATTAAAAGAACAAATCAAATAAGTGGCAAATTTCCAAGCACTGCTACCTCAGCACCAGTAGGCCAAAATTTGGTACTTCCTTATCTTTCCTAACAAAACTTTTAATCTAGAAAGAGTGAATGCTGGGAAGAAAACCAGGGACTTATTTTAATTCCAGTACATTAACTCAGGACTTTGGGGAGCTTTGGCAAATAGCTACAGGAAAATTGTTTTACATTTCTGTTCGAAAAAACCCAGGCTCTTGATTCCACCTGAAATTGAAGATAACAGGCAGAAAAGAGATACAGTTCTGTACATCCACTTACAGCTCTCATACAAGTATCTTACACATACAAAGATGAAAAGAGGTCAGTGCTCAACATTCCTCTTTTTCCCAATGGAACTGAATTCGAAATGGAAACTGAACACTTCTGCAAAATGTAAGCCAATTACAAAAACCACATACTTTTGAAAAGCATATTTTTAATAGAGATATAAAGTACATTTTTGACGTTATAGAAACTAGAACTTCAGTTCCCACCAAAATGCAATTACTTTTAATTGATCTTACCTCTCCATCTTCAGTAAAAACTATTTTTGTGTTAACTTTAAATTTCTTCTTCAAGATTTTTTTGGCTTCTTGGGTCTTAGTTATTTTTTTCTTCATCTTTGATTTTGATGCGGTCTGTATAAAGAAAAAATAAGTTTTCTTATGGGGTTTTTTCTAGTCACAAAGTATGTGCTTCAAACTTTCTTAGAAGCAATTAGATGCATTAAAATTTAATTCGTAAAACACAAGTATGACTAATTTCCAGTAAAAATCAGTCAGCAAACCTTTTCATAAAAGCATTTTAAACAGGCTGTATCATCAGAATTCATTTACTCTGATAAAAATTTAGCAAAATTTAAATCCTGCCAGCACCAGGACACCTGGCTCATTCAAGTCTCACTATCCTTTTTGGGACAAGGACACAGTATTTATCAGCTTATGCCGCTAGCAAGCCTCATCAGACCAGAAATACAGTATAATTGACTTGAAGCCATTAACTACAACTGACCAGGTACCAATTTCATCTTACTTATAATCACCGTGTCCCCAGGCACCGCAGTACAGCAGTTTGAGATATTTGTGTGTCAATGAATGCTTCAAGCTGCCATGCAAGAATATTCCTACTTCATAACTTTTGTCCCTGGGAGAACAGCAGTGCCAGGAGATGTTTACCAAATTTTGCATTAAGTACCATTCAAAAATCACAGAAGTTATTAGCATCATAGAAAAACGCTGTAGTGAAAAAAAGTGGTGAAGACACCAAAGAAACTAACAAATGAGTCTGCAGAAATTGTGAAATCCACAGATGGCTACACAGGTTTCACCAAGGCACTCATCCAGTGGCAACACCATGAAACTAAAAATTGTGGAGACTCACAACCCCCAGCTCTTGTTCCAAGAACTCTGCTTTCAAGAACAAAGCCTGAATGTGTTCAGGCATCTACCATGGCACAATACACAGAAGACATTTTAAGCAGTAACTGACACTGCAGGATGTATTTTATAGCAAAAAATATTCTGAAGGAATATGTGAAGACTCCATAGCAGAAAACCCACAACTCATTCATCATCCCGTAATAACTGCAATCTCCCCACTATTCAGGAAAAAGTGCCTGAAAAACAGTCACTAAACTGTCTAAATGTCTAATAAATAACAGAAAGCAGTCAAAGCAACCAGAAAGAAAAAGGGAAAAACTGAACTTTTTCTCACTTTCATTTTTTATTTTGGTCATTTTAATCAGTTTTCATGTTCCATACAAAATCCACTATAAAAGGAAGCAAAAAAATTAACTCAGAAAGTCACTGTCATTATGGTCAGTACACTAATGCACTGAAATATGAACTATAAAAGAGAAAAATTGCAGTCCTTCTAACAGGAAAAATGGCTTGTGACAGCTACTGCGCTGTGATATCAAGTAATGACCATATCTATTATAGGAAACAGTAACTGTAGCAGCACTTTTGTCCTTAGTATTGTCAAACTATTTTTGCTGCACTCTGCAGCTAGTACAAGTTAGGTACATCCATAACAGCTCAGAAAGCTGCACTACTCCCTCATTACTGCTGCTTATTCTACAAACAGTAATTGTTTGAGAATCTGCATTAGCATAAAATCCTCACCTCACAATATGGACTACTTAGTACAACAACAGGAGCTGTCCAGAGGAAGAATTTAAAAGGAGATGTACTTCAAGGTGGTGGAACAACACTATTGACTATCACAGCATTCTATTTTATCTGCTTTCAGTTTTCTTTTTTTTTTTTAAACAGTCTTTAATTTCTGCACTGCCAATATTATCGGTAGCAGCATAATATGCTAATATTAAATAAATGACTGTAAGTTTCAAATTGGCACACCAGTATTTTGCAAAATTATATTTAACTGTGAATTTCAGCTGTTTACATTCCTTGGTTTACAAAGGGTTTTCCTAGCTAAGGAGCACAAATATCCAATGAGCTGTCTTTACACACACACATAGACAACATTTCCAGCTGCCACCTTGTTCCCCCTCCTTCCTCTGAGTTTGATACTGCCAAGCTGCATGGGAAAAAAATGGGATAGTACAAAATTTCCAAACAAGCAGAAGGAAGAAGAGGAGGAGAAGAAAAAAATGGAAAGCTAAATTCCCTCACTATAGACCCAAAAAGAACAGTGTAAGATCAGTGTGTGAATGTGGCAGATTTATAATATGCAGCATTAAACAATGGAATCAATTTTTTTTTTAAACCTACAGAAAAGAGCATGTGTATAAAACACTACACTCTCCCTAGATAATTAAACTGTGGTTTTTATTAGGACACTGCATTGGGTTTGCATGGCCAGCTTTTGGTAGCAGGGGGGCTATAGGGGTGGCTTCTGTGAGAAGCTGCCAGAAGCTTTCCCCATGTCCAGCAGAGCCAATGCCAGCTGGCTCCAGGATGGATGTGCTGCTGGCCAAGGCTGGGC
>VZRL01005594.1:950214-1051714 GCA_013397895.1 Origma solitaria
GAGGCCTGTGCTGGAGCAGGGTCCTGGCAGGGACCTGCAGAGCCATGGAGAGAGGAGCCCACGCTGGAGCAGCGTTCCTGGCAGGACCTGTGAGCCTGTGGGGGACCCACGCTGCAGCAGCCTGTCCTTGGAAGGACTGACCCCGTGGCAGAGTGGCCCACATTGCAGTAATCTGCAGAGAGCTGCTGCTTGTGGGATGGACGCACACTGGAGAAGCTCATGGAGAACTGTTGGTTCATGGGATGGATCCACATTGGACAAGTTCATGGAGAACTGTCTCTCATGGGAGCGACCCCACACTGGAGCAAGGGAAGGACCCCTGAAGTTCCCTGAGCAGTGGCACGAACAACATGTGATGAACTGACCACAGTCCCCATACCCTGTCTTCCTGTGCCGCTGGGGGAAGAGGAAGTAGAGCTGAGAAGGAGAGAGGGGTGCAGAGAAGGTGTTTTTAAGGTCTGGTTTTCTACTCATTATCTTGCTCTGCTTTTGTGAGCAATAAATTCAATTAATAACTCTAATTCGAGCCTGTTTTTCCCATGATGATATTTAGTGAGCAATCTCTCCGGATCCTTATCTCAACCCATGAACCCTTCATTATATTTTCTCTCCCCTGTCCAGCTGACGAAGAGAGTGACAGAGAGGCTTTGGTGGGTGCCAGGCATCCAGTCAGGGTCAACCCACTCCACTGGTAGTTCAGCTTTCACTGCTTTCCTAAACTGAGCACACTTCAAAGTTGATGGCTAATGAAGGCCCCTTCAGCTTCAGACACAGTCTCCCTACTGACTGACACAGTTTAAGACCAGATGGGCTAAGATATCAAAACATTTTCATCACAAATGTAGGCACAATTTTCCAAACTACACGATTTCAGTATTCAGCAGTAGAAGGCCACATAGTCCAGGATCAGAGTCAGGCAGGTCAGCCATGGAGTGTATAAAGTCCTGGGGCTACCGTGGGGTCCCATGAATGCTGCTTTGGTTCTCTCCTGGGGATCTTTCTCACATTTTTCTGGAGTTCCAATATAATCCTAAAGTGTCTCTCTTCTGTCACTTAACCCTCTCCCTCCATGTGTCTCCATTAGCATCTTTCAGAAGATCTATTCCTCACATCCCAGGAGACTCCTGCCCTACTTCCTGCCACAGTGGCTGCTGCTTTATATTGAACATACCTGTGCCAGATGCCCCTCCAAGTGGCTTCAGTCTTGATGCACGATGGGTTGTTTAATTCCATCTCAGCTCCTGACCTCCTCCATGACCCTGTGACCCGCTCACCAAATTTCTACTGCCACTGCCTGTCTTTGCTTTGACCCCACATTTGAACAGCTACATTGAAACATCAATTTCCCTGGAAATTTCCACACTGAGTATCTCACTGCAGGTCCTGCTCAACCACTATTTACCTTTGTAAATCCCTTTCTGAAGCTGAATTATTCCATCAGATAAGCAATTGATCCAAGCAAAACAGCATGAGTGATCTTGGCACAGGTTTTTACGTTGCTGTTAAGATATCAAAGGAATTCTGCGTTTGAACTCAAGTTGCCAACAGCAGTTTAAGCACCAGTTGGTGCACACACCCCTCCCTGTCAATAAGAAGAGGCTACCTGCTGCTCATCAGCAGGCACATTTTGCCCTATGCCCAATACAATAGGCCCTCAAATCCCACTTTTCCTTCTATAAAGATCTGGCAATAGTTAAACCGATGGAACAAGACAAGAGCAATAATCGACCTCTTTAAAATGCCATATAACACTGAAACATTAAAAGTTAAGAGTCACTCAAGTTCATAAAAATTGCATAAAATGTAGGATCAGCTACAGGATTGGGGAATTTTCTACTGTTACTAACCAAAAGCCTACATTTCTTTTTCCTTTTTTACATGCCAGATGGCTTACTGGATTATTTAATAAGTAACAATAAAAAGTAGCTCTTAGAAGGACAGAAAATTCAAACATTTTGATATAGAATCACTAATACAGCTAATATACATGTGCTTTTCTATTTTTCTCAAGAAGGAGTAGGCTTTTGATTTCTGGCTTAAAACATCTGATATTCTTAAACTGAATCAATGCCAGAATGTTTTCTAAATGAAGATACTGACAAGTTTAAGAAATAAGATTTACTATTTTTCGTTTATAACATTTTTCTGAAAAGACAGGGCACCAGAAACACAACTGTCAGTAAACTTCGCTATTCTAATATGTAATAATTTTTCTTATTGATACAATTCTAAAGTCAATAGATAGACTTGGGCATGTGATCCTCAGTAACTCGGGTTCAAAGCACTTACAGTCTCTTACCATAACCAAGACAAAATGCATATGCTTTGACCTTTTCCATCCAGCAAGTACCACAGAACTTTCAGAATACTATCCTCCAATCACTAATCTAAAGCAGCCTAACCATAAAGCATTACCTCTCAACCCCACAAACTTCCCAAACTCACACTACAGGGTTTTGATTACCTACAGTGGAGGTATGTTTAAGGGAGAGAGAAGTTTTCACTCCTCCTGAAAAATATCTAACCACAAGCAGAAATGAGTTACAAACTTCACTCCTTACACATAATTACTAAAGACACAAAACATCAAGAGAAGCAAAACAGTCAGACTTTGAAGTCCTGTCCATATTACTTCAAGAACTGACAAAACACTAAAAACCAAAAAGCTTTCTCTTGATAATACAATTTGACTCTAGCAGCCATCTGTATTTCTGAGTATGCAAGACCAGAGAGGCAAAAATTCTAGGACGGGGCATGACCACAAGGGAATGCATGGATGCCCCTTTTCTTCATGATCTGTGGTAGCTAGCTGGTCTTTATTTTAATTTCCAGTCCACTTCTTCAAAATGACCGCTATTTCTGTCCTTCCTCATTTCTCCTGACTGCTCAGAAATAACGGTCCACTTTGCGCTGTTGTGAACATCAGAACAAGCCAAAGCCACTGAGAAACAGCAGGACAAAGCTGCTTCCACAAAATAACTCCCCCAATACTTCCTAGGAAAACAAGCTTCTTTAGTGAGCCTGTGTTGTTGTTCTACTTTTAATGTAATACAAGTAATTTTGCTTTGATGAAGTAGTCTAAGTTTTTACTTTTTCATTAAATGTTAAAAATTAGGAAGCTTAAATTCACAGACATCATCCAAACAACTTGCATTGCACCTATATATGTCATTGAGGACAGCTTTTACCACAGCAGTTCTGAAAATTTGGAAGTAGGCAGGCATACACCAAAGAAAAAAACAGCACTCCTTACATGTTGTTCTAGTTACTTCTCTATGAACTCTTAAACCACATTAATCAACTATGAAGATAAACATGATCTTCAATTTTTCAAGTGGTGGCCTAAATTAAAAGGGTGGATTGATGGCGTTCTTGTTGGTTTGGGGTGTTTTTTCTTCAGGCTGTTAGTGTGTGTGTTATTTTGATTTTTTTCAACTAGTTTCATGCAAGATTTCAAGCAGATACTGAAAGAGCAGAAAGCTGAAGTTATTGGTTGGTAATTCTTTGCCTAATATTACAGTTTGAACCGGGAAATTCTAGACAACTAAATTACTTACTACATCTATTAATTAATTCCTTTCTAAACCTAGTGAAATAATGTTGATTTTTAAAAGAGACCATTTTATAGGAGAGAAAAACTTACAGCAAGAACTGCTTATGCTTTTTACAATAATAGCTATGAAGGAAAGATTCAGGTTGGTATTCAAAAGAAAAACAGCACTCTTAGCATAAAGAATGGCATAGATATGAATCATTTCGAAATCACAGCACCAGGAGAAACAAAAATAAAGTAAATAATAAAACATGCTAATAACCACTATTCAATATTGCTAACCACATGTCATGACTTAACCTCAGCCAGCAACAAACCACCAGGCAGCCACTCACTCACTCCCCCTGCATCAGGGAGAAAAACAACAAGTGCAAAAGTGAGAAAGCTCCTGGGTTGAGGTAAAGACAATTTAATAGCTAAAGCAAAAGCTGTGCACACAAGCGAAGCAAACCAAGGAATTAATTCACCACAAAACAGTGGGCAGGAAGGTGTTCAGCCATCCCCAGGAGAGCAGGGCTCTACCACTCATAATGGTGACCTGGAGAGACAGACACCATCACTCCAAAAGTCCCAGCCCCTTCCTTCCTCTTCCCCTGGCTTTACATGCTGAGCAGGACACCTTACGGTCTGGAATGTCCCTTGGATCAGCTGGGACCAGCTGTCCCAGCTGTGTCCCCTCCCAAATCTTTGTGCACTTCCAACCCACCCACTGGTGGGGTGGAGTGGGGTGAGGAGCAGAAAAGCCTTGCCTTTGTGTAAGCCCCGCCCAGCAGTAATGAAAACATCCCTGTGCAATTAACAGTTTCCAGCACAAATCCACAACACGGCCCCACACTCAGTATTATAAAGATTAAGTCTACCCCAGCTAAAATCAGCACATCCCATTATGGACAAAGACCACAAGACCAGCAACTCACCACACAACTCTGTTTCAGTTAAATTTGCCTGTAAGATCAAAGAAAGAGATATAAATGAAAGAAACTACGGCAAAGACAGACCTGTACTACGGCAACTATACCCTTACAGGATAGTTTTGATTACTGTTAGCACAAAAGATTACATCTGAATCTGAGTTTCATTAGAGTTTTGTGTTTGGGTGTGAGAGTTTAGTGCAAAAAGATTTCTTAGGAAGCAATATACTACCGTTCTCTAAAACAAATTAAATTAAGACAGGAAAGTTGAAACGAACGAAGTTTAAGAATAAGATTTCAGTATTCAACACTCAATGCAGGAGGTAGGATCAGAAAACCTTGCCACTTGCTAAAACAATCAGAATATTTTGCAATATATGTACATGATGAGCTTGGCACTGTGTTTAGACAGGAATTTGCTACAATTCCTTCTATTTTAAAAAAGGTATTTAATTAGGAGATTGTTTTTACTTGTATATAGAGTATGACAGCAGAAAAGAAGGAGAAATCAGCATTAGTAAATAGGTCCCTGTCCAGTATTTATCTATAACCACAGACAGAGCCAACCTTAAGTACAGAAATCTTTTTTAAAAGGTTCTTAATGATAAATCTTACTCCCACTTCTGATGCTACATAGCATTTCTCTAGAATACTTCTAAAACACTGAAAACTAAAATAATTTCCTACTGAATTGTTACGCTTTTTCTAGGAAGGAATGCATACTCCATGTGATACATCACTGTTCATTTCAGCAGCTGGTACCAAGACTTAAAAATGGGAGTTTGGGCAAAGGATAAAGAGAGAGGCTGAAGCTTCTCTAACAAGTCAGGAAAAAAAAGCAAACATTAAGAAAAATAAGTTGATAATAGTGACATTTATTGTAATTTACTGAGCTTATTTTGTCAATTACAACTTAAAATTGTAACTATTTAAACAATGGTAAAGACACCAACATTTTCAACAAAAACTATTTCTACAGGACATTGGTGATTCCATCAGTAGCTCTGCACTTCCAACTATGAATTTAGATACAAGAAAGGATTTTTTTTTATTCCACAAACTCCCATACCTCCGCATTCATTTTAAGATGTTTAATTCTGCTTTAACCATTTCCTCTTGTTTCTTTACGAGCACCTTAGAAATGCCTGGGTACAATTCCTAATCCTGGAATACAATTCCTGCATCCACACAGCAGCACTTAACAGCTACAAAATTTAAACCCAATCCTGAAAATATTTTTTAAGTGCATTTGCATCCTTACATCCATGAGAAAACTTTCATGCTTTCATGTTCTATACTGAATAACAGAATGTTAATGTTTTACCCTGATATAAAATCCCAGAATACCAGAAGGAACCATGAATGAGCAGCATTGCACAATCAATTTTTCATGCCTTTTTTCTTCCTATCTTACCCTCTTCCCTCTGCTTTCTTTCTTTTTATTTTTATATTACATATTTCTGACTCCTCCACAGAACAGGAAATGCTTTGGTGAAGAGCCAAGCTCCCCCAGCCCACAAAACAAACATTTGATTCACAGACTATAAATTATGTAATTGTAAACACAACTCTATCTGTATATGGCAACAAACTGTTTTTGTCATTTATCTGCAAAAACCACTGCAGCTCATTTTCCATATCTTTATGTACAAGACTATTAAACAAGAAATAAGGCCAAAAATCCCCCTGCATTTCTTATAGTAAGATCTGATATGAACAAATCCACTACTGAAGAAATTTGTGAGTTAAAATAATTAGATAATATCTCACTCTGAGCGTTGTCTCTATTTAATGCACTGGAACACAGAACTTTTCAGTACAGCTATTGCATTGGACTGGAAATGTCCATTATCTGGCAGCATAAGCAGCAAAAACATCCCTTTCTAAAACATTATGCCTTTAGCTACACAAGACTGCCATTTCTCATGCAACTTATGTGAGGTGTAATAGAGAACACAGAACTATTCACATCTTTCTAGGCAAAAATCAAATTAAGTTATAATCAATTATACGTGACTAAATTAAGATAAAGGCATTCCAGAATACTGTAATTCAAACCCAAACACATTAACATAGTTTTTATTAGTTTTGGGGGTCGGGATTGGTAGAAAACTATATTTCCAAGAAACATGTACAAGATAAAATATCCTAATAACTCAGACTGCCTCAGACTGTAAATATCAAAGAAGTATACAATAATGATTAATCCCACGAGTAACTGCAGTGTCAGATCAAGACACAAAATGCCTTCATTCCGTTCCTCGCTGCCATTACAATGTACACCATTACAACAAAATCTTCTTTTGACAAAATCCAGCAGAAACACACAGTAACCGACACATTCTCCAGCACATCTACCGCCAAGAGAAGTCAATGCAACATCAATTAACAAGCAAATCCCATTATTTTTTTGACTGCTATTTATCCTCCCTATTCCAGAGCCTCCATTTCTGTGAGTAAGAAAAGGCTATCATGAAGATGCTATTTACAGCACAACTTGGCAAATTAGGAGACCATGATCATGTATTTGACACTGGCCCAAATTACTGCAAATTACAAATTACTTCAAACCTAGGTGTCTTCTGTCTGCCACTTCTAAAAAACACCCTAAATCAAACAAAACCAAACCCAACCCAAACCTCATACCACATTAAGGTGGTAAGGAGTTGAGGAGCTAAGAAAACCTGCACCTTTCTTTGCAACTTTTGTTCTGTTATAGATCTCCAACAAAGATGATATTGAGATATTTTCTCAGTTTTCAGCAGGTGAAAGATTCTGCTTATTCATCCCCCAATAATACTCCCCATGAAAGGCCCACACTCAAAATGGGAGTGAGGGCAGACTAGTAGGAAGACAAAAGGGAAGGCTGCTCTTCCCTTAAAGATGAAAAGAATCCTTAAGTCCTGAGGTGGCTGAGTACATACTGTGTTCTGGACCTTATAAATTTACAGTTTTGCTGAAAATTGCTCCTTCTCTCACGGGCTGCACTTAGTATCTTACTGCAAGACAGTTAAGTTGAAATATTCAGAGAAATGTAATCACTGGATGATAGAGCCAGAAGGCAATGCAAAGCTGACATTTAATGAACTGATTAATTTGGGGCTTTTTTAGTTAAATAAAGATCATTGCGTTTAATGTGACTATGTTCTTGGAGTTAGGACACAGTTATTCCATGGAAAAAGAGAAAAAAAATACTTTTCTGCATAATCATTAAGGCAGCCAAGGCTTAAATAAATGTCAAAACATAGTTAAAATTTTGGCTTAAAAATAGTCTGCAGAAGAATCTTAGATCAAAAGGTGGGATGAGAAGACCAAACTTTCCTGCTGTTTTTCTTTTTTTAAGGCTGAATATATTTTACTGTGTGTGATGAGCGTGGCCTTCCCTTTCTCCCTGAAAAGCCACAGGTCTGGCCCTAGGAACACAGTGGCAGCCAAGGCTGAAGCTTCTCAAAACATTTTGTTTGCTACATTCTCCTGATCTGTCATGAGAAAGCAACAAAAACATTACTTTGCAAAAAGAAATATATTTATCTCAACTCCCACTCTCCCTCCTTTTGCACAAGCTAAGACCACAACCTATGCCCATTTAATTGCCAGCCACAAAAATATTCTCCACAGGCTACGACCGCAAATAGTGAAGACTGCAGATGTTTTGGAAAAATACCCCAAACTGAGTTTTGTTCCTTTGAGCAATGTGCATTTTTCAGCAGTAATTAATGTGATAACCACCACAGTCTAACCACTGTGATAACCACAGAACTGGAGGAAAACAGGGGAGATCGGCTGAGGGAGTTGCTCACTTCTGCCTAGAGATCTGAGAAGAACATAGCTCGTTTCTCTCGACCAAATGTCAATCAAGAATAACCTGAAAAGACAGAAATTCTTCACAACTAAAGGCTGATGCAGAAGCCACAATAATAACTAGAAAAAAACCTCACATCTATTATTTTTCTCCTTTAAAAAAGGTTGAGTATTTTGACTGCTTTTTTCATGTATTCAATACAGACTTAAAAACGCTGCCAGAAGGGGTCCTGCAGTTCTTTCACACACCTTCGCAGCTGCCCTTCACTAGCAGTGGTCCTTCCCCAGCTCTGAGAAAAGCTGCTGCTCCAAGGATTTAAAACTGGCAGAAAGCTGGCACTAAGACTGGAAGGGCAAAGGCAACTCAGCTTCCAGCAAACAGAACATGAAAACTGTCCACTCATTTGGAAGAAAAGAAATAATTTTTTTTTTCCCCCCCAATACAGGCATTAAATGATCAGGTAGTCCCCATTAACACACAGACCTTCTTTTTAACACACAAGACCTTTTTTTTTAATAAACTTTCTTCCTGTAAGTAACAGATGATTTAGAAGTGGAAACAGCAATATTTACAAGAAACAGTGAAGGGCAAGGAAATCAGGCTACTCCAGACCATGACAAGCCCTCAGTCTGTACTCAAAAGGAGGCAAAGCAGAAAACCAAGTTTTAGAGGAATGATGGATGATGAAAATGACATGGAAATTGGAATAAGAAATATCTTACAGCACAAGAATGCCAAAGGCACATTTGCAATAAAATTTTTTCCTGACTCTTTAGACAAAGCTATTATAAAAGGACTAACTAATTTAAGTTTCTGTGGAACATTTAACAGAATCCATGCTATAAAGTAATAGCTGAAATTTTTAAAAATGGTCAAGGAGAGCTAAGAGAGGTCAAGGATTAGAACTGCTACAGTGACTACAATGACCTGTGTTGAAAGACAAATTACTGGGGTGCTATTGATCCTGCCCAGCCAGGCCCATGGCCCCTGCTCTGTGTGCACCCCTAGTTTCCCAGGCCAAGTCAAGATCAATTAATTTACGACAGGTGTTCTGAAAGTGGAACAAACATCAGTCATTAATAATACACAATGTCTTGAAATTTATGTCAGTCAATTAATTACAAACTGAATCTCTCCTCCTGAGCTGCCTTTACAACTTTGCTACCAGCTTTTGGGAAAATTATGTTCTGGTTATCCTATCTGAGCCATAATACTCATATTTTAAAGATCCTTGGAAGAAAGTCAAGCTGAAATCAAATTAGTAATTATTTCTAGAAGAACACACTGGACTTTAGAGACATTAAGAAATTAACATAATCTACTTGTTATAGTTATTTCATCATCATAAATTAACTTTGTATAACATTACACACTCTTCTTCTCCCTTTAAACTTAACTGCACTAGTTTTAAATAAATCTGGATTTTGCATTCTACAAAGACAGAAAAATAAGTCTACAAGGAAAACAAATGAACAAATGTCTTGTCAGCTATTCACCAAAATATATAGCTTAGACCTGGACATCTCTTTTGTTATCTGAAAATCCATAAAAATTTGACAACGAAGTTTCACAAACCAGAGTCAGTGGAAACGCATCACTGATTTTTGCAAAGAATGGTCTGAACCCACCAAAGGGAAGACATATAGCCCTGATCAGTCATCCCTATCTCTCCCTCATTGCAACACCAAGGGCAGCACTGCAAGAAAGCTGCTTGAAAGCAAAGCAAAGAAACTAGGAATGGCATTAGGACTTGAGCTCTAAGCGCCAGACCATTCACAAGAAAAGGTACAACAACTAGCGACCAAAGATATTTCTGCCATCCAAAGAGATGTCTTTAGCCTTCCCACTGAGAGCACAGTGAATTGTTGGGAATTGCAGGACTCACTGTGAACCAAGGTCAAGAGCTGGACCAATCCTATTTAAGTAATACAAACTAAACAACACATTTGCATTCCTGAAGTGTTTTTATGAGCGCTGACAAATAAGCTGCAAGTTGTTCATTTTCCAGCTTAATTCCCATACTTGCAATTCACAGAACACGGTCTCCTGAGAAATTTCTCTGAATTAAGAAATCTCTGTTGACAGACATCTCTTGGATGGACTTCACTTCTTTACCACCAAAGAACTATCCCATCTGAGCCTTAGCTAAGCTCCTGGGCACACACACAAATTGCTATGTTGCCTTAAGTGAAGAAGTAAGCTGGAGCCACCAGGCACACCAAAGAAAACAGCCTGAAGCTGGCAATAGTGGGGACACAGCAGATTATATTAGCACAACTGGGCCACTGCAATAAAATTATGAGCCCCACCCCAGTCTGCGCTATGCTTGTTCTCACTCCAGCAAGATGGAAAAGCTCACTTTGTTCACCTGGAGCAACTTCACACACACTACTTCAAGCAAACTGGTGCAGTGAAAAAACACAAGTTTGAAAAAGGAAATTCAAATGGATGAGAGAAAAGGACAAAAAAATAGGTTTAGGACTATGAATCTGTCATCACTACTTAAAAAAATAAGGGGAAGTTGCTGACAGGTCTCCATGAAAAATAAATTTAAATAGCTAGCTTAAGAAATAAAGGAAACACTCATCTCTTTCCAAAAATGGTAGTTTCTGAAGCAGTTTCAGAGAATGCATGGGCCATGTGTGGCAGATGCCATTTGTTCATTTAAGAATACTCTGTCTGAAAATCAAGATTTCTAGGATGGTGAGAAGTATTTCCTATTTTGATTCCAAGTGTTTTCACGTTGTGCCAAGAGCCACCCAGTGATCACAGCTGGAAGAAACCCAAATAACGCTTCACTTACCCAGAATGCCAAAGCAGCTGGAGAGAGTTTTAACAGCACAGCAGAAGTTAGGAAAAGCAAGAAAACCAAGAACAATAGCAGATCAACTGCCAATGTGGAACCTGGATTTTAAATATGTGCATTCATATTGACACATCTTACTCTAGACTAAACAAAAACATCCTCTTCAAACCTTTCAGCAGAAAAGATTCTACATAAGAAACACTACTGAGTGGGAAGACACCCATGTACTTCACATTGCTAGTGATCTTTTTCTGTTCAAAACAGTAATCCAATATGGAACCAAATAAAGACATAAAGAGCAATTTTGATCCCTTTTCTCCAGACCAAGTATTTTCTCAATTTCTGTAACAATGATAATGTAACAGAATACAATTGCTGCAGACAGACCAGTTTGTAAGAACATGCAAATTTTACCTTCCACACAAGCCACTCAATTTAAAACTACAAAGTATACTACTTTGAGATTATGCTTATAGCATTTCATGAGTAGATTAATTTCCAAGATGACGAAAGCTCATATATATATATATATACACACACAGATATATATGGAAGTAGTTTTTCCTACTGAATCTACAGAAATGGATGCTATCCCATTGTAGTGCTGGATTTGACTGCTTTGATTTTTCTCTAAAGAGAGAAGATGCTATGACTTATTCATACTCTGGAGGGGAAAAAAATCTGAAATGCTTTTACAAGCACTTCTTAGAGTGCTTCTATGCTTGAACAATACAGCTTTTTATGTTGCAGTAACTTTTTATCATGCATTCAATAGATTTTATTCCTGTAGCCATTTACAGAAATGTGGGTAAGATTCTTTTTATCTACCATTTTCAACTGCTCAGAGGAAAAAATATAAAAAAGCAAATCCAAGTTTAGGTTAACACAGACAGTCAGAGTATGAAAGACCATATGGACAAAATGTCTTCTGTTTTAGTCTAGTGTGGAACTTTCTCTTATGCTTTGTCTAATGTGGAGCTTTCCTTACAGTAAGGGTATTTGATTGATTTGCTTATAAGTGAAAAAAAGCTGCTCAGGATATTTGGTGGCCAATAACCAGGAGAAGACAAGAAGCATGGTAAGTTCACACTACACTGAAACATCCAGCTTCTTCCAAGGACATAACCATAATAAATTCTCCATCAGTTTGGCAGTCTGCAGAAGATAACTGCCATAATTTATTATCTTATTTATCTACTTTGCTGTTTAGAACATCAGTAGGTCTCAGTATTTAGTAGAGCTATGGGAAAAATAATGAGTCAGCTATGGGCCATCAGTGCAAAGAGATCGATGTCTTAACTAGGATAAAACTGGAATGTTTAGCAATCAAAACTATCTATTAAACAGAGCCAGTCCAACAGCAAGCATTTCTTCTCAATAAATTTTATACCTAGATTTAATACAAGCTTATACAAAACAGGTTATTAATTTTAGAATCCATCTGCTTATTTATTTACACTGCTTTAATAAAATTTGTCTTCTGATAATTTCCACTCCCACTGCTTACAATAAAATATATGCAACAAAAAAGTAATACTTTTAGTATTAAAAAAAACCACCCAGTAAATCACATTCTAAAAAAGGAGGGAAATATCTCTCTTCCTCCAGAGAAAATAAATTAACGAAAGTGGCAGGGGATACATCCCATAAAAAGCATCTTGACTTTGAATATTCAAATTGAAAATGCCAACACACTTCCCAAAGCACAAATAAACTCATATTCCATAAACATTTGCTTAGTCAGGCTTTACTTGTTAATATTTTCATGGATTGCTCACTTGCAACAACTTTGGTCCAGACAGACCAAATTTTTTTATCTTTTTGAAATTTGGAGGTATTAAGTCCTTCACCTGCAAAATTGCAGCACTCCATTTTTCAAAGGAGGCACCATGAGTTTGTTTTCTGGTATGTGATTTATAAAAATCATCATAAGGATGTTAAAATTCTGGAAGGATAGTATGCTCTGGGCAACCTATTTGAGTGTTTTACCATTATAAAGACCTTCTTCTTTATACCTAAAGGATTATCTCCCTTCACCACAGGAGTAACCTTGGATGACTGGCCTACTCAAGAGAAAACTGTAATTATCCTTACATCCTTCAAGATGTGCTCTATCAATTTTCACTTGCACTCCCTCAAAATGCACCAGCTCCTTCTTAAACACTCTCTTCCCCTTTAAACCTTGATACTCTCTACCTGATACTCTTTACCCTCTGCTACTGTATCCTCACCACAAAAAGGTGGTGTGAGGCTGGACTGCAAAACCAGTTGTACTTCCAACAGCAGAACCTACCAGAATCAGTCTTTCCACACAACTGCCTTGATTCCTTGCTGGTTTTGTACCTTTCAGACTCAAAATCAAACATTCCTTAGGTGAACTGAGTCAATTTAGCCCACGAGGGCTTAAAGGATGATTTAGGCAAGAAAAACCAAACACTGGATAGATTTAAAACAAATTCATGCAAATACTCCAATTTAGGCAAAACTTGACAACACCACATATAAAAGAAAAGTGCTCTTGTTTATCTCCCTAATACTTCATTGAAAGATTTAAAAAAATATAATTTGATTATTATTAAAGATCAACATTCACTGATATCCCCTTACCAACTGTAATTCCAGTAAGATCCCAAGCACCCATGAATCAGGTTGTTGAACACAGATGAGAGCTGAGGAACAATTCCCTGCCACTATAACAATAAAGTTTACCAACCAATACTGCTCAGGTATATAACTGTATATGGACATGCATTGCTACATCCTTAAGGCAGAATGAAAAAGTAGTGCACTACAACAAAAAACAGTATTACAAAGTTTCTCTCTGTAGCTGGGCAGATGGTAAATGGCAACTCCAGCTTATTACAACCCCCGTAATTGTCTCCATCACCTTGTGTTTCTCCATCTGTCTTTTGTGCCCACCTGTTTTCTCACCTTAAACCAGCAGCTCTGCTACAGTATATATGTAGCATGTTAAGTACCTAGTGCAATGAAGTCCCAGCCTTTACTTAGAGATTTTATAATCTACACTAAACAAAATACAGATCGCATTTAATCAGGACCGTGCACAGAGCATTTAAAATGTACGTTATTAACATCCGCAAACCATGTGTTGTATTTTTTTGATTTAGTTAATAAAGGAAAAAGCATTTAGTGCTCCCTTGCCTTCAAATGCAAGTCTTTTACATTACATTGTAGAAGAGGAACTACTAAGCTAAAGAATTCAAGATACACTATTGTTTTCATTATCTTGCCTCTTCACTTCCTCCAACACTACTTTGCGTTCAGTTTGCCTCATTCCATAAACATCGAGGATTA
Organism: Origma solitaria; assembly: GCA_013397895.1. Lineage (NCBI taxonomy): Eukaryota > Metazoa > Chordata > Aves > Passeriformes > Acanthizidae > Origma > Origma solitaria. The sequence goes on from VZRL01005594.1 coordinate 964,602, forward strand.
GCGTTGATTCACAGAACAAAACTCAGGAACCAGTAACTTATATGTATTTTGGAGCAGAAATGTTTCACTAGATTCTACTGGACTCAGCCCAAAGTATGTGTGGACAGAAGATTCCCTTTTGCTCTTCAGATACAAAAATCTCCAATGCCACAGCAATGGAATGCACAGCAAAATATGGGGTGTTTATTTTTATCCTGTTGCCTCCTCGTTGTCAGTGCTGCAATTAGAGTAAGTGCTCATCGCCCACAGTTTCTCCACTGTTATTTGGCGGTAGTTGCAGTCTGCAGAGAAAATTCTCATTTACTGTGCCACTGGGTGAGCACCTCTGTAAAACAGCACATCTCCTTTGTGTCCCAACCTTCTTTACAGTTTACAAGTCCTCATTAGCTGTGTTCTGGATGCTGTGCTGTATAAAAAAACACAACATCAAATGCTGAACCTTTATGTCCAGATCAGACACTGCCTTATTGCCGAGCCATTACCAAATCACTCTGCTAAAATATCACTCTACATTAGTGAAATACATGGCTAAGACAGATGAAAGCAAGTAACAAATCTCATGGAAAGTATTTGATCAGTTGTTTTAATAAGCAGTTAAAAAGGAAACTGCAAGTGTTAAGCCTTTATATTAGTCTTTTTTTTCCAATGCAAACTGCTAACCCCTGACTGAGGCAAGCTTTATGCTTAAAAATCCATTACTGTCTTTGTCTCTGCATCATTTAATGAACGTTGAGATAGTGGGGCTATTTAATACCTTAGATTTCTTTCAAATTATATCTGTAAAGCCACTTTTATTCTGACTGCAAATTTAATATCCTATTATTCCCCTTCCCTATAAATTTCTGTTAAAGCAATAAATACTTCAGAAATACCAAAGCTTAAGAATTCTAGGGTATTGTTTCTTTTCAAGCCTCCAGCAATGTATTTCCTAAATAAAAAGAAATTTTAATAAAGTTTTTCATTGACCCAAAATGTTTCAGAAAAATAATGTATTCATGAAGGCAGAAATGCAAATTTCAGCAAATGGAGGTTACATAACACAGTAAATAAAACACACAGCAGACAAATAGCAAGTTCTGAGAATAAAAGCCATTTGGAAAAAAAACCAAAACTGAAGAGCATTAATCCAAACAAGCATCTTCTGAAATTTCTTTTCATTCTCTAAAAATCAATTTACCCCTGAAACATTTCATGCATTTGCCTGTTTGCTACTTCTATATATACTATTTACAGTGTTATTATTTCTTAGACTCATGACTTTTTAAATTCTTTTAAGCAACTCTTTTACCCCAGTGAAACAGGGAAAAGATACAAAGTGATAGGAGAGATGAAAAATAAAAAGGAAATAGAATCAATTTAATTAAGACCAATCAGAAAAGGAACAAAGTTAAGATGTAGCACCACAGAGCTGCAGAGCTGTGTTTTGAATCACAACATTAGTTCAGTAGATACCAAACCAACTTCCATAGGCAGGAAATGTGGCAAGAAGAGAAGAAAGAAAAGGAAAAATCCTCTTTTTTCAAAAGCAACACAGTAGTAAAGAGCTAAACTGTAAAGCAGTCTTTACTGAAAGACTTCCCAGTTTTATATACAGGAAGGTTATATTAAAAAAAAAAAAAAGCTAAGCTAGAGGTAAACAAATGGACAAAAAAAATGTGAGAGGGACACAAAAGGTTAAAGGCACATCAATTGAGACAAGAATATAGAGTGTAAGGAGATACACCAGAGGAGATAAACAGAAAGGTAAGTATTTCTTCATCCATTTGCAACACAGAGATTCATGACCTGTTAAAAGCCGATTTGAATGTTTGCATCCATGGGTAGAGCCAATGACAAAGATGCTTGCTTGTTTATAGCAATTACAATGATCACTTTCCCATGGTTTTATTTGCATAGGCTGAGAAACATTTCCAATTTTGGAACATTTTAATGTAATTATCATAGGTATTCAGATATAATACAAAAAAAGAAACCCTGAACAAAAGAAGGAACACTAAAGTAATGAAATTATTATTAGCACAATTTTTAACAAAACTTAGTTTCCCACTGTTGAACTACTAAGAAGAACAATTTTCAGGAGAGCAAAGTAAAATCCAAAGACAGAAAATAGCTTTATCGGATCAGAAGAAATTTACAGTAAGTAATTAATTAAAACAGCCCAAAATTTCTACAGAGTTTGGGGTTAAGCATATTATGCTATTTGGTAGCTATGTGAAATAAAGATTTATTTATTTATCATGGGAACTAAGAGATTATAATTTTCCTATTGAATGTTCTTTTCTGATGATTTGGGGGCTTTTCTTGGCCATCCTTGGCCACTAGTGGTCAATAACGTCTGATATGAAACAGACCTGAAAAAATCTCATTTTCTGTTCCCAGAAAGTTCATACAAAAAGCAAGGCATACTCCTGTTAAAACATGCTAAAGAAATACGACACAAGTAAAAACAGAATTAAAAACTATTCATTTGCACTGTAGGAAGGCAGTTTTTTGGGAATTGCAAATACTGCCCACAGAGTTAAACATGACCTGAGGTCCTTGATGATGGCATTTCGTTCTCTCCAAGAATGAGTCCCTCTGGACCTACACTTCCCAGATGTGGACAATTAGTGACACAAGCTCCAGCACCTACTGCCTTCGATAACTCTGAGCATGAAAAATTCAAGCCCTGAAAGGTCTGGCTGAGAAAGTAAGCAAGTGGAGACAGCTGGAGGACAGATCAGCTTCATTAGAAGAGCTGGTTTACCAGCGAGCGTGAAATTCTTACGCATATCTATCTGAGCAAATTAAACCTGTAGGATTATAGAGTTTCCTGAATAAATAACCTTTACAAGACAACTTACTGGGAACACTGCACATAGCAGAAACAGGGATCCAAGTGAGAAAATATCTTCATACAAGTCAGCTAATAGGACTGAAATCAAACGGATTCCTAGGACTGCACATACAGTAAAAACAATAGTAGCGGAGTTGTTATGCAGGAAGAATAAAGGATTACAGAATATCAGAACGGGCTTTCAAGAACAATACAGCACAGTCACAAACAGAGCCCAGGAAAAACAGAGCAACTATCACCAGGTGACTCAGTGGGATGAAAGGCTCTGAAACAACATTTGGCGGAAAGGGAAACAAAAGACATAAAAATACAAAACAGGACAAGATTCGGCATGGGTTGACCAAATATGCCAGGCTAAGCTCATACTCTTTAGCTATCAAACAAATTGTTTTAATAACAGAAAAGCATAAAATCCTTCTGTTCAGTAAAGCTTTTGATACAACGCCACATGGAAAATCACTACTTAAGTTGAAGAGACACTGGTGTAATTTAGCCACGACTCATCTAGCTGCACTGAAGATAGCACAGAGGTGTTACTGCAAGCTTAAGAGCAGGACTGCAGAGGAGGTTACACATCCCTTAAGCACCGCCTAAAAGGCCTGTAGGCGGCACAAGCAATCGACAGCATAAGTAGCCTATGAATGAACCTCCCGAAATAACACCAGCAGCTGCCACTGTGTGATTTGAGACTCCCTAAGCATAACATAAGAGAGAAAAGAAAAAGCCAAAAATCATCTGTGGAAAGGTATGGGAATCTGAACAGTTGGAGGGAGGGATGAAACGCTGACAAAATGAAGTCCTACCACCTTGTTTGTAGTAGAGAAGAACAAAGAAGTGGAAAATCATACAAGATGATGCATCATCATCAACTTCGCAGGTTGACGCTCATTTCCAGGTCTTCAGCTCAGGATTATCTGCCTCCAGGCAGGAATACTTGCCTCCAGTCTTGCTCAGTGAGCTCCTAGCAAGAGGCTCTGCACAGCCTGGCTCTTCCTGGCACAGCCAAGCATCCTCTTGCAGCTGCTTCCCTAAGAGGAGTCAGCATCTGCATCCCACTGGCTCACAGCTCAGCTGCCCACTATCCACATCCATCACTCTGGCAACCGAAATATTAGTCCTGGCACTACTGTTCAGAATTCAAACCACTCACTTTTGCATAAAGACTATGTTACAACTATAGTTGATGAGGAAAAATATCAGAGAAGTAGCCTCGGCCTGGAAAGACCAAGAAAAACCACCAAAGGATGAAAAACTGCAGAAGAGAGCAGATCCACTTACACACTGATAAAGTGTTAATTTATATAAGACTAAAAGATATGTTTCACAAAGTGGGAAGGTTGTTAGCAGGAACTTCCAAGAATTTCAGCTAGGATTTATACTGCTCCACACGCTCCCAAGAAATTGTGAAGGGTGAATAACTGGGTTAGAAAAATCTGTCAACAACAAACTTACTGAGAGGAGTCACAGTGCTATTGAACTTGGTAACAGATTGATGTACTGAATTACAGAAAACACAAATTAATGCAGAAAAATGTCTATATAGGACTATTCACACACTAATGACCTTCACTTATATCACCCACTTAAAGATCTCAAATTATTGTGCAAAATAAATAAAAGGAAAAACAAAATTTATTTTATTAGAAATGAAGAACAATAAAATAATAAATAAATCAAGAATAAAACAGAAAGTAATTACTATCTTTATTTACGATATACTGCATTCTGATAACTACATCTGCTCCCATCATTTTGCCTCAGAGACATGAACACTTGGCAAGAGATATAGAATAAAGCAGATAGATAATCATAAGTATGGAGCAACTTAAGTACAGAACAACCATAAACAAATCCTACATATTAAATAGACCACAATGATAAGGGTGTGTAATATATTATAATCCTCTAAAAAACTCTCATTCACACAACACAGAATCAAACAATATGCCCCTAAAATATCAAGAGTAAATACAAAAATTAAGTTAATTAGATTTAAAAATAAAGCTGGCACAGGAACAGATAGATATAAATTACATTTGAAATGAAAGATAATTATGTTGTAAAGCACAAGACATGTTTAATCAATAGAGAAATAAAAATATGGCTTCCCAAACAACAATTCAGACAAGAAGCCTAGGCCTGTCCTAAGATGGAACTGTGAGAAAAAAAAAGGGGGGGGGAAAGAAGGCAAAAAGAAAGAAGGAAAAAAAGAGATTATGTTGCTTCTATATGCAAACATAGAAACCTGAATCCTGAAAGCCAAGTCTATTTCAAGACTGCATTACAAAAAAAAATTTCCAAGATGGTAAAACTATTTTAGATTTCAACAGCTCATAAGAAACACACTGCAAATCGATGAACTCCAACCAGAATACAGGAAGGAGTTAAGAGAAGAACTGACATGGAGGAAAAAACTTCGAAGGACTGTATAGTGATGAATAAGGTGACAGAGGATTCAGCGTGACCTTGCAGAGTAGAAATAATAGTTACATTCAGGAAGAGAGATAAGGATATGAAGACTTGACAAAACCAATATTGTTTCAACATAGATCAGATACTAGAATCTTCTTGCCTTCTAGCTGTATTATAGAAACATACCTTTTTGTACAGTTAATTTAATTTGTAGAACTATTAAATTCAAACTATGTTATTTTCTAAACCACATCAGATACCTAATAATATTTAAATTTTGTGTCACTGTCCAGAACCAGAGATTTCATTTTTCCCTTTCCTTCAGTGACGCACCTGTATTTCAAAAAGGAGTAGAGAAGTGACATCTGCTCTATCTTCCCTGGAAAACCTGTGGCAGAATTTAGCACTAAGGAAGACCTTAGGAGTTCTCCAAATTGTTATTAGAGCAATCATTGTGCTGTCTGAGCTACTGGCTGAAGAAACTTTACCTGTTTTTTCCTTATCACGAGCAATGACAAATAGCCCTGAGTAAAACATCAAATGCTTGACCTGACTTGATAGTTTTATTTGATCCTAACAAATCCTCAAGTAAGATACTGAAAACCAACTGCTTAACTCTCAGAATACCATTACTGGCCAACCTTGCAGATGATCCCCATTTGGCTGATACCACCAGACAGTGTCAGCTCCACTCTTGGAAAGTCACAAACACAGCTGAAGAAATACCATCATTTCATACTGCCATGGATGCTTAAATTCCAAGAAATACACTGGTGCGGATTGCTCACAGTTAACTGTACATTGTAAGACCCACTTCTGGATGCACTGATTGGCACTGGGCATGCTGTGAAATCATTTTTCATCCATGATCCCAAGTCTTTTGTTTTAAGAGCTTTGAAAAACAGAATTTCAACTGAATACCTAATAGGAGCTTTGGGTATTCAAATTATACATTTGAAGATTCATAAGCAAATTAGAGCAAACAATTATAAATCCTTGTCTCCTTTAAAGTAAAAGTCACATTACAGAAGCATCTCAATATCAAGAATGAGAACTACATTACTAACTGCAGAAACACACAGTGAAAAGACACTGACCTTGTAAGAGAGAATAGTACGCTTAAAAGCCACTACATCCCACTGTTTGAAGTAATCTCATAAGGCAAGGACTAATGAAGAAATTCCCCCAAGGCCTAAGCACAGCGCACTCCTTCATTTGCAAGGAAATGAAGACAACCTGGTCCTGGAGAATGCAGTTACAACACAGAGCTCAAGAGGACAACATTCAGAGTTAGTTTCAGTGGAAGGAAGACATTACCAAGTGTATGCTGTCAATCATTGATACTGGGACATCCCTCCATCCTGAATGCTTTCCTTCACCACTGCCAGGACTCTACTGGTTACAGACTGTGACTGCAACAGATTACTGACATACCATAACTATGTGCTTACATATTTCTGGGTATCCACACACATACTCATCTAATTTATACCTTCCTAAGAATGAAGGAAATTGATACGGTAGATCACTGGCATTTTGCACTGAATATACATCAGTGATAGTAAATAAAAAGTAGAGAGGACAAAACCAAAAAAAATGCACTAAAAAGGTATGCCTTAAACTAAAACAAAAAACAGACCATAGCATTACAGAGTGTGTCTGATCATTCCTATCTATTATCTTTTGGTGGCCACACTAGAGAAGTTTCAGAGCACATGAAATGGGTTCAGTCTGGATGAAACAAGACTTTCAGATGCCCTTAGGAGTACACCTTACATGCTCTGACAGCCTATGGGCAGGAATGGACTGGATCAGCCCCAGTGTAAAACCCCACACATGTGTGGTGTAAACATGGGGCTCGCTCTGCAAATCCACTCTTACTGCATTACACTAATTGCCTCTGCAGCCGTAGACGCACATTATTCTGTTCTTCCACTCTAACAGGAAGAAAGAAGACAACAGATTTTACAGATTTTTAATGTCTTCCCAGTTCATACGTCCCCACTTGTCCCCTCACAGTGCCAGCTTGGTATACAGTCTTTTGCAGAACACAGCCTGCCTACATGCTGTCACATATGAGAGAAAGTGTTAACATAGTGATCTATATTTTAGTGGAAACAATCATTTAAGGGCTGGAGACCACTGAAAGCATCACATAGTATTTGCGAGCCAAATTCATGTACACACCAAAAAAAGCCTTGCAACCTGCTGACAAAGTTTATTCTTTCAACCACAACACTAGTTCCCATGAAACTAATCCATAATCACTTGGCTCATCACAAAATCCTCCCCATGTACACGAATTAGGACTGCTGAAGTATCTAACAGTGGATACCAAATAAAATAGGACCAGAGGATTTTGGAGAACCAAAGACAATACATGAGAGATGGTATTTATTCATACATCAACAGGCTGCCAAGGGAGGTCATGGAGTGTCCTCTCTGGAGACATTCCAAGCCCACCCGGATGTGTACCTGTGTAACCTGCTCTAGATGACCCTGCCTTGGCACAGGGGTTGTACTAGATCATCCCCAGAGGTCCCTTCCAACCCTAATGATTCCGTGATGAATGAAACAAATCTGTGTTACTGGGGCGCCCTGCCAGAAAGGTTGATAGTGATATATCTAGAATTAAGCAAACTATGTTAGGACATGCCCTTATTAGACCTCAATTAAGCAGGTTCCTGCCATAGTAGATAATTCCCAAGAAAACAAAGCAATCCTGGAACAGGTAAAGAGCAAGCATGAATGCTCAAAAATGTTCTTAAGGACTGGATGCTTAAAGATGACATTTTTCTTAATACAAAGAGAGAAGAGCATTTCAGGTTATTAACATTCCTGGTGTGTTTTTTATAGGCACAGTGTGCTTTGTCAAATTCCTACTCTTCCATTTATATTTTGCCTATATAAAATGTGTCATATAGTCAGAAAAAAATAATTCTAATTAAGTATTTTGAAGCTTAATCTGATTACACATGAGCATCCTGTAATGGAGAACAGCCAGGCAAGCACTGGCCTCCAGAATCTACTTACACAATCAATATCTCTCTAAACTACACAATATATAGTTTTGTTGAAGTCATGCATTCATGAAACACACAACAGTACTTTATAATCTTGCAGAGATTGAAAACTATGTCCCTATCAGTGATGGTCACTTGAAAACAGAAGGCACTAGTTCAGACTTCTCAGCAGACTTCTTTCCCAGACTTCTTTCCTCAGCATCAGCTACTGCATATTTCTGTAATATGCAGCAGCTGATGCTTCTTGCACAAGGGACATCCAGAAGGCCAGAGCACTTTGTGAGGGGGCTGAGCTGGCTCCCCACCAGCTCCTACAGCACAGTGGGCTCCTATCACCCTCTCTGTCCCCTGTCCCACACCATCTCAAGGGATTTGGCTTACACACGTGATGGAGGAATCTAGAAAGTCCACACTACACCCGTGCAGAAGACACACAAACTTTACCTGCAGAGAAATACAAGGTGGAAATCAGCCAGGCAAGACTCATTCCACACACAAGATGTGAGCAACTTTAACACCTCAGTGCTGAAGGCAATGCTCACTCCCGTTTTAAACTGAGAGGTTAACCACCAAATGATCGATGTAAGGATTTGCAATAGGAATGGCAGGTTTTCTGCTGCTGCTTCCAAGAAAGCAAACACAAAGTGTGTGGCCAACCTCCAAGCTGAATAAAACACTGCAGCTACCCATCAGGTCTTGACCAACAGAAAGATCCCTTAGCTTTCACACCATATATATATGGTATGTGTGTGTGTGTATATATATATATATATACATATATGTATATATATATACACACACACACGCATATGTATGTATTTCACTAATCATCCCCTCTTGACAAAATAAACAGCAAGAGGAAGATAAAGAACTCATTTTCTTTTAAATTCACTGAAAGCTCCAGACTGAAGAGGGAAAACCAAGAATGTGTACCAGAAGGTCCACAGTTTTTCTTTCAGCTTACAGTCTTTTTAAATAATAGTAACTTCTATTCAAAACAATTTTCTCATAATTAAATCACATTTTCATCTAATTAAGAAAACATCACAACTAGTTTTAAATTTCATTTTGTACAGTTAAACTTCCAACCATTTAATTTAACATCAGCTAATTTTTCAGTATTTATGAGTGAAAAAAGTCTCAAATTAAACAAATACTATACTACTCAGGCAGCAACTTGCTTACAATGACACAGGTTCAGGGGATGCAAACTAGTATTTGCTTTCATTCACATAGAAGGTTTTTCTGCTACTTCTTAAATAGATACAGCTACAGGCAATTTAAATAAACAGTCCCATTCACGCCTCTAGGTTCATTTCTGGGAAGAGGAGAAGGTTTAAAAATGAGAATAGCATTTCAAGATGGTAGCTCTTGGTCTGCTATGACCTTGAGGGTCTGGGAATTTCTCTAAGGACCCACCCCAGCTCTATCCTTTAAATTCTATTAAAATAAAGGCATCATTTACAGGAACAGAGATTTCACTAGGTGCTCTGAAAATACAATCAAACCTGCGTGATTCTACCTAGTAGCTCTAAGTATCTCTCTAAAACACTGAAGTACCACTTGAGAAACTCCTCAGAACAAATACAGCAGCACTTAAAAAGCACAATTTGCCTTCCAAGTTAAGCACAGTAGAAGGCTCTTGACTTGGTTCTTAAGTTTGTTGACTCAACACAGAGACAAGTAAGTGTTCTACAGAATCAACACACCACTGACCTAGGAAAATGCTTTGCTCTGATTGTTCTGTGGAGTAAAAGAAATCGAAGTAGACTAAGTTACACTATTTAAGACCAACAAAGGGAAGATTCACCATGAATAGAACAAAAAATATCTTCAGTCCCATGTTTTAATGATACACCATTCCTTCAAGTTAATGAGTAGGCAAAATTAGCCTCACAGATCATGAGTACATCAGGTTTCTCCAACCATCCTTCTACAGTCACCTGTGTTGCTATGTGCTGTACAGAATAAGCAAATAATTTCAGCTTGGTGCTGAAACCCATACAATCTCAGGAAATCCTAAGAAAATCCCCTCTTTTTTAAAAAAAATCATTTGCATAAAAATATTTCAAAGCACTATATTACAAAAGAATAAAGCATGTACAGGTATGAAGACTCTTTTTAAAAAGTATCAACATTTACCTTACAGATCCTTTTAATTAACCAGCTTCAAAACAATTTTGAAATTTAATGACTCCTATCCTTCCTTAACCTCTTTGAAAGAGCAGAAGTAATTTCTTTTGGTGTTTTCATAATGAAAAGCATTAAAAAAGACAACATTTTCTATTCTCTTTTAGGGGCAGCTCAATAATTCTGAAGGCTTTGGGGAGACTTTTTTCTTTTTTTCCTTTATTTTTTTATTAAATATACTCATCACCTCCCCCCAGTCTCCTGAAGACAGCACAGTATGAAGCCACAGGAAAAATGACAACCTGAATAATCAAAACTCCGGTCCCTAACTTTTAACTCTACAATCTCAACGCCACCATTTGCACCTGCATCTAAACCAGTATGCACAGCTGTCTGCACCAGTTTGAATTTCTACTTGAAACTGGGCACTAAACCCAGGAAAAAAGAGCAACTCTGTAATCCTAAAACCCACCCCTCCCAGAACCCTTCTGAAAACAGCAGTAATATTTGCTTTTTGCCTGCACCACTGCAATAGAGGAGATGAAGGATTAAGCAGCTCCAGAGCAAGCCTGTGTGTCAGGCTTGCTAACTTTTTCTTATCAGACCCCTAATGACTGAGGACAGTGGTGGCTCAGCCTAGGACAATTTGAGGTTGTCTGTGCTGCCTGCCATGTTCATGCCACAATCATGTATCAAGCAGTTCAATCATCAGCTCGAGAATTTTTGCAAAGTACAACCATACGGTTTTGGCTTATCAAAGTGTACTGCTTTACCCTGAAGTGCCAGACCAGAAATCAGAAGCTGCCTGTCAAGCATGCGAGGCATCCAGCAGTGATGGCTGTGCTGCAACCTGAAGTCATTGCACTGAACAGCAGATGCCTGGGAGCCCTGACTGCATTTTTGAATGCTCCTGATATTCCTCTGTGTACACATCTGTCCATCAGAAGTATTATCAATCTGCCACGTAACCACATCAAAACAGAATCAGGAAGGACACCAAAAGGTCATCTGGTCCAACTTCCAATGGGAAAGGGAGACAACACGAGATTATCTAGCACACTGTCCAGACACCTCTCAAAAACATTCAGCAGTGGGGGGGACTCTGTTCGAGGGACTGCTTCACCACCAAATTGCCTGTTCTCAAAATACTCACTTTTAAAAAGATTTTACCTTGATACTGTGCTGCCCTGAGAACTCCAGTAGAGATCAAGCAAGTGCTTAAAAGAATGACAGCCTTTATCCTAACAATGCTTCCATTTAAGACAGCAGGCAAACCTTAGCTAGGCTGGCACACTGGCAGAGTCTAGAGCTCCTCCTGCTGCAAGAATTGCCATGCTGAAACCAAGGGAGTCTCAAACGACAAACTACAATCCTATTGACTGCATTGCAACATCTAATCAAAGCCGTCTGCTTTACTGGCACAGAACTGAAAACTTGCTGCAACAAAAACCTGACGGATTAATGCTGGGCATAAAAGTACCACATTTTCAAACCAGAAAGCACTCAACAAATATACACTGTACTTGCTAAAGATTTCTGTGACCCTTATGCAAATATTTCACAATGTGTGAAAAGACCAAAGATAATTATAGTTTGAGTCATTATCACAAAGTCAATACCTACTACTAGCATTCCTTAATATCTTTTGAGAAAGCTTTCACTAATCCAAGTTTCAAGAAATAGCAGGAAGTCTAAGAAGTTATGCACATTTGCAGGCTGGATAAGCACGTAAAATATATCATGGAATATATCAATAAAACTAACCCCAAATGCAGAGTTCTAATTTTCCATTTGTCATTTTAATTACATTGCATTAATAAAATAATAGTCTCAAACCCTAGGAACACAATCCAGTGTTGACTTTGAATAACACTTTGACTACTCTGCAAATTAAAATCTGCTTTTTAAGCTATGACAAATATTTTTTTAGAATAATGAAGAGGCTTAATACAGTACAAATCTTCTCTCTTTTCTTCTCTAGACCTCACTTTTCTACACCAGTAAACATTCTTAAAAACCACTTGTACCAAAAACCCTTTTATACATTTGTGTAAAGAAACAACAAAAATTGAACATTTATTTCTGAGATGTCCTAGACAAACATTAAAGCCGTACTTGGAGCACATACTGGCATTCCCGTTGTCCAGGATTCACTCATTTTCCATCTCAGAAGAAAAGAGGAAGGATTTTGATATACTTATTTCATAACTGTGCTTATCAACAAATCATTTTTTACTTTTGCGAGACAGAATTACACTGAAACCTTGGCCAACCATACCATTTTGTCACCCTCTTGAACAGTAAGGTAACATAGTGTGAGGACTTGTATAGGGGAAACCTAAATGAAAAACTAAAAACTATGCTATAAAGACTTAAAGAAAAGTTTACTTCTGTCTTTTCACAGACTTTTACCAAATCAAGTTACTCTACAAGTCCCTTTTTAAACAGACAGCATAGTGAAGCCTTCTATTTTACAAGGATGTACTGAACTTTTTCAATCTGCCACTCCAAGAAACATCATAGACCACAAAGGCATTTTTTCCTCAACACAAATTTGAGTGGTTTCAATAAATGTTTGTTGTGAAACAGATTTAAACAAGCCAGTGCAAATAACATATGTTCAATTTCATTGTGATTCATTTTGGCTCATTTCAAGCAGAAAAACAAGCATCTGTATACTTTTATCTTAAAACAGATAGTCACATGGAATTTAGACTGTGTTCATTAATCTCCTTCCACCTGCATTTAAATCCTGAAATTACCTTATTCTTCAAACAAAAATACTGTTATAGCTTGTTTTTCCATTCACTCCATACAACATATGAGACTGGGCACTCACTGCTCACAGAAGTACTCACATTTTCTGCACTTTCCTGGTCCTGCTGTGGCACAGCCACAAAACATTCCACCTTTTCCTTTCACTGGAATCCTTTGCAGTATCTAATTTGTAAATGGATCAACTGTCAGCACTGAAAACAGCATTAGAAATTATTGTTGCTCCCCTTGAGAATACCACTTAATAGGCTTATGAAATGATGTACCTTTTATTTACTGCCCTAGCCAAACCTAAAGGGAACAGGTTGTCAGTAACAGCTTCGTTCCCCAGTCACACTCAACCCACTCATTAGGGGTGGCTGAGCGCAGCACTTAGATTGTCATTCAAGAAGTAATAAAGGATCTCTAGGGATATATTGCCAAGACAAGTATACTCATGGAGTCTTCATAAATGACAAAATTATGAACTCAATTATTTGCTAAAAATCTAGACAAGCAAAGTGCTTTAAAACTTTTGCGTTATTTGCAGTACATCTTCACATTCAAGTGAATGCAAAGAAATGCACCCATAGCTATTTCAAGCTGGCTGCTACCACAGCCATTGAGAAGCACTTCTGAGGAGAATAATCACATCTTTTGGTATCATTGTGGTTTAGATATCACCTTGAAACTTTCCTGTTGCAGATGCAAGTATCAATTTCTATTTCAAAAGCATTGGGCACAGGTCAGATGAGCCTAAAAAAGGCTAAGATGCAAATTCATGCACCAAGAATAAACACCTTCTAAGGAAGTCCTGATTTGTGCTTTTTGGGCAGTTGACACTGTTCAGAGAGAGGAGCTTTCAAATTTCAGGCCTCTCCCATATGAGCACACTTTGCTTGAGTGCTAAAGTTCCTAGCACAAGTCAGTGCACATGCAGCCATCTGTCAGCCTCACCATTTAAACATACAAGTAAGGTCAGATTGGTTTTCCAGCTGATGAATATTCCAGTTGCCAAGACCAAGGTATTATTTTTATTTGCCAAATAAGTTGCAGTACTGCAGCCTGTGTCACAGAGATGATTTATGAATCTGATTTATAGAACCATAGAATCATTTAGGTTGGAAAAGACCTTGAACATCGAGCACAACCATTAACCCAGTACCGCCAGGTCCACCACTAAACCATGTTCCCAAGTGCAACATCTAGACATCCTTTAAATACCTCCAGGGATCGTGACTCCACCAGTTCCTTGAGCAGCCTGCTCGAATGCTTGACAATCCTTTCAGTGAAGAAATTTTTCCTAATATCCAATCTAAACCTCCACTAGTACAATTTGAGGCCATTTCCTCTTGTCCTTGTCACTTGTGAGAAGAGACCAACAGACACCTGGCCACACCCTCCTTTCAGACAGTTCTAGAAAGAGCAAAGGTCCCCCCCGAGCCTCCTTTTCTCCAGGCTAAACACCCCCAGCTCCCTCAGCTGCTCCTCACAGCACTTGTGCTCCAGACCCTTCCCCAGCTCCGCTGCCCTTCTCTGGACACGCTCCAGCCCCTCAGTGTCTTTCTCGCAGTGAGGGGCCCAGAACTGAGCACAGGATTCGAGGTGTGGCCTCAGCAGTGCCGAGCACAGGGGGACGGTCACTGCCCTGCTCCTGCTGGCCACACCATTGCTGATCCAGGCCAGGATGCCATTGGCCTTCTGTCCTACTATTAATTTTACATATTTAATTCCAGACTTCTATTACTTAATTTCTAACCATAGTCAAGCATGAGGCTTTCACAGAATCACAGAATGACTTTATTTGGAAGGGACCTTAAGGATCATCTAGTTCTGATGCTCCTGCCACAGGCAGGGACACCTTTCACTAGACCAGGCTGCTCAGAGCCCCACTCAGCCTGGCCTTGAACACATCCAGGGATGGGGCAGCCACAACTTCTCTGAAAAACCTGTTCCAGTGTCCCACCACCCTCACAGTAAAGATTTTTTTCCTAATATCTAATCCAAAACTACCCTCTGTCAGTTTAAATGCATTCCCCTTTGTCCTGCCACTAAGTACTCTTGTAAACAGTCTCTCTCCAGCTTTCTTGTAGGTCCTCTGTAGCAGTAGGGGGGGGGTAACTCGGCTAGGGACCCTCACAATCTCAGGGGGCTCGGTCTGCGCACTGGTGCAGGAGGCGTCGGGAATAAGGAGAGCGGGAGCTGGCTCGTTGCTTGAAGGGTTTATTGGAAAGGACTCCGGAGTAGGGGAATAGGGTTACAAATAGGAGGGGGTCGGGGCAGCAAGAGCTGGGAGAAAGCCTACCGTCATCCCCACACCCCCAAGGGGTCCATCCCCGGGGGTGTCAGGACAAGGGAAGGGCCCGACTGCCCTGTGCAGCCGGTTATAAACGGGGAGGGATAACCAATGAGGGAAGAGGGAGAGGGTGGGGATAAACATACAGAACTAATAACTACAAATAAAGGTGGAATACAATTCAAAGTAACCAATAATACATAGAATAGAGTTTGTTGGAAGAGAGGGCAGAGTCAGAGCTCCGGGCACGCCCCCCGCAACCCCGGGGCGGGCTCTCCCCGGCCCCCGGGACTGGCGGAGTAGGAGGGACGGGCGCTCTCCGCCCCCTCCCCCCCAGAGCGGTGGGACGGTGGCTCCGGCCCTGCCCCACTGGCAGCGGCCGCGGCGGGCGGCGGAGGAAGCCAGGGGGGCCGGCCCGCCACAGTCCTCTTTAGGTACTAGAAGGCCACAGTTTTGTCACCTCATGCCTTCTCCAAGCTGAGCAATCCCAATCCTTTTAGCCTTTCCTCACAGGAGATGTGCTTCATCCCACTAATCATCTGTGAATGCACTTAGAGAAATAACCATTCAAGTATTAGCAAATATACTTGAAATTAAATACTTTGTATTAAATACAAAGTATTTAATATATTAAATACTTTGCAAAAGGGCTAGAAGGATTTGCTCCTGCTCTAGGCCATGCAGAGAGGTCTCTAACACTTCCTAAAGCAAATTTTCTCTCCTTCTCAAGCAGTTACCTTTTTTCACCTCAGTGTCTACCCAAAATATTTCATCCACCTTAACCCATGTATCACAATGCCTTTAAGACACTGAAAAAAGTAATAACCCCTTTTGTAGCTTCATCTCCCAAAAAGCCACACTTATTCAATGCAGCACTTCGATGCACTCAGTTTGCCAATACCTGCATGAAGAGTAAGGAATGCTGCTGATGTCTCTCAGTGTTTCCTCATTCTGTGCTGAATAATCATTAAAAAAATTATATCTTATGCTCCTTCCCCCCGACCCCAGATATTATCAAAAATTGTCTCTACAGTTGTCTGCAACTTGTCACTCTGCCTAGAGCAGTCAGCCGTCAAATCCACGCCTGGGACAGCTGCCGCATTACTCTGACTACACAGCTGGGATTAGCAATACTTCTCGATTTGAAGCTCAAGAGGGAGTTCTTGGATAGGGTTTTTTTTTGTTGTTGTTTGTTTGAAGATTCTTTCAACTAAAGTTTTAAGTGCTTTCATCAACAACCCATCTATTAGAATGACCTAATTAGTCTAGACCCAATATTTAGAAGTGCTGCCTGTTGTGTATGCAGCTAGCCACCAAAGCCTTCCAGTACAAGCACAGCCCATTTAGAGCTTAGGATTCATGTATTAAGAATTTGGGGGCTTGCCAACTCAATATTAAAAGTGACAGATGTTCACAAAGTAATGTCTAACAACTGCAGCAGTTTCCTGATAAAACAGAAAGGAGGTTTTCACTGGCTTAACTGCCATTAGCATATCCAACACAAAGTAAGGAACACAATAAAAAGGTGAAGTATTAACAATTCACACATTTTAAATTAGCTCATGTCTCCAAAGAACTAAAGAATTCTAATTGCCACTGGTAAGCTCCCATTTCTGTTCGTGTCTCAGTGTGGTTCGGCCTTCTTTCTTATACTATCCCTACATACTTTTTCTAATATTATTATTGTATATGCCTTCTCTGAAATTTGCCTAGAACAAAACAAAACAAAAAAAAACCTCAAATCCCTTCTCTCCCTGTCAGTAATTAGAGCTAATGCTTTTCAACAGGTGACTTCTGCTGCTCCTGGCACACAGTGGGCATCTGCAAAAGTTCCAGCTACTAACCATAACCACATACACTGAAGGAAATCATGCTTGTTGAATAACCCAAAAGTGATGACTTGGTTTTCTTCAAATCGATCTACTCGCTACTACATATAGCCATATCCTCCACTTCTCAGTCTAGACCTGAAGGTAAACTGGATGGCTTATGTTACAATAATTTCTGAAGAGTGGTTCAGGAATTCCTACCACTGTTTGGAAAGAATAGGAAACCTTCGCATTCAGCCTTGCTTATATATATATAAATGAGCCCAATATGATATAAACTCATTCTCTTTCCTGAAAATCTGACAACCAACATTCAGACTAAATACTAGACTGGCAAGATCAACAGATTTCTCTTTCTGCACAAAGAAAACTGATTGGTGAGAAATTCTCTCTCCCATGTCAGCTAATTTCTGCATTTGTGACAGAGTCAGCAGTAACAAAAAGAAAAACAACATCGAGGAAGTAAGAGAGAAGGGAACACAAAATGAGGCATAGCTCATGTACAAAAATAAGTTTATTCTATAACCATCATATGAAATAGCTTCAAAAGGAAAGTTGACTGAGAGAGGGATATACCCTGACTCTGCAGCCTTTGACAATTGCCTTCTAAAACAGGCCATCTTCCAGGCAATCATGAAACAAAACATGGAATAATTCCATGTCACCTCCTGTTAAGAGTTGATACTCCTAGCGGAGACTGTAAGAAATACCATAAAAACTAATGTCTTAATCATCAGACTCTTGCCACTTGCATTAGCAAAATTAATCCCATATGAAATGTGCTGAGTCCAGGAACTCATCAGTGAGGTTTCTTAGTAAAGATGCTGTAGACAAATATTTGGGTAGCATCTTTTTCATATATATATACATACACATATATGAATTACACATATGTGCAATTAAACATACATCAATTTTTATTTTCTAGAATATAAGGTACCTTTATACATTATATACATATACACTTTGTATATGCGAATCGTATGAGAGTTAAATATTTTTTGTACATAAGATAGACATTTAAGACAACCCCAACCTGTAACACTGCTTAAGTCATGCACTGAATCCTGAGTGGTGATAGCTTAGTAAATCAGTAAATTAACTCAAGTGAAAAGAAAACAAGGTCAATTCCAATTCATCTATGATCTACTTTCTGACCTTATCCTTAATGACAACTATAAATTCCAGCTGTATTATCCTTGCAATTCTATTGAAACAGGAGAAGAATGCAATTTCATCAGATAGAGTTTGCCATTCAGATGTCCCAGGTACCACAGCACAAACATTGAAGAACTATTTTGTACCAAGTTCTTTTAGGCTGTGAACAGGGTGAGTGCAGTAGGTATACACTCCAGCAAGATCGCAGGAAGGACAGCTAGAAAAAACAGATGATAGATAGCCCTAAACTGCTCTTGTGGATAGATTTCAGCCCCTTGTCTGAACATAGGAGAACAGCAGAAGTCTGTCTCAAGACAGTGAATCTCAATTATCTAAGTCATTGATTTAAGCAAGATAGAAAGGTTTCAGAGAACTCCAAAGATAACACCTAGAGCTTTTTCTTGTTATAGAAAAAAGTAGTAAATAAAAAAGGTAAGTTTAAAAAGCCTGAATGCACAGTTCAAACTCACGTTATAGGTTACCATGAGACCTAGGCTTTCACCTTCAAGTTTTCTGTCATTTTGCAAATGCAAAGACACAGCTCACAAATACCAGACATTAAAGCCCACAGAACTGCGCAATGAATTTTAAGTAACCTATGTGTAAACAAAAAAAAATTATTTTTACACAGCATAGAAATTGAGCTCATAGAATTTGCTCAGAGTAAACAAACCAAATAGAGGAAAACAAACAAGTTACAGCTTTATAGTTAGAAATAACCTGGTTTTCTCCCATCACCTTAAATGTCCTTCACTGCTATATAATCTCTAATGACTGAAGAACTTAAGTCACCATACATTAATGTCATCACACTCAAACGCAGACCTACACTTGTAAAAAAACTTCATCGCACCCCTATCTTAACAACTGGTTTGTTCTTATGTTGAGCCACCTCATTAAACATTCTCATAGCAAACCCTGGCCAGTGACATCTGTAAAGACAGTATTGAGCTTTGCACCTCTTCACAGATATATACTTATGGCTTTCAGCAGCATATGGCTCTTTTTGTGTGAATCACAAATGCCTGCCCACCACATTTCAAGGAGGATGAAATTCTAAGGGAATTGATGAAAAGTGTAAGAATATGAAGTTATGGTTCACTCCTGAAACAGATTTAGTAGTTGTGGCTTTTGGAAATCAAATACTCACTATTTCACTGATTCTGGCAACATTTTTAGCCTAGTGTGCTGCTTTTGACTGGCGTAGAATTAATTTTATCCACAGCAGCTAGTATGGGGTTATTTCTTGGATTTGTGCTGGAAACAGTGCTGGTAACACAGGGAAGTTTTAGTTAGTGCCAAGCACGGTTTGCACAGAGTTAAGACCTTTCCTGCCTCTCACCCCACCAGTGAGTGGGTTGGGGGGGCACAAGGAGCTGGGAGGAGAAACAGCCAGGACAGCTGACCCCAGGTGACCAAAGGGATATTCCAAACCACATGGTATCAAGCTCAGCATATAAAGCTAAGTGACCGAAATGGACGAGGGGACACCTGCAGTGATGGCATTTGTCTTCCCAAGTCACTGCTATGCATTATGCAGCCCGGCTCTCCTGGAGATGGCTGAACACCTGCCTGCCCATGGGAGGGGTGAATGATTCCTTGATTTGCTTTGCTTGCATGCACAGCTTTTGCTTTACCTATTAAACTGTCTTCTATCTCAAGACAGGAGGTTTTTTCACTTTTACTCTTCTAGTTCTCTCCCCTATTCCACCAAGGTGGAGTGAGCAAATGGCTATGTGGTGCTTAGTTGCTCCCATTAAGCTGGGGTTAAACCATAAAATCAGTAACCCAGATTTAAACTTAAAATAGTTAATATAAACATTAACCTCCCAAATATATACTGCGCATCCATATGAATTTATATTTAATCTTGATTAAAATACTTTAAAGTAGATTTGAGCCTTTCTGCTGCAAAAATGAGAACAAATTTAGATGGGAGTATGTCTTTTAGAAGCATTGCATTGCTCAGATGAATAACTGAAAAGAAGAGCTAATAATTCTTTGGTTGTAAAATCTTTAGACACAGTTATAAGTGCAGAAAAATTGCTTTTGCTAATTTTTTTAATTCCACCTGGCTTCCTTACTACCTTCAGACTTGAGAGAGAGGAAGCAGCAGTACAAGTCCTATTCCTCCAGTTTAAATGCTGAACTCCTTTCCATTAATGCCCCTTCATCTAAATGGGTGAGTACCTTCAGAGTTACCGTCAAACCCATCAGGAATTATGTAGCAAAGTCACCTCTTCAGGAGGGGAGGAATGCTGCAGCCTCAGGACAGCACAGCTCCCACAGCGCATCCCACTCCTGCATCCACCAATTGCTACGCCAGCTTGGCAGCCAACACCTTGCATGAGCAGGGAACATGCCCTTTTCTAGATTCCCTCCTAAGGTCCAGACTGGCAGAAAATCATAATGTAAAATTAAATTTCTTCCAATGTACTTCACATCCTTTTTTCAAGAAAATATCTGAGGAATTGCCTGCTCTGTAGATACCACAGTCTGGAAGTTCCAACACCTGAGAATACACTGCGAGGCAAAGGAAATCAGAGATGCCTGAACTGACACATAGGCAAGGAGTTCATCCAGCTGAAGACCCACAGAAGCAGGACCAGTGAGATCAGTTTTCAACTACATCAATTACCTCCTATCCCAACACCAGCACAGTGTGGATGCCAGGACAGCTCTATCCATCTCGGTGACCACAGCACCCATGATGCACTCAGTATGTAACAACTGCCTAATTCTAAATACCTTTTCGCTATTATTCCACCAACTAAAGAAAAAAATGAAAACCACATGCCAACACTTGTATTTTAATGAGACGCTCACACTTGATAAAAGACTCAAGCTAAAATTACATTCCAATTCTCTGATATTTTTCCACTAGAAGAATTTAATGTTTCTCATACCACTGTTTACTGGTTAGCCTCTTTTCGATTTACCTAGTAAATATTCCATTATAACTGTTTGGTTTTAATCACTAACAGCTATTCTACATTACATCATTAAATGTTTTAGAAGAGTATTATTGCTCCTAAGTGCTTAAAAAGTATTCAAAGGAAAAATAAAATATGAATGTTATTTTTCCAAGCATAAAAAAAGATTAGCAGTAACAGAGAAATTTCAAGATTGATTATCTTCAATGATCCACTGAAAAATTCATCTGTACTAAAAAGAATAAAATACTTCTTGAAAATGTAGAGAAGTCAAAGTAATTTATGTTTTAAATTACCCATGTTAAAAAGGGATTGTGAAAGTAGAGCCACAGGAACAAAACCGGTTAATGAAAACATAACATTTCCTTGGCTAACAGTAAATGCTGATCTTGCAACCAAAGAGAGAAAAATTACCTGCAGATGTGGTACTTAAAATTATTCTATTTCTTTTAAGGCTTGCCTTGTGAAAATAATTATAATACTTGAACCAACAAGAGCAGAAATTTGACTAAAGTTCACTCAGTCAAAATATAAAACCTTCAACTCCCACACCGTCCTTTTCACACCTAAGGAACTATGGGATGCCTTCCAAATTACTTTTGCTAACATTCAGCAACAAACTGTCCATAAGCTAGAAGCTGCCTTAATTTGCATTTGCACACTGCATTTTTCAATTTATATCATGTCATTCACCTCCTCCATAACAGCATCACATTTTCTTCTCTCATTCTTCTCTGTTCTAAAATAAAGTCTCTTGCAGGCCAAAGGAGTATTTGCTGGAATATCTTTATTCTCCGCTATTGTCCTCTTATTATGTCCCCTGTTGTCTTTATTCTCCAATTCCATACCCACTTCTTCAATACAACATGAACAAATGCGTTAAACCACTAGAAGAAGTAACTAGTAATAATGGATTTTCAATCTCTTCATCTCACCGGATCTAAAAAGGATGCCTTTTGAAAGGTGCACCTACACAAAATGGTGTCATGGTTATAATGTAAAATGGTTATAATATCTGGGGCAGTCAGACCAGATGACCACTTCCCTTTACATCTATAAAATGCAACTACTGTAGCACTAAAAAGCTGTAGAAAAAGAAACCCCATATTAGTGGAATAGTCAATATTCAAAACTGTGGTAGTGAGCAACACATTAACACACACTCAAAAATCAGTGCAAAAGAAGTGGTATAAGTTTTATGAAACATGATGTTAAGAGAGACAGGAGCTTGTGGACAGTATTCTATGGGCTCCCCAATGGACAGGTTCAAAAGATGCATCTTGGATTTGTCACATCCATACGAAACTACTGACTTTCAGCTCTGCTTTGTCACCTTATTCTCCTTTCTCCCTTCAATCCCCTCTTGATATCAGTCCCAATAGCTTCTGTGACAGCGACTGACAAAGCTTTTCTTTACAATGCACTTCCTTCTCCAAACACTGTTTCTAAACTGGTGTAAGAGCTGTATGTGCTAGGAACTCCCACTCAAAATTTGTGTCCCAAAGCTGGAGATGAGTATTTCTTTTCAATCCACGGATCAAAATACACTTTGCATCAACACTCACTGATCTACCACAGCCTATCATTGATAGCACTTCTTGATTTCTGCAACTGGTCCTTATTTTCCTGTTACCACATCATTCAGGCACATAGCATAATCTAAATATATTCCCAATGGTATATTTATTTTTTAGAAGTTTCATCTTTTTGTGACCAACATAAAAATGAATACATGAAAAAGAACCTATTTATACTTTTCAGGCAACATTTTTGGGGAAACTAATGGCACAACAGCTAGAGAAAGCAACAAATTATTATAACCCAAAGCTGTTAAATAAAAAAGTAAAACCCCTAGTATTTTATTTGAGACTGTAACATTCTTCCATAAATGCCAGTTAAAACACCATGAAAACAAGGACTCAAAATTTTAACTTTATTCTGCAAATATGCTTCCCATTTACACGTCAAGTGAGTCTCAAATTTGAACCTGAAGTGAAAAGCTCAAGAAACAGGACACGAGAAAATACACTGAAGACCTGTCTTGCAAATACAGTACTCATCCATGAGCCAGGACATGTAAACTTGCATGGAACTCCTTGGAAGTTGCTCTCTTCCCATGCTCAATCTCCCACTGTGTAGACATCACAGGAAATGACAGCAACAGCTCCCAGGGAGTTCTTCTGCAGAGATGACACCATTGTAGGTCAGCATGCTAGTCTGAAAATACACAGACTAACCGAGGAATTACCCATTTCTGCAAGCCCACATCAGCAAGTTCCTGTGGTTGGAATGCACCAGAATTCAGCAGAAATGTGCCTACTGCATTACAAGCATGTGAACAGCTACAGCTGAAGTACATTTTGGTATTCAGTGAATCTTAATGCAAACAAGCCTCAGATGGAAAGGCTTAACGCAGCTCCTAATATACATTTCAGTGTTATCAGCCTGCTCTTCTATTACCTTCCACTTAAAAAACCCCCCTAACTTAGGACTAACACTGGGGTTTGTGACCTCACCAGAAGGACCCCTGCTCTGCATTAAAGAGATCTGAACTAGCCAAATGCAAGAGTATCATCCAGAAGTACAGACACAAAGCTCAGACTAGAACTGTATGTATTTACGGAGGAGGAACCGTTACTGCAAAAATAGTATTTTTCCCAGAAGTAAGAGGAATATGCATTACATGTATTTGCATACAGACCTATGGAGACAGAAACTCATCCTGTCATTTTATGCTCTGCAAGATGTGGTCTCTGTTGCAAACACGGTGGAAAGCTGCTACCACACAGCTGGAGTTTGGCAACTCTCCCACTCTCACTCAGGTAAGAGTCAACAAAAACAAAACATCAACCAATATTAATATTGCTCAACGCGGAGATTATGGAATCAAGAAAGGCACTTTCAGGAACTCCAGTTTAAAAGGAGCAGTGTCAGTACTGGCTACTGTTTCAAATAGATATTTCATGTTCCCACAGCACTCATAGCAAGATCTGCATTGCACAAGTACCTCAGACACACTCCACTTCTACTCTTCTAGCAGATAAAACTGATTTTAAACACCACAATACTAGTGGTTTCATAGCTCGACATTGGCTTTTCTTCTCCAGTGGCTTACATGCACAATCTCTCTGGAAAGAAGCACAGTCAATACTACCACAGAAAAATACCATCCAAGCAGGTTTTAAAAAATGCTTCGTGGTCTTGGTCACCTAGGGGACAAATCTGAGGGAAATTATACTGCCATTTAGCTCCTCAAAAAACTACCTGTGTCATTTTGTTTTCCCATGATTCTCCCACTCAAGGACACCCACCTGTATCCTTTTCTGAGGGATTTACTAATGCACCCTATTTTCTTCAGGCATGTTTGCCAGCCATCTCACTTCTCAAGCACAACCCTGTTACTTCACAGAGGTCCGTTAGAACATATGGGCCACAAGGAGCAGGCAAAGCAGTTTATCTCGATCCAGTGAGCATCAGATAGATGAAGATTTCTCGCAAGGGGAACAAACACACATGTAGCTCAGGCAAAAGAGAGAAAACACCCTGCACTGAAGTAAGTGGAAACTACCAAGGGAACAGTGTGGTAATGAAGAATGAGAAGACCTCTAAGACTTCCCAAACAGGCTAGCCCAAAGACATTTATACTTAATTTGTTTTTTACTGAAATAAAGCTAGAGGTTGCAGGAAATTATTTTCATTTCCTTTCATTCATTCAAAGTAATGCTCCTTTCAGAAAATTTTATTCCCAGAGGATGCAGCTGTTGCTTTATCCAAGAGGGGGAGCAGAGGGACCAGGCTGCAGAAGGTGAGAGACTCCGTCTCAGTTGGGATGCCAACAGTACAACTCCTCCCAGCTGGGACAAACCACAGCCTCATGGAAACACAGATTATCTGTTCCACGCAACCAACCAAGCAGATTTCCTGTGATCACTGGCCTAGCTCTTGGTCAGTTAGCAGGTTGCTATTCCAAAACAGGATACACATTTTTCCTATTTAAAATAGCCATTAAATTATGATCTGCAGAATGGTAGTAATACTGTAATGAATTACCCCAGGACTCACTTAGGCTAACAGCTGATGAATCACCACTAAACCCACAAATTTTATTTTCAAATTATCACACAGTTCCATCTGAAAATTACACAGCTCAGACACAAATTTAGATTTGTGCCTCAAAATATTGTTTAGAATGTGCATGGGTAGTTTGTGAAGCAATGCTTACAGTCACAGATGTCTGTGTCAGAGAAGACACTATACAATAAAGAATAATACTCAAAATTTTAAGTGTGCTGACATAGTCAGAAGACTGCAGATACATACTTGATAGCTGGTCTGCATTATTACTATTTTAGGAAGCAGCATTTCTTTCAAAAATTAGTATTGTATAATTTCTAGTAGTATTTCACAATTTTAGCATTCAACTTCCAGAACACTTATCCAAAATTATGTCATAGTTATAAATACTTCCAATGCCATTGCTCAGCAACCATTCAGGGACTAATGATTTTAAAAGAAACTGTGACATTTTAATAATTTACAAATCCCACGGATTCATAGAATATTGATTAAAACTAGGCAGTTTTAAATGCAGAATATTTTGCTCATTCACCCTCATCTATAAAACTGCTGCAATATATTAGGCAAGGCTATAAATCAGCGATGAACAACAATTAAAACTGAGAGTATTAATGCAGGCTTGAATAACCTATTAGAAGTATTAAATTACTAAGATTTTAATGAATTATTTCAAAGTCATACACTACTCTAATATTTCTTGGCATACATGGCCATGCATCTCTCTCAGTTTGGGTCTACTCAATTGTGAGACAAAGCACACACCTAATTTCAGCCTGAATTTGCACCAGATGCTGAAACCTGAGCATGTAAGTAATAGTCCAGCCTCCTCAGAGAACTCTCTACAGCACAACGCATCAGTGACCAGAAAGATTACAGAATCACAGAATTTGCTGAGTTGGAAGGGACCCTGAAGGATCAGAATCCAACTCCTGGCGCTGCACAGCACCATCCACAAGAGTCACACCATGTGCCCAAGAGAATTGTCCAAACACTTCTTGAACTCTGTCAGGTTTGGTGCTGTGGCCACTGCCCTGGGGAGTCTGTTCCAGTGCCAAGCCACCCTCTGGGCGAAGAACCTTTTTCTAATATCCAATGTAAACCTCCCCTGACACAGATTCAGACCACTCCCTTGCACTCTGTCACTGGTCACCACAGAGAAGAGAGCAGTGCTTGCCCCTCCTCTTCCCCTCATGAGAAAGCTGCAGACTGCAATGAGGTCTCCCCTCAGTCTCCTCCAGGCTGAACACACCAAGTGACCTCAGCCACTCCCCATACAGCTTCCCCTCAAGGCCCTTCACCATCTTCTTTGCCCTCCTTTGGACACTCTCTAACAGTTTAATGTCTTTCCTATATCGTGGCACCCAAAGCTGCCCCAGCACTCGAGGTGGGGCCCCCACAGCACAGAGCAGAGCAGAGCAGGACAATCCCCTCCCTTGCCCAGCTGGCGATGCTGTGCCTGATGCCCCCCAGGACACTCTTGGCCCTCCTGGCTGCCCGGGCACTGCTGGCTCATGTTCAGCTGGCCACTGACCAGGACCCCCAGGTCCCTTTCCATGGCACTGCTCTCCAGTGTCTCATTCCCCAGTCTGTCTGTACATCCAGGGTTGCCCCATCCCAAGGGCAGAATCCAGCAATTTCCCCTGTTGAGCTTTATATGGTTGGTGATTGCCCAGTCCTATAAGTTGTTGAGGTCTCTCTGCAGGGCCTCTCTGCCTTCTAGGCAATCAGCAGCTCCGCACGGTTTTGTAGCATCTTGAGGTACAGCTCGCTTAATATCCCTTCCAGTCCAGGTTCAAAACTCAGATCGTTTAACATGAGTTTCGAAGTACATCAGAGAAGTCAGCCAGAGAAACACACTGCAGAATAGCCTGTCAGGCCAGTAAATGATGTGGTACTTCAGCAGGTCCCACAGAGAGAAGGCAACTTGCAAGGTTGCTTTAGGTGGCATACGGAATTAGGGAGTTTAACTCATGGCTTCAGTAACTGAGACAAAAAGGTGGCACTGCCTAGTTCAGAAGTGTGCTACAGTGGCTACTAACTTCTCAACATCCCCTGCTCTAGATGGCAAGCAGAACATTCCAGACAGCTGGAAAAGCCCCTGACTTGTGAACAACTCCCACCAGACCCAGGGAACCCTTCCCTGGCTCAAATCAGGCTCCTTTCAAATATCTTAAATAAAAATGTTCAAAGCAGGTTTCCTAGCCATTTACCATCTTTCTACACCTGATCCTATTTACAAGAGGAACAAACACCAAGAGGATGGATTGTGGGCATCAAAAGTACCACCATTCATAGTGGTTCAAAAGTACCCCTGACATGTCAAATTTTCCATAGAAGCAAAGCTCAGCACATCAGAATTATGTACTCCACAACCTATGACACAGAAAGCTAGTATCTGTGACAAGGGCAGATACATCAAATAAAATTCATAACCGTTCATAAAAAACCCATATTTTTATCCAGGTTTTCAACATGGTTAAAGTATTTCGGATTACCATCTTGAACAGATATCCTTTAAGAGATATATGGCAGCCATTTATTTCAAATACACAGCTTACCAGTAAATCAGAGACTTCTAATTATAGAATTCTTCTAATTGTAGATTTTTTTAATTAATCTAAGCATCACAGGGAGTAGCACAATTACCTGGCGTGCTGTCTTATAGGTACAAGAAACCTAAATATTTACAGTGAATTTTTCATAAACTACTGAAGTCCTTAGTAAGCTCATAAAACTGCAACTGAAAGAGAAATCTTTAGAGAGAAAATTGAAGATATATGTGGAGCCAAAAAAGGGTGCTAAAGCAGCTAACCTGAGAAAGCAACGAAGACTAAAACAATGACTGATCTATGGATCTGGAATTTAACATGGGTAATGGGTTTTGACAAGGGACTGCCTGAAAAGCCTCTGTTGTACAGTTTAATGTAGCAAGCAAGTCATGAATGTTCTACTCAAAAATAGCAGAGCCAGGAGAATTAACGTTTCTGCAAATCCAAAAAGCAAAAGTTGTCCAAGAACACAAGGAAATGGTTTTGATCTGTCCTTTTTGTAGCTCACAGAAGCACTCCTGAATAACAAGACTTTTAAAAACGACACAAAACATAAAATTGGACATCATAAACATCCGTAAAAAATGAGTTTTAATTGTACTGAAGTTACTGAAATCGCATTGAAAGAATATAAGAATATGTGACTTCTTCAAAATGTTCCATTCCCTTTGTAGAATTCATTCTGTGGTGGCTGCTCTGCCTGAAGAGGCTTGAGGTACTGTCAGCAGGCTTCATCTCCACTCATGGCTGATAATTTTTCAGAGAACTGTAATCTTGAAGCATTTCAGCTAATATCTCAATGTAGGCCTACTTCACACATATGCAAATATTTTCTTCTTTATATAAATCCTTACTTGCTGTAATTCAACTGGAAATACAAAAGCACTCTGTTACTAGGCTGAGAACCTAAGGGACTTACATTCTTTAGGAAGGAGATTTTATGGTATGTAATGCATCATAGTATTGACTTTTATTTAACTTACAAACAAGTAACTTCTCTATTTTCTCTGCCAGACTGCTGGCTTTGCAACATGTCTCCAAGGAATAATGCTCTCTTTAGAGCCAGCAGGCTGCCCGGAGCAGCTTTCTTCTCTTGGACACAACACACCGCTACAGCAGGAGCAAAGCAGGCTACCCCTAAGGGAAATGCCACTACCAGAGCCAGCCAACTTGCTTCCTTGCTTCTTCCATCCTTTGGGTATTTTCTAACTTGCTATCCCCTGAAAAGCTTCAAGGAGACAAAGTCAACTATTTAAAATATATTAATATGAAAGCTTAAGAATAATAGCTAGTAAGAAGTGGTGAGAAGAACGAGAAGATGTTTCACCCCAAAAAAGCAATATATATAAACGTAAGAGTGGTGAAAAGTTCTCTTGTTACATGTACCAGGAGAAAAGAAATCCCATTCAGAAAGAAAAGACAATGTAAGAGAAGCAATCTAGACAAATCACATCTTTGAAAATTAATTTTGATTTCTGCGGAGTGTAATATCAACTTCTCAACATCACAGAAGAAAATTCCATGGAACTATGTCCTCATTTTGGTGCATATTAAATGATATTTTCTTGATCTATGTAAGGTGCAAAGTCCACATTACAAGGAGCTATCACTCTCTACTTCTTGGTATAGACTCACCCATCATCAGTAGTTACCTTTGTCTCTCCTTTCCTGCTTCTATCGATATGTACATATCCAGGTCATAATATGCCAGCTTACAGTGTTTGTTTTATGTATTTGAGAAGTTAAGAAAATTTCATAATATACAGTAATAATGGATTGCAAGGCAAGCCAGGTAGCTCAGACAGAATCACTGCATATAAAATAATTTCCTTCCATAGCGACAATATTCAAACAGCAGGCTCTTCAAGAGTCCAAATAAACTTCAAGGAATCTGCATATACTATTCAAGGCAGCTCCCCGGATGCTTTTGCTTGTTACAGTGTTCCAAGCAGCCTGCAAATACACTTGAGAAGTTTTTGGAGTCCATAAAACAAGTGATGGGGGAGCAGGGAGGAAGCCAGAGCAATCCTAAGAACTCAGTAATGAAATATTTTCCATGCTAAAACAGAAAATTCAAAAGAAGACAAGTCTGACGGTATGTGATATGTTTGACAAGCTGACTAAAATTAAAATATAAACAAAACCCAAGAAAAAATATTATAGGTTTAATCTTCATTCTCAAAATAAATAATGCTAGAAGTTGAACATATATAGCCTTTGAATTGCCAAATGCAAAAAGCAATTTCTGAAAATTAGCATTAGAAACAAAGTTTGTAACCAGGGAGTACTTAATAGACTTTGCAACATCAATACTGCTAATACTGTTAAATGTACTTTAAAAGAATAATTTCCATAATGTTAACACAACAGCTAAATACTGCCTATCTGCTAATGGCTCTATGCATACAGATGACCTTCTTTTTATGCATAAGAACATTGTACTCCTAAATAAGCCCCATGAGTTATATCACCAGCTAAAAATCCTGACGTATCTAAGTAAAATTCATAAATAGAGCAGCCAGTGACTATCTCTTACAGAAATGAGCTAGGAAGCTCACAACAAAACTGCAATATCTGCCTTTCACCTCATCCAAGGTTTCTCCTTTTATACAGCAATGCAGAGAACAGATTTTTCTTTCATGCGTGTTTTCACAAAATGTGACAGAGTACACATGCAGCCAAGGGACACATATAAAGAGAGGGAAATAGTAAAACTGAGCCACAAGTCACACTGTTAGAAGGATTAACACTGGTTGTGTCACACTGCACACCCTGACCTTCCTTCTGCTGTTGGGGTGGGTACCACGTACATTCATCAAAAACAAACTGTTCTGTGAAAATCCTGCAAATCCCCTTCCAGTCCACAATCAATTTAAATAACACCTGCTCTTTTTGATCAGTTCCCTTCTCTTGGTACAAAGATGGATGAGCCAACCTCACCTGCAATCAAAGGTCAGGGCACTACAACATCACAAAAGACGCTCAGAGCCAGCCTAACGCCTCTTCTTGCTCCTTCTTCCATTGGAGGGACTAGCGTAGGAAGCAATGGTGTCTCTAACAACAGCTATTCAAAAACTGAAACTGAACTTAATGTTCCCATTTACAAAAAATGTCCTGGAGCTCAACAATCACAGCAGGACTGCTTTGCTGTCAATGAGAAGCCTAAAGCAAGAATAGTGAAACTGCAAAATCAATTAAACACCTTAAAAGCATAAATGCAAACTGAATTAAATCTTTGCAGGCATATTCATAAACCCCCAATTAGATGACCACATACCAGTGTTTGCAAAGGACTCTTATCTTATTTAGCACACAGAAAAGATTTTTTAGAAAACCCTCCTGATGCAGCTGAGTGTACACTCATACTCCTAGACTCTCTGCAGTATTTCATATTGTTAATTAATGCACTGCCTCATCCTAGAAATGCAGCAAACTGATTCCTGAGTCCTCCCCAGAAGGATGCTGAAACACACAGCAACAGGAAAACTGCATTCACACTGCTCCGTGCTTCTCACACCCCAGAATACTAATTCTTTAAATATGAACTGACCCATCTTAATGTAATAATAATCATGTGAGAACTTCTATCCAGAAAATAAAGAAATGGAAAAAATTATAAGAACTCTTCCACATTATCAATTTTGTCTTAACATCCATAAAATGAGGTGCTGAGGCATGTGAAATAAAAAATGTACAATGTCCAAGTCTTTTTATGTAATTTCTACGATGTTGCATTTCTATAATAAAACTTTAAACATTAGTATGATTAGTGATACAAACCTTTATTCTCTTATTATACTTAAACCAGATTCCTTACATTTAAAGCATTCCACAATTTATCAATAATTTTCACAGTATCATATGGTAATAAACCCCACACTACTGCATGCATTGATCAGGTTAAGCAGAGTATGCTCTGCATTTTGACTTTCTAAAAGCCACATATTTCACTATGATAGGCATTTCTGCAGGAGTTTATTTAAATATAATTTAAGTTCTTAATGATACAGATCTTGAAACTTTTCAATTTTTTGTTCTCAGCTGCTTAGAATAGTAAATATTTTGTTATTATATCCCCTTGTACAAGAGCTTTTAGGTGATACAAGGTCTTCCACACTTGCAGGCCAAACAAGAACTACTAATCCTTCCTGCAGTTAATCCACACTATAGCACAGAAAAAAATGTCCGAGTTCCCTGAACATAAACTAACATATAAATGTTTCATGCTGGAAAACTCTTAAAAGGTTACCCAGTGTGGCTGCAAACTACTTTCTAAATCACTTGTACTTTTCATAAAATTTCTTCTGTTCATTCTTTTACCTCAAACTTTCACCTTTTACCATTTCCTGAACAAAACTTTCCAACATATAAAAACAGCATGAAACTGTCTGTTTATTTCAGCATGCAAAATTATGGAAGACAATAAGAAAGACGTGAAGATCATTCTTTAAATAAGGCACAGATATTTTACTCCACTTTGGTTTTAAAACACAAAGTTCTTTTCTACATGAAACTGAAATTTATTGATAAATATAAGCTACTGCCAGGCAGTGACCATGCCTGGGCAGAATCAGTAAGGCTCAGAATAACAGGAACAGAAAGTTAATTCTGTTTCCAGAGTTCTCAGACAAGACTGCAATCTCTGTCAGCCTCCTCACAGCAGAGACGAGAGTGCAGGCAGCAGTCACATTTCTGTGCAACTGCTCATCTTTGACAAAGACAGCTGATAAAACCAGTTCATACCCTTCACTACATACTAAAGGAAAGATACAGTTTATTAATGCAGCTAGTGGGCTGATTAGCTTCAAGGTTATGGTAAGCACCCTGTGTTATTAAGTAACAGCCCAGGAAAAGAAAGATTTAAAATACCAGTTGGAAAAATAAATACTTTGCTTAACAGGAGGCTCCCCTTGAATGCATACAAGTTCAGAAAAACATCTTGCCAAACCAGATGGCTATTTTGCTTGAATCTTTTTACTACAGAATTACAGTTACTCGATAGCAAAGGCTACACACAAAAAAAAAAATCACAGTATGCACATATCAAATCTGCTTTGCAGAAATTTAAAAAAAAAAAACAAAACAAAACCAAACAAAACAAAACCACAACAACCCCAAACCACCCTAGCACTGTATTTAAAGATTCAAAGAAAGAAGTATTTCTCAGAACACCAAGGACAAAGAAATCCAAATTATAAAGCTACTTGCCAAGGAAATGAAAGATTTACACAAATACTTTCAATAAACCTTTATAACCATGCAACCATGCTTTACAAGAAATGTGCACTTCCTCTCCCTTTGATACTGGCTCAATTCCTAATAGCAACGGTCCTGTTGAAAGTAAAAGTCATTGTTTGAAGGTTACATTCTTGTAAAAATTCGTTTTGCTATGTTTTCTGTCGGGAAGTGGCTCATCATGTACTGCAATTCAGTTCCCAGTGCTATAAACTGCAGTTCAGCATCAAAATGATGACTGAAAATGCCAGCTATTTAGAGAAGGACAAGCAAATTAGGAAGTGATAAGAATTAAAACTGTCAAAATTTCCCACGTTTTCAAGTCACATTACTCATAAATTAAGGCAAGTACAAGGATATTCATTATGCAAGTAAAACGACTTTAAACTAACTGCAAAATGATAAAAGCTAAGTCACATCACTTATCTTTTGGGAGTATTTATGACCTCTGATACATACGCACAACGCATCCAACTTCAAGTGAGTATTCTGCTAAGAGAAGAATTTCCTCTTTTCCTCTCCTCCTCCCTTGGAACAAATCCAACAAAAAATTATTAAGATTCATGAGCCTTACTACAAAGCACACTTACCGGTGCTGGATTATCTTTAGCTTCCACACCAAAAACATCCCGTTGTTTCACTGTCAGCAAATCAAGACCTTCAGCACCATCGTCGTCATCATCATCGTCGTCATCATTGTCAAAGAACTGCATGCAGTCTGAGCTTGGTACCCTGTTAGGTACACGAACTTCATTTTCCTCTTCCTCCTCCTCAGACAGCTCTTCAGATTCACCCTCAGACCCACCACCACTCTCCTCAGCACTTCCACTGGAAGCAGAACTTTCCTCCGTTTCTTTTCTTTTCTGCTTTTCCTTTGTTTTGTTAACAGATGCTTTTCCACTGAAATTAGTTCCACGTTTCTCCACTCTTTCCTCATTTACTGAGGCAAGGGTATTTTCATTTTGCTCTGTCTCCTCCAAGTGGTCTGTCCCATTGGCTGCCTCGTTTGCACACAGCTGTTTTCGAACTCTTTGAAGAAATCTCACACGAGGTGCCATTGCAAGACCAAGTGATCTGAAGCATGGAATTAAACAAATAAAACAATTTTAGAGATAGACACACAGCATTTAACTAAATTAGAAGCTCTCACTGATGGCTCAAGTGATTCAATTTCAATTATGTCCATTCATATTGATATATTTTGATCAACACATTTAGAAATATCTAGCATGAAAAATACAAGTGAACACTGGAAGAGGAAGCAAAATGAAATAACTGAGAACTCTCAATACCATTACAAGCCTCCCAGGAAGGAAAGCAAAGAAGCTGAAACGTTGTAGATAAGACCCAATTAATTATCTATGATTCACAGTAAAACATGGTGGAAGAAACACCAGCGTAATCTGGTATTGAAAATACATGGATTTCATGTCAAGGACTGAGATAAGACTGATCTGTCAAGTGTCCTTCACTACTGGAAGTACACCCAGAACATTATCCCCGCCGACCTCACAGTGACTGCGAGATCAGGAGAACAAAATCAGCATGGATGAATGCCTAACTGCAGAAAAAGCCGGGGGAGAGACATTTCTCCGTTAGAGGCAATTTCACAGCTTCCACCTCCCTACAGTGAGGCTTTACCTTTATATGGCCTATGTAACTAACAGTGCCAGCAAAACTATCAGTTTTTCATGACAATTCAAAGTTATACCAATACTCATTACATGAAGGGACAAAAGTCGTAGAAAAAGCAAAAATCATGTCTAGCAACAATACTGGAGTGCACTGCATGAGAACAGATGCCCTGGCTTCAACAGCCCATTTGACTTCAGTAAACTTTGTAATTGCCCACCTGACCCTGTCAAATCCAAATTAAAACAAAAGCAACTCTTTCAGAGTTCATGAGCCTTCTCACTAGGTGAATAAAAAATATGAGGGGACACTGGTACTGTGTAAGGAACACACAGAGATCACAACTACATTTAAAACCCCATGATACAGAACTGAAAGTAGTACTTGGTGCTTGTACCTACACATTACAAAGGAATAAAGGATTAACCAACTATGGTGGCTACAGACACACACAGGCACCCACACCTGTAAAACACCAGCCTCTCTCAATTCAGAACAGGCACAGCTATAAACCACCTCTCCTCTCAATGCTCTTCAAGTAGGTAGCACTGTTTCTTCTTTCCACTACACAGCCTCTGAAAGGAATCCAAGTTAGAGCAGGAGAAAAATCAAATCCATACTACCTGGCAGAAATGTCATTATAAAAAGTCCACGAAGCACCCAAAAGATACTGCAGAGCAGTAAAAGTGCAGTGTAGGCCGTGGAGAGCCTTGAACTTTTAATAGTAGCCAATGGGACAGGATAGTCAAAAGGAGTGCCCTGATCAAATAAAAAGCAAAAAAAATCCCAAATGCAACCACACCTGTGGTTAA
This sequence comes from Origma solitaria, assembly GCA_013397895.1. Classification (NCBI taxonomy): domain Eukaryota; kingdom Metazoa; phylum Chordata; class Aves; order Passeriformes; family Acanthizidae; genus Origma; species Origma solitaria. The sequence goes on from VZRL01005594.1 coordinate 1,000,278, forward strand.
ACTTGGTACTAGCTTTTGGTACCAGCCACAGGCTAAAACACCAAAAAGCAGACACATACCCAAAAAGCAATCCACACTATTAGAATAAGGAACAAATCTTCCAACAAATAAAGTTTATTTTTAATGTAAAAATTTTTAGTGTTTCTGACAATTCAGCACTGTACTACATGCAATTAACAGCAATAACAAAGCAAATAAAATTTTATGGAAAAGGATCAAAGGAAGTTTTTATCCAGTGTGTTTTGCACCTTTACTGACAGTGCATTGCTGAGAGGACAATTCAACACCACTGGGAACTGAAATTGGAGCAACTAGCAATCTTAAACTTGTTTTACTGTTTGACAGCAAACACTAATTACCTTTGCAATGAAATTATGTGTTAAAGTTTGGCCTATTGACTAACTGTAATGGAAATAACTAAACAGCAGATATAAAGCTTAACTGCTGCAGCTGGAAGCCATTCAAACCTGGATCTGGGCCTTAACACCAAGCAGAGTAAAACACACATCAAGAGATTGCTGCATTCAATCTCTTCAGCAAGGGTATCGAAGTTGCAAAAATCAAATCCTTTGCAAGAGAAACGCTTTTTTGCTTTTCCAGATTTCACATTATTTACATAAAGTATTGCTGTGAAGTGTTCACAAAGCACTGCAAGCAGCAAAGCTGTATGGCAACTACACAATCAGTGTTCACTTCTCTTTCTCAAGCAGACAGGCACAATGTACACAGGGTTGAAAACTCTGATTTTATCAGAGCTTTTCTTCTATGCCTTCAGAGCTAGCATCGAAGATCAGGAACACACATGCAGAGAAAGTCTGACAAGGTGAAGAACTATTCTCTCTACAGCAAAAATTACAAAACAGAGAAAGAGCAGCCTATGATGCAGGCAAGACTCCGCCACAGATTTTTTTTTCATTCAAATCCGAAATTCCACTTGCCAGACTGCTGTACTGCACTGATGTCTTACTTTAATAATTGAATAAAATTAATTGTCAGTTAGTCTTGGCAAATTTTTCTACACTGCTTAACAAGCCTACCAAAAAAGACCAGTGCTTCAGAATTCAAATTACTTCTGAAACAAAAGAATACAGACTTCAGACATAAGGAAGGTCAAATTTATTTGGTAAGACAATAATAGTAGATAAGCTTAGACAAAGTGTGTACAAACAATCCCCCAATACTTTTAATTATATACCTTCTCAAAGAAATGTCAGCATTTTAGTTCATTACTGCCTCTTTTTCATAGTATATTCCAAATGGAGAAAAATCTGGGACAAACAATCTGGACATTCTCCTACTGCTAAAAGCTTCCTCATATTTTAAGATTTGACCATTTCGCTAGAAACTATTTCTTAATCATTCGCCAAATCTCTAATATAGTCATACTAAAACAACTCAATGTACAAACCAGCTTTTCTTTTCATAAACTAGAAATGGCATTATTAGTTTTCAATAATTCATTAGATGCCACTCAGACCACAATCCCACTATGACTGAAGTAACAGCTATTTTTTTACTTTAGTGCTGCCATTTCACACACTCATCTGGAATAAGAAGTGTGCAAGGCTTTCTGATAAAGATACACAAAAAGCAAGTAAGTTCTTTAGTGAGATTTCATAAATCCTAACAGACAAGACTAAAAACCCACTAATAACACAAAGTAGTCCGCAGACTATGGTAGCCTGTAAATGGCAACATAAATTCAGTTGACAAACCAAATAACAATCCTGTTTCATATTTTGGCGTGAAATGCAATGACTTCTTAAGAGAAAGCTCTCCTAGAAAGACATTTGAAATCAGCTTCTAAAGGCAAAACTGAAATCAAGGGATTGTTTTGCTACTAAAAATCAAAGTACAGCTGACATTTCTATTCATCAACCAAAACCAAGGTGGCGAGACATCAGCATTCCCTAACACTGATTAAGGAATGCATAGAAGTAACTAAACAAATGACCTATAATGCTCAAGTACCTGTGTTAATTTAGTAGCAATTTCACAAGGACTTTCAGGAAATAAGTTAAAAGAGTAAAACTGCAAAGAAATAACACTCTATGGACTTAAGGAGAATACCACTTTGTTTCCTAGTGATAAGGAAGAGCAAACATTAATAAACTTTTTAAAAATTAATTTAAATGAATGATGTAATGGACTTAAAATACTCCCTCTTCTAAGGTTTGTTACTTGTGCTTATACAAAGACCTTGCATGTGTTTACACTAACATGGTAGCTTTACTTTGCCTCTTCTGGGATGAGAGAAAAGCCGGGTATCTCTGAACTCCTTAGAAAGACCAAATCTTAGACACTCGAAGCAAAACCTGTCCTTGCAAAAAATAAATCAAACTAGAAATGTAGGATCAGTAAAATCTTTACATTTTTAAGTGTGACAAATGCTCATAATCTGCACCCAGAAGATTGCTAGGCCAGTTTAAAATATGAGCCAGCTGTAAAGAAGCTGAGGTCACATCAGAACTACTGCACAACAATTTTACACAAGTTACTGATTCAGTCTAATATCAACTTACTACATGTACTAAATGTAGACATATTCCATTAGCAAACTTCTTCAGAATGATTTGAACACTTAAAAACACAGCACAGAGATTACTTTCACTGTAGAACAGGTTCGGACAAAGACTTAAAATAGGTTGAAAAAGGTTAAATACTCCCAGAAGCTATTTCAAGAGAAGAAATACGTATTACCTGCCTTGCAATATATGCTACATCCACATTTAACATTTAAAATGTTTTCAGAAGACAGAATGAGCAACCATTTGAAAACAGGAGAAATCACATCAACCAAAATGACACAAATCTGAACTAACAGGCTTTCCAGAGTCTGGTTAATAACCAAAATGAACAGAGAAATTGCTTTCGCTGCGCTATTTACTTTACCAACCAGCTTTATTCCTCTACATTAAGGAGCTCAAATGCCTGGTACTCTATTAATAATAAGGAGGGCCAAGCTATCCAAGAGTTTATGCGTCAGGACCAAAGAGAAGGAGAACAAAGACGATGTCATGGTTGCAATCTAATGATTTAGAAGACCCAGACATAGTCTTCCCTACAAAAGGAAACTTCCACATTGCAGTTCCAAACCCTGGTAAGTCCTGGGTACCTGAACCACCCTGGCACTTGCTCAGAGGGCAACACAGCAGAGCACAAGCAACAAGGTCTTCTAGAGTGCATTAAAAACCCTTTCTCCAAGTTAGGTGGCTTAGTCAACTCTGAGAGGCACTCTATTAGAACTGCTACTCATGCATATGCAAGTACATTCACTTCTAAGGTGAGTGAAGGTCAATAGCAGGCTTGGCTGCAAAATAAGAAAAGTTAGCTCAAAATCCTAGAAGAAATGAGGATGATGATTAAGAGAATAATGACCCTGGACTTCGAAAGAGGAGACTGAAGCTTATTCAGAAAGCTGTATGGCAAAAGTTTACAGAAGTAGTTACAGAAGCTCAGAAAGGGACAGGTGGATCTCCAGGTGGCCGAGGAGGAGTTCAATGAGAAACACCCAAACTCTACAGGTGACTGCAGGTAATGCTGGGGTCTGTATGAGCTATGTAATAAGATGTTATAACGTACAAGGCTGAGATTAACTAGGTAACAGCATGAGAAATAGTAAATCTGGTTACAGGTACATGAAGACTGGAAACAACAGGCGAAAAGTAATTTAGGAGCCATCTTTTTAGTTAGGAGATTAGCATGTAGGAAAGCAAGCATAAGGGCAGCAAGAAGAAGGGCCAAGAACCAACAAAGGGAGGACAAGACGTGCAAAGCCTGCAATGGGCACTGCCTGAGGACAAGACAGCTCTGCACTCACTCAACAGCAGCCAGAGCAAGGTAACAAATGAAACCTTCTGCCCTGACCATGACCAGGGGTGGGAATGAGAGTGCAGTGGATGCTTTCCCTGGTTAGTGAAAGAACAGACAGATGTGGACAAATGGATCATGTATTCTGCTATCACCCATTTCAGTCCTGACAGCACCGGCAGCTACCAACTGCTTTTTAATACTGATCTGCAAGCAATACTTACAAAACTATCTGGATCCTAAGGCATGTGTATCAGACATTTTCCCAATTTGGCTTCAACTTGTTTTATTTATTCTCCATGTACCAATACAGGGAGAAACAGAGAAAAATATGCTGCATTTCTCCTGAAAGACATGACAGCAGTCACAGAGGAAATCACCTTCCTTGGCAGCCCCTTAGAACTGTGACTAACCTGTCCATCCAGTACACTCACCTGTTAAGATCTGCCCTTGGAGAACAGTGTATATATATGTGTTAGCAGTTAGCAAAATAAAGTGCCTGCGAAGGAAAATATTTCAAAACACTGCCTCCTCTCCAAGAGACCAGACTAAGTAATTATTCCTTTTCACCCTGTTGTTTGTTCACGTTTTCTTATGTTTTCAAAGCTGTCATTTGCAATCAAAAGACAAATTTCTCTTTTTAATGCAAGCACTGAGCTTCTCCTTCATCAGAGTTAAAGGCTGCCTGTGTTAACACAAGGCCTATGCAAGTCTTCCTCCAGCAAATTATTCTTGATAAAAATTTATACTGAGAGGATACTACAGAAAATAGTAACATACCATAGCTTAAAGGTGATCAATCACTAGAATAGGTATGTGTGTATGTGTCTATATGCTCATACAGACATGCACATATATTTTTTATGTATTTTGCTTTCTATATTTTATATATATATATAATCTTATATAACATATGAAAATGAAAAATACTTGCTTTTCTGCAGACTCAATCAACAGTGCTTAAGCGAATCTCAGTGCACAGACATGCCAAGCAGGAGAGCAATAGGGAATGTGGGCAACAGCCTGCAATGCAAACCTGACAGGGGCATTAAGCAGCCTATTTTCTCCGCAGGATTTTTAGTGGAGTAACATCTATCAAGCTAGCAGTAAATCTCCACAGAAAGGCTGAAGTACTTTTCAGAAAATGCACACAGAAGGTTAAGGGAAGAAAGGACTCTCATTTCAGGTTTTGCCATAAGTTTGTATGCAGAATGTAAACCAAGGTTGCTTCTGGATGCAAAATTCAAACATACCAGACTTTGAGGGACTTTTATATAAATGAAGATGATTGATCCATGTATCAATGTCTGTGCACTGAACTGAAAGCTAGGGAACTGCACGGTGTATTTAGGTAGACTAGCAGTCTGGAGAGTGGGGAAAAAGACTGCCAACAAACCAGAAGAGAATCTCCAAATTATCTCCCAGATTTATTATCTTCTGACTTTTTGATTACATTTCCACATATTTCAGAGCCTTGACTACACCTCGCCTACTTTCTCCAAGCAACTGACTGGTTTCTTGCATTTTATTACAGGAATGACATTAGTAGCTTTCCAAAGCTGGGACTCAAAATTATTTTGATGAAGGACCAAATCCTGGCACAGAGACCGGAGAAGAAGACAACTGTATAGACTATTTCGTCTACAGATACTAGATGGCACACCATGCTGAAATCCATAAAGAGGCACTGGGATTCTGAAAATTCAGCATTACCACCATCTGCTAGTTGGTTTCTTACACTGGTTGAATTTGTGTGGTTATCCTTCTTAGCCCTAAACTTCTGCCACTATTTCTTAGATTCATAGCACAGTAAGACCTACAACAGACTTTAAAGATGCTGACAAACCACACAGAAGAAGGGGCACACATTGCATATAGCAAAAATTTTTGAGCTTATGCTAGTTCTCCTTTTTCAAATGTCTCAGTCCATGAAGTTAAAAAGCATCTTTTATGTATCTTACGTATCTTAAAAAAACATAATCATGTTAATGGCAGCACAGCACAGGAAACTCAGGTGTTCCAGAGTCTAGTAATTTGTCACATTTTAGTTCATTACGCCACGTGCTGACAAGTTAGTCTTCTCTGTATGAAATAACACACATATTGAATTAATTTACTACGTACCTTTGCATACCCTCCTGCTCCCTTATGACTACTCTATGTCCTATGAGATTTCTAAAACTTCATGTCTTAAAACAATTTCAGGAGGCTGTCATCTGTAATGTCAACCTATCAAAATTAATTTCCCTCCCATACAAAATGTGGACTGATTCACATATATGTACAGAAATAGACATAGCAAGATAGATGCTATTCAGTCTAGTGCAGATGCTTCATCTTTACCAAAACCACTGAATCTTCTGAAAAGTAATTTATGGCCAAGGAGAAATGTCCCAATCACACTCAAAATGAGACTGGAATACATCACCTTTGGATACTCCAATTTATTTTTAAATAACACACTTTACAAGCTGGTATTTAGCTATGAGGCTGAAGGGCAAATCTGGAGAGGGGCAGGGAACACTGAAACATTATTCTCTATCCTTTTACTTCAGAAGTTATGTCTTGTACCGTATACAGCAAATGTACCTTCAGCACTAAGTCATTTCTCTGTAAAGCAAGACACTGTTTTTACACACAATTTCCATTTAGAATGCCCTTGAAAATATGCAAAAGCTCAGCATGAATATGAGACTAAGTACACTAGATGACTGCCCAAATCTGTGTGCTAACACACGCAAAACAGCTATTTAAAACTATCATACACTGCAAAACTTCTCACTATACAGTTTTCATATTTTAAGTTGACCATACTTACAGGGCATATTCTGCTAGAGGCAATTTGAAAACATCAAATACTTCCTTGTTCTTCATTAAGTAAACTGAACGCAAGTAGGATACAAAACACTGAAAGAAAAATAAAAGTATTCAACAAAAAAATACACCATTCAATTACCAACACAAGAAACAAACATTATATTGTTGCTCTAAACACAAAATAGAATTCCAGTATTAGGTGGTCTAACATCGATTTCAGACTGAAATTCTTTTCAGAATACCCATCAGACAAAATTTATCACTACAACAGAAGTGATGCAACTACAAGTACTCAAATATTTCATTACATTTAGTTTGGCTGAATTGGCTGTATTTCCCAACAGTATGTCATGTTATATTTCCCTAGAAAGAAAATATGACAAATTAGTCAGGAGGAAATATCATTGATTAAATTTGATTTTTTCTTTTCTTTTTTCTGAATGTTGTTATTCTATTCTGATATCTGAATTATGTGGAACTTTTAATAGACTTTGTTGCTATCAATCTGAGGTGTCCTGACTTAATCTTAGCCACCAGCAGGAAGTTATCCAACTCAATACAGCTGCCTTTCATATGGTCTAAGATGATTCATATTACCTCGCATCTGCCATCAGCTCATCACATGCCCACAGTCAATGAATGCACTACATAAGTTTACTATACAATATCTATCAGTCCAAGGTTGAGGTATCAATTAATCCCAGAGTTTCACCAAGAAAACTGGAAGTAGTGTGTAACAGAATAACTTAATCTTGTATTGCATTTTCCTTCCGTCCTTCACAAAAGAAAAGATTCCTAATTCTTCTCATGTTTTCTTCTCATGTTTCTTTTACACAGTCTATTTCTATCTATCAGCCGCAGCACAGATACTGGAATATTTCAAGTATCAGAAAAGATCCTTGGATTTCTATTGTTCATAACCTAATTTCTACCACAAGAGGCTTAAACCATCAAACACTAATAACAACAACACATTGTGCTCAGAGAGTTACATTCAAGCATCCTAAAATCATACCCCTGTTCTACTATGTACAGGCAGCTGTTGGAGAAAACTGCTGTATTAATAATTCATGTGGAATTTTTTTAAAAAATCTATTTCTTGTTAACCTTAGATAGAGGAGCGAAGACCCAATAGTCAGGAGCACTGATGTTTTTCAGGGATTTTTTTAAATGCTTGTAAGAGAAAAAACACTTTCAAAGGTGAAATAAAAGATAAGACAGTAAATTCAGCAATATTATAAACTCATTCTGTTCTCAGTCCAATGAAATAAGAACTATTAATTGTAAGAGTTGTAAAGCTAAGAGATATACTTTTCATACACTTGTTTATTTTTCCAAATGCTAACAGTTTTTTGGGTAAAGTTTCCTTCCTGATTATGTCTTTCAATTAATTTTAGCTGTGGAAAGTGTGAGCTCAATTCATTCAGCTGCTACCAAGACTGAGATGTGGAATTAAACACTTCTTTGCTCACATTAAATTATTAATCATTTTACAAAGGTAATTAGAATGTTTAGGAAAAGTCTTCAAATTTGACAGATCTCGTTAATCTATTATTGTCTAGCAAGTGACAAAAATCAATGAAAGCCTCTTTTTTCTCTGCAGTGACAGATGGAAAAAAAGCAGGTTAAAAAAGAAGTATCCTTCCTGTGAATCTGAGATTTGCAGATCTGAAGACCCACATGAGTCACTACTTGCTACAGGGCTGAAATATCATTCTGTCTGTTGGATAACTTATGAAGCAATCCACTTATTTTACTAGCATATATTTGGTACATATGGTCTAGAAATTAACAAACTATAAACTGCAGAAAGAACACACTTCTTGCACACTTATCAAGCACTACAATAACAAAGAATGAAACACCAAACAAAAGCGCAGAAGAGCTGTTCTGCTTCACAAGAAGAGAAATCAGGCTATTTATTTTGATTTTTTTTATTTGATTTCAGTGTGTTCACTTCAATCTGTCTAAAATTCTGTCATCTCACTTGGCTTTTATTTAGATCTCCTAAGACTTGGTCAGTCTGAGCACACACATGGAGCTGAAGGAGAGCAGGTTTAGTCAGCCTGAACTTCTTCCCTGCTCTTTTATCAATTGCTGTTGTCTCCTGCCATATTTGCGGTTTGATACTACTTTCAAGGCTTATTTTTAAATAACTGAACAGTGTAAAAATATGATATGCATTAACTTATACTACTACAGAAAATGTTATGGTTGGGCATCATAAACATACTACAGTTCTACTACAGGTCTCTAAAACCACTGGAGATTATTGTACAAGTGCTGGAAATACATAAGGGAAAAGCACCATGCTGTGTGAATTTACTACCTTTAAATTTTGATTCATTTATGTATTTCTTGGATAACTGTTTTAAGTATTAAAATGCATACAGTTCAACTGATGTGCTGGTTTAACAAAATTCAAAAGTAACAGGGTGTGACTGGAATCTCAGGCTGTAACATCCTGCACATCCCTCTGGGTATGATGAAGAATTTAATGGACGGACATCACTTCAGTGCCACAGTAACATTCAAACTAGCAATAAAAACAGATTCTTTTTAAAAACTGTTTTCCAGAACTGGGGGAACTAACATATTAAATACTAAAATTACAAGAAATGCCAAAAGGCAGCACCAGTCCATGAAAAGAACTGCAAAGGTTTCAAAGGAGCCCCGATCTGATTCAAACTGTCTTTCCAAGCAATAGCAGGGGAACCACGGCCTACAAAATGAACCATGAAGTTTGTTGAAGCAATCAGTCATTGAGAATTTTCTTTTTTTGAACAAAGTAAAAGCACCTTGAAGTAAATCAACAAGCTTAGAGGACACAATAACTTAGACCTCACGCCCTCAACACACGATGGTAGACTACCATCCTATGTGAACTTCTGTGCATAGCTGTGCTGTTTCACTGCTATCTGATCCATTCAGGTAGGAAAATAATTTTTTACACTACAAATGTATAGAATTCAGCAGCTTGCAACAGACAGGCTAGACAACATAACATCCATGCCTCTGAAAAATCCGGCATTTCAAACAAGGATCCAAGGTCAGGATTTCATTTGCATTAATTTTATTGTTTTATTCACATTTATATGTAAGACTACTGGGGCATATTTGCATAGTATGTCTGAATATTCATACTTAAACTGTATTAAGGAGGGACACTTCTGTGGTTTATCACTATCCATACTTCAAGATTTTCAAAAACTGAATCTATTTACAGGTTGCGTGCAAGAACAACACTGCTCTGCTATCCATAAATTAAAAACTGCAACCAAAATGGCTTGAGAGGGTAACTACATGGCAATCAATTTTTTTCAAAATGAATTTAAGGTTTTATTTGTAACACTGACAGACAGCCCATGTTTGATTTTATTCTTGTGCTATTTTGAAACTGTCATTATTTTCTTTAGCTCAATTGAGAATGATCCTTCTCCACCTTTCAAGAGATCTTAAGCCGAAGCCAGAAACAGAGGTTTGTTAGTGTTTTCATTCCAAGTATGATGATGCTGGATTCCTCCTACTCTCATCCTCCCCCAACCAGCTGCTGTGTCACTTCTGACATAAACTGGTGTCACTGCAACTTCCCGTGCTGGTTGGAGGTGATGGTGGCACGTCCCCAGTGCCTCTGGCTTGTGCAGTGCCAGGATGAAGCTTACACTGATGTTCCACAGTGCTACAAGTAATGCTTTATGCACTACAAAAACCTGGAATACCTAAAAGCCAAAAATAGTTTTCAAAAGCATTCCCTTGGAACATTGCCTTAGACATTTTATTCACAAAGCTCCCACTGACTTCCCCAGGCACTTTGATTTAAATCTTCTTGTTTAGGAAAGTAAGAATGGCACTCCTCTGACTCACTAAGTGTCCCTCCTGCAGGCATCCAAGATAGGTCACATCACACAGGCTACCTCTGCAGCACAAAGAAACCACCATTCATCCATCCCTCCCAAAGGGTTTTTAAGGTATCTAAGTCAAGAGGCATTGTAGAAGTGCTTATTCCACTCTATCAGCTATAAATGAAAGCTCAGGCAGACTAACTCACAGAGGACATCTAAAGCTAGAGGAGATGAATCCCAAGCGTTTTAAATATTTCAACTTGACTCGTTTTACGTCCCAGTTCAACAGAAAGGTTAAAACTCTAGGCTTCTCTAAGCTTTCACAATCCTCTTTTCATTTTACCCGACCACTAAGGTTTACCAGTATACCTTCAAGTGTCATTAATTCTCCCACTAGTTCATACAAATAAAAAGTTATTACCACTAATCCAGAATTTCTGCAATCATGTATTTCTCAAGCTTTAGCATTTCTGGATTTCTCACCATTCAGCCTTTGGTTGTACTCTTTTAATTTGACCACCACACCTACATATATAAGAAAAAAATCATATGAAAGATTTGCCTATTCTCCATCCTTCCAACAGTGTTTCCCTGCATCTCAATTTGAGTTTTTGATTTTGTATAGTTTTGAAGAGACTTGATACAACTACAGAATTCACAGGCTAATGATATACATGGTTAGAAAACAAACCAACAAACCAACCATCCTCAGAAAACCAACACGGTACAGTGCTTCAATAAAAAAAGTAGTAAGCTCTACTCCAAAGAGTTCATGGCCTAAAAGTATTATAAAACCAGGGAAAGGTCAGCAAATGTGTTTAGTGATAGCAAGAGGCAGCACAATTTTCAGAAATGTTTCACACGCCACCTTTCATGGAAGGTGTCTTTTCCATCCCAGTTCATTCTCATCCAGGAACCTACTTAGTTATTTAAAGTTCCCCTACCTTCCCCAAACCTGATAAAAACTTGGTGAAATTCACATATTGACCATGAAGTCTCCTAGCATTAACCAGCAAAGCGAAGAAATCCCATACATAAATCCATTCATATAATTCTCCATCTTACCTGGAAGAGCTGTTCTAAGCTGTTTTGCTGCTCATTTAAATCCAAACAAAAGTTAAAATGCTTTATTCAATGCACTGGATTTTGCCCTGAGAAAGGACAAATTGTCACATATATTCAGAATATATGACAATAAAAATCGATCAAGGTAGGCACGAGGCCTACGTGGTTTCAAATTTCTAACTTTTTAAGTCAAGTAAAGTGATCTGCTACTTTTAAGTAACCTTTTCTATTAGTGGTATTATTTTGAAATTTTCTATACCAGCATTCCAAAAAACTCTCAGAGTAGCTGAAGTTGAGAAGAACCTTCGGAGACCATCTAGTCCAAAGCCCTGCTCAAACCAAGGTCAGCTAAGGCAGGCAGCTCAGGAAGGAGCCCAGTTTTTGATAGCCAGCATCTGGAGACTGCAGAGCCTTGCTGTGCAGCCTGTTCTAGTATTCAACCACCCTCACAATAAAGGCTTTTTCTGTGTTTAAATGGAGCTTTTTGTATAGAAATTTCTGCCTGTTGCTCCCTCTCCTGTCACTGGGCATCACTCAAAAGACTCTGGTTCTATCTAATTTATGTTTCCCTCCTAACACAGGAGATTCTCCACGTGCTCAATTACCTCTGGTGGTTCTTCAGTTCCAAACACTGCTTCTAGGGCATGTATGAGCTGGTCAATTATTCAAACAGCAGTTCTATTCAACTAGCATGTCCCAAGAATTATAGTGTAGCAGATGACTTACCCTTTGAGCTTTCTCTTTTAACTCCTGATCTTGAGCTAAGAAAGCTTGCATCCTCTTTTGGATGTCTGTCAGTTTTTCAGGATTAATTCTAATTTAAAAATAAAAAGAAAGAAAGAAAGAAAGGAAGCTTTAATTATTAGAACATACCAAAATAAGCACCTATTAGGTTTTCAAGAGTATCTTTACATCTTTTGCATTGTTTTAATATGCATAGAGCTATTACCACTGAAACAGCACAGAATGGAACCATATTAAGGATGACGATTACACTCCACAAACAAATAATACAGAAAAGACAAATAGCAGCTGTTTATTCAGACAGTTTTCACTGAAGGTGGTGAAGCTTCTTCCAAAGCAAAGCAGGAATCAGCAGAAAATAACTTCTTGATTTTATAAAAATACTGCAAAAATACAGAAGCAGCATAATGAATTACAATACTACTTTATACTGAAATGGAAGTCTTCATAAGGAAATTGTCAACGTTTTTAAAAGCTTAAATAAGTTTCATGGTGCCAGGAATACTGAAATTTAAGCACTTCTTATAAAGAACAGCCAGGTGAGCAATAATAAAGGACACTGAGATTAAACAGATTTAAGAGCTTCTCAAGTAAATAAAGAATATTGACTGTACTATAGAAAATGCCATTAAACCTATTAAAAAGATATACAGGTCCTCTCCCAGGTTCTGAATTTTTAAAGTTATTCCCGTGATACCTACATTATTGCAGGTTTATTTGCCCAGATCTCTTCTCATCTACTTTTGAGCTGCTAGTGCCACCCTACTGCATCATACAACCTAGCAAACACGGTAGGACGTTATTCTTACTAAATACGAAAACATATCAAACTTTATTCCCTTATGATTTCAATTTCTTCACTCTGTTCAGATACTGCCAGGGGAAAACTACAGTGCACGTAAGCACTGCTTAGCTACAGTTTTAGTGAAAGATAAAAAACTTGAATTTCAGTTTCCAGATAGCATATAATTGGCTCTGAAAATGTAAAGACATAAGAGAGAAAAAAAGAAGCATGAAAAATTGAGTGGGGAACAAACTGACCAACAAATCTTTGCAATATAAAGATAAAAACAGCAAAGAAAAGAAAGAAAGGATAGCATGAGTAATAAAAAAATTATTATGAACACCAGTAATTAGACAGTCCAGAAAAGTGTTGGATGGCTTCAAAGTTATGGGAAAGCTATTAAGAGATGACCTCAAAGCCCTTAAATGAGCCAGTGCCTTCTTCCCTTGTCTTCACTCAAAGTGGCAGCTGCAATCAGTCAGCTAACAGCAGCTACAGCAGAGTGCAAGCTCACACCAGAATCACCAATCAGGGGAGACCAAGTACTCAGACAAATCAGCCTGGTCAAAAGAAATCTGCTCCATAGCAACTAGAGAAAGTGAAAGCACTTGGAATCATAGTTGTAGCTAATCTTAAGAACTCATCTGAGATGAAGAAAAAAAAAATCCTATCAGACAGGCCAGGTAAATACAGTGCTCATATTCAAAGGGGGGAAAAAGGAAGTTAAACAATAAACATTTTCTTGATACCAAAAAAAACAATTTGTAAGGGCCTAAAAGAAAATAAGCAAATATACAACAGCTAACATAGCTTAGTCAGAAGCAAAATATGATTCATCAGTTTGATTATCCTCCATAGCAGTGTTAGCAGGTCTTAAGAATGGGAAAGAAACAGCAGATGTCATATCTGGTGTCAGAAAAGCATCTGGCAGTTGTACATTCTCATAAAATAGAGAAAAATGGTCTATGTGAGATCTTTAAGTAATGCAAAAATGGCCTTGGATCAGTACTTAAAGAGTAGCTGAGACTGCCAACTACTCCCTGCTGCCACTGTCAAACTCGAAACGCTTACCAAGTTCCAATTCTCACCTGGACATCCTATTACTCATTATTTTCTATGAGTTGATTATTGTAGGAATATGATTCATTATTTATAAGAGACTATATGTCATTGAGGCTCCAAGCATAACAGACAACAATCCCAGAAAAAACACAGCAACATTTTGTAGACTGCATATAAATTTTGAGTAATTTGACTAAACTTTGCAAGAAAAGGGTTTGAAAAAGACAAAAACCCACAAGATACTTCACAGTTAAAAATAAGGCTAGATAATGTAGTATAAATCTAAGCAATGGCAACTAAGAACATGGTACCCCAGGCACATTTTGAGCATATGTGTTTGTTAACGAATGAGCAAATTTGCAACACTGAGTATCAAAAAAAGAGGACTAGTACTGGATTGTCTCTTTGCCAACACTGTATTCATGACAGTCACCTACTATCATCTTCCTCTCAGGCTGGGATTCAAAAAATGAGAAAGCTAGTTATTGTTAAATTGCATTTTGGCTTTAATGAGTTTGTATGTTATTTCTTTCTGAACAAATAAAACTCTTTACAATAAATTGTATACATGTGACTGTTAGGAGAGACACACCTAAAAGCTAAACACTTAAATGAATTATCATAATATATAAGTTTAAACTAAATGGCTGAGAACCAGTGAGCTAACACCAACTACGCAAAGGCTAGAACAGGGATTTTATAACATTGTCTGCCATTTAAAGTGGATTGGTTATTTCTTACTCTCTGATCACGTATCTTACCTTTAAGGAGCAGTACAACTTTCTGAAACTGCAGTTTTGCCTACCAGTTTCATAAATGGCCATACTTGACTGTGCTGTGATATAAACATGAACCCAGCCTGCTTGGCCTCATGAACTGATTAGACAGCAATCTCCAGATTTCCTGGTTGATACACAGTTTGATTTCCTGTCTTTTCCCCTGGTTTTAATACTAGGATACAAGCATTGTTTTAACCAGACATTGTCTTTTCCCCACTCCTCTCCGAAGCAGATTTAAGCAAAAAAGATTAACAACCACCTAAAAGACCCTGCTGCCCTGCTGCAGCACAACAGTTTCCATATTCCACTCAGCTTCCAAGCAGCAGCAGCAGCAGCAGCAGGTTTTGCACTGTGCTCTCAGTCTGCAGTGTCGGTCCCTAGGGCTGTACGAGACAACCTGAAGGCTGCAGGGAGGAGAAAGGGCTGGGCCCTAAGGAAGGCTCACACCAGCAGGTCACTCTCAGGGGTATGACCACACTGATTAGTGACATCAGCGTATGGTCTTACAGTAACTATGGACACTGGAAGGCAGTGAGCTTTAATAGATTCCCTTTGTTAATACTACCAACACGTGGAATATGTATCCAAGTATTATCCACTGTGAGAAAGGAAAAAAAAAAGGGGGTGGAAGAAAGTGTTTTGTTGTTGTTATTGCTGCTTTCTTCAAAAAACACTTTTTTTGTCATAATATTAAAGAAAGTGATATTACATCATGGGTATCTATATACTTGCACTTCCTTTGGTAAAATTTTCTAGACACAAAATCTGTTATGGTAACACCTGGTGAAGCAGCTCTTTTTACCCAACAAAGCTGGATGCAACTAAGTAACCTCAAAATATTATCAAAAGTAATTTCAGTTTACAGCTTGCATGGAAAACTTAGAGATTACAGACTCCCTATAAAAATGCACATACTACTTAATAGTTTCAGAGTACCCTTCTGACATGTCTGAATGCTCTAAGACATGGTATTTATTACTGCATA
The DNA here is from genome assembly GCA_013397895.1 of Origma solitaria. Taxonomy (NCBI): domain Eukaryota; kingdom Metazoa; phylum Chordata; class Aves; order Passeriformes; family Acanthizidae; genus Origma; species Origma solitaria. The sequence continues at coordinate 1,016,166 of VZRL01005594.1, forward strand.
TTTTTCACTTTCTCTTGCCCTGCTGGAACATGAAGAAGTTATGTACTGTTAAAAGCACTACCTGTAAATTGGCAGCTTATGCTGATTAGAAAGGACTGGTTTACTGATAGCCTCTATATGGAGCTTAGATTTAAAATTGAAATTTAAGAAAAGAGCCTGAACCCTAGCCTTTTGAATCCTAGGTATCCCAGAATGCAGGAAAGTTCTTCCTCTCTCTACTTTCAGATTATGGAACTGTTTTCAAATGTCTGTCTAAATGAAATAAAGGAACAGTAAAAACAGTTTGCAAATCAAAAAATACAAAAGAAGGAAAGTAACAGAGTTCTTATGACCACTACACCAGACAAAAGGATAACAAAACAGCAAAACAAACACTTGAATTGACAGCAATGTTTTAGAGACAAGATTTAAAAAAACGCTTTCAGAGGGAATTTCAGAAACTTGCACAGTTAAACTGTTGGCATTGAGCAATGCTCATTATCTTCTAATTCCCAAGCCAGAATCCTTGAGAATTTGCAATTAGGTGAATAAGAACAAACAACACGAGAAGACCTCAACAGAGGACCTGGAACATGACCCATGGGTTGATGGAACTTCTTAAACAATTTATAAACCAACAAAACACACCCAGGTTGTATTAATTGGGAAACTGGCTAGAAGTAAACAGCAGGAGAAAATTTGTAATTAAAAACTTCAAGAATTAAATGGGCTTGCAATCCACAAGTAATTACAAGAATACATTTTAAGGATTTTAGTTAGTCTCTTACGATACTACACCTGTTAAATCTTAACACACTAGGCAGACAATTCCAAGTGAAAGCATTCCCCTTCATAATGATGTTACAAATTCTATTAAAGTTTTGTTTTGCAAATTGAAAAACTGGATCTTGGGACAGGTTGTTAAAATATATTATCAATCAAAAGCACTGACTTTTCTAATAATGATTGCAAATAAGAATTTTACTTAAATGTATTTATTACACGTATGTCCTAGTGGCTTGGTATAAGAATGAATTTTTTGGGGTGCTGTTAAAAAAAAAAGCAAAAGCATTTTCCATTAAAGCAACATCAGATTAGCAACAATGTTAAGAGATACAGCCATGAATGTCTCTCCAGAGAGACACCTAATTTGGATTATAAACCTAATATGCATTTATTGGGGGTGAAATAGTTGCCCTATTAAAATTGGATTACTATTCCAGTACAAAAACATGGATTTCTATTTACATGGATAAATACAGACTAAAGAGGCTTTTTTACCCCTTCCTTTGATAAGCTGTTCAAACAATTAACACCATTAGTTAAGAAGCTAAAAGCTTAGCTGACAAAGAATGGGGAAATATTTATAACGTGCATGAGATCAGACATTTATTTACTGAACACAAAAATAAGATAAATTACTTGAGTAGCTATCATTTTAAGAAGGAAAAAGATGAAGTTTGGAAAAAGAGACAATTTGCTGCATTGGTTACACAACAGATCCTTTTAAAGCACTATGATGCTTAAGGGAAAAGAAAATATCAGACTTCAGTTTCTTTACTGATATTATCCACATTCAGTTGGTGCAGTTTTGTTTGGGTTTGTCATTAGGTAGCTGTTGGACTGCATCCTAGTCCTTATTTCACTGTTTTAGCAAAAATTGTTTAAGTTTGAAGTTCATGCATGTCCTACATGGATTTAATACATGTGTTTGACCAGAAAAGGTGGATTTACTTCACCAGCTGTGTTGTACCCTGTTTGTTACATAGAAACAGCAGTCACAAGTACAGCTCAGAAGAGCCTTTGAAATGGCATATCCTATACAACAAAAATACTTGAAAGAAATAAAACTAAACCTTAAATCCAGCAAGTGCTATATGCATTGTTGTTATTCTCTGAAGAAACGTCAACTTGTAAATTTTGAGCAAACCTCAAGATTTAAGCAATGAGGTGCAAATAGCCACCTAAAGTTTCATTCTAATTTGATTTATTTTTGAAAACAATTGTTCTACAGAAAATTTCTGCATATTTAATTATCCTCTTTGATTAGATACCTGTATCTTCTCATGCAAACCAAGGCTTTTCAAAGTAAAACACTCCTAACTTTGCTCATACCCACTCATACATAAACTTCCATTTTGTACCTTGTCATCCTTCTCTGATTTTTTCTATCTCTATGGTACAATTTTTGGTATGGTGTGATCTGAACTATGTAAGTGTCCAAAACGGAGTCAGGCTCATATGACATCTTCTGACTTGTTTTGAATTCTTCCTCCATATTTCCTTCACATTCTCTTTTCTCTATTAATTCAACATCAGACTGACAGGCTCAAAGAACAGTAAACTTCCTACCTATAGCTGCTAAATAAAAAACTAACATCAATTCTTTTAGTGGAGGACTTTTTTTCTAATATTTTTACTGTTTTTACAGGTTTCTGTGTTTCCTACATATCCATTACTCTGCATTTAATAGAAAATGGAAGCATGGTTTTTTTTATTTTTAACTGCTATTGTTATATGCTTTTGCAACTCCTTCAAAGTCAATTCTATTTGTACAGATAGCATAGCTCTTTACAGGTTTCCCTTGGAACACTCTCTTTTGTATGCAAAATGACCATCTTTTGCTTCCTGTACTTCAACTAACTGATTCAGAAAGTTCATGACAAATCGGGGAAACAGTCTAGAAGTGAAGGAAAAACAGGTAAGAGAAACTAAAATGATAACAGCAATAAAAACAGACAGATTGAAGAAATTGTAATTGTTTAATCCACAAAAGAGAAAGAGAGCATTATAATGTTCGATTACATAAAAAGTAGCTGCAAAGAGTAAGAGAAGACATAATTTTCCATATATTCTTGGCACAAGACAAAAGAAATATTTCATTTAAATTACTTACAAGTCTTATCAGACACTTGAAGAAAAAATGTTAATGGTACAAACTGTTGAGCATAGACGAGGTCTCTTTGGGAAACTGTGAATATATTAATCGCCATCTGATAAGAATGATTTGTGCAGCTCATCCTACCTTTGGGAACAGCAATAAAATAGGTAACCTCTCAAGGTCTTTTCCTTCTACAACACTACCAAAACTAATTCATTTTTCTGATTTGTCCAGCTCCAAGCAATTAAAGCACTTTATCAAGATTGTCATAGACTCATCACACATTACTCTTGCAGAAAGAAGGCTGAATAATAGACAGGCCATTAGCCACTTACTTGATTTCACTGATAGGTACTTTTCTCTGTGCCAGTTGTTCCACCATGCCTTTTTCTTCTGAAGGAAGCAATACTAACAAAGCTTCACCACCTTCTTTGTACCTGATCAGAAGGGGAAAAAAAGAAACCTTAAGCAAACATGAAAAGATTACATTTTTTGCTGATGTTCTTAGTAACCAATGAGAATTTATGTTTGACTCCTTATAAGCAGTCCAAAGAACAGACAAAAATTCTCACTTAACAAAGGGAAGAGATAAACCATTTAAGTGAGTTGCAAATATCCCCACTTCAGCTGATTTCAAAACTATGCCTAGACTTCTAAACATCTGGGGCTAAAACATGGATTCAGACCAGTGAATCTTTTCTTCCCTCGATTTGAAATATAAGTGACAAACAAACAGCACTTGATCAAAGTGTACTTTGATTACAGTACTAGGAAGTCCAGCTACTCGCATTCACACTTTACCAATAAGCAAGGTTTAACACCTGGTAAAAATTGATTCTCTTTGCATATCCCACAAGCCAAAGGGAAAGGTTATGAAAGGGTAAGTGCCTTGGTCTCAAATAACAACTCCTTCTTACATGTTCGATGAAGGCTAACAGGTCACACAGACATCACCGAAAGAAAAGAATTAAAACAGGAGCTCTTTCATTTACAAAAGTAGTTTCCAGGTGCAAAAAGAAAAGACACAATCAGATTGGTCCCATAAGAACATATCTAGCATTCACTCTTCAGTGCACTTAACAGCTGTATCAAATGCAGATGAGCTGGTAATTACTCAAGATACATGGTTAGCAAAGACATTAAAAAATCAGTTAATTTATTCTTAAAGCACCTTATTGATAATTTTCTTTTTGTGCGAGAAAATATCAGTTCCTGCTTTTGGCAAATTTAGTGACTTCAGGACATTCACGTAGAAAAAAGTACCCAACAGCATTAGTAAACAAACAACACAATGGGTTTAAGTTCTACTGAAGAAGTGGGTAATGATGAGCTTGGAGGCACTAAGTCTGTATCTACTGTAGTACATACACTGTTTCCTCATTTGTATTTACGAAAGTTCTTAAGAGTGCAGATTGATAGGAGACTAATGCACAGTCCTTCATTACAAAAAAAAAATCCAACTGAATTTCAGAAATATGCCAGAATTGGACAGAATTCAACTCATAACCAACTGATGAGAGCAATGTGTAGGACAAAGCAAAACAAGACTGGAAAGTTATTCTGTAGAGCAGCTTTAAACTTCCTTCTTTAGGGAGGCCAGGGAGCGCAAAAGGATGTACTCAGGCACACCAAACAAGAATCATACCATTAACTGATAAAAATCATTTCAAGTGAAATAAAGGGAGGCCACATTTCTCCAAGGATAAACAGTTATCACTTGGTAAAAACAGTACTGCAGAATTGTTTGAAAACTATAAACACTATCTGTCACAGCACAGTAAGCAATGCAAGTAGCAACAAAATCTGCAGTTAAAACAGTCTGACAGCTTTTATTACAGCTTTCTGCTTTCATTTGATGAATTTGAAAAATCACAACAAAATGCTCTTGGATGCCTGGGATTTTTTTTTCCCCAATGCTATATACGATGGGTTTGGAGCCTGACATCTGAAGATAATTTACAAATGTCTAGTAAATGTTTTCATTATGAAATTTTAACCTTTACATTCTAGATTTTGAAATTTTACATGGAAATAGAATTGATACAAAAGGATAATCTCTGTTACATGCCAACATCATGTAAATTTACTGATTATACATGGATTAATAAGAACACTTTGGTACTGTACAAAAACTATACTGACTTGATTTCAAGCCATTTCATTAGTAGTCCTAAAATGTTCTTAATACAGAAATACCAGCTTGTACAGTCTTTCTAAAAAGAAGAGTTCTAAAGCAATACATAGGTTTGGCTTAAGGCAACTTACTACCTTTACCAATAGCATGTTGTCTCTGCTGACCAAACATCCCATGAATGTTTGCACCCTTTATAAAATAATTAAGGTTGGGAATGGCTTGCTTATATAGACCAAGTGCACCTTTTAAGAAAGTTCTATATATTTCAACCCAACCAAATTCCAAATTATATATCAGCAAGGTGGGTGCCTGTCAGACACTGCCCCTACCTGAACAAGCAATGAAATCCTGGAAAGCCACTGAACCTTAGAGGACTTTGCATTTTATTGTAAAAATTGATGATCACACTACCAAGACAGCCAATTATTCATCAAACGAACCTGAGCTCTCAGAGCACTGTTGGAAAGAAGGATGAAAATATTCCCTTTTATCTCCCAGACGGGAAGACAGAGATAATATTGCTGCCAATACCAGTCTTGCCAATTTAGAGTACAGAATAACACACAGTTCTCTCTTCTCTTCAAAGCAGATGATACAAAAGGAAAGGATTCCAACAAGAGCTATGTGAATGATCTGATATCTGGAAAGAATGTCTGTTAAATATCTTAACAATCTTCATCATTTGTCAAGAAAAGTCTTGACTGTGCTCTATAAACCCCTACAAACGACGATTTTTCCAAATTCCTTAAAGTTAGCCAAAGGCATGAAGTGATTTGTGTAGTTTTGTTGCCTGAGGTATTTCTTATCCCAGAGTGCCTGACTTGGCAAAAACAAAATGTTTCTTTATCATCTCTCTTTTTTATTCAGTGTGCAAAATACTGCAAAAGGCCAGTGTCATAGAAATCATAGATGAAACACTCATCAAAGACCAGAGAATGCAAATATCCTCTCTACAAGCCACAAAACCAAAATCTGCAATGATGTAATACAGGAAAAATCATACTACCTTTATTTTGCTTTTGTATCTTTCCAGCATCCATGAGGTCACTCTGAAAACAGGATGTAGGACCAGATAAACCTTCATTCTAACCCTTAAAAGGTGATCTCATGTTATTAGCGCTAAACTCATTCTATGCTGAGTCAGTTATCTTTTCAGAAAGTACAAATCCTAAAGGCACATTCTATAGGTAATTCACAAAAAAAAAGCCACGCATTGTATCTGGTGTCTATAGACAACAACCACTTCAATGTTTACATTAAGTCTTGCAAAGCCTTTACGTAGGCAAAATAGTACTACAGCTAAGGAAACAATCACTTGAAAATACAGACAAAGAAGAGACAGAGGTTTTCAAGCACTTACACTTTCTCATCTTTTGCCACCTATTAATGAAAATAAAACGCAACATAGAAATATTTCTCAGAGCTACGCCTTCAGAAATTGAAAGGGACTGTATGACATCTGGTAACTACTGATGCAGTGCAATCCTTTTCCTTATATATTTTGGAAACATTCTCTTTTAAATGCCAATAGTTTAAACATATTTGAAGTTATGGAGGCACGGTCTTTGCCCATTTTATATCGTAATTGTGATTTAATTAATTAAAACAAGCAGTTTAATAATAACACTCTTCTTCAGAGCCTAACATGAAAATGAAAATGAAACAGAATTGATAAAGCCAAAAACCAAACTATCTTAAATACCATCTGGGAAGGTTTGTATCTGTTCAGTGTCCCAGTGGACATTTAGTTAAAGAAAGCAAAATGCAGCCTATAAAAAAGGAGTTTTAGTTGGGCACAGTATTATCTTATGTCTCAAAAAAGAAACGAACAACCTCATAATGTGCTAATCAGAAAAATACAGTGTTAAAGATAATCTCAAAAAGAGAGGCTTCAGTGGAAAATATAAGTTTTTTTAAGTGTTCTCTCTGCATCCTTCATACTAAAAGATTCCATATGGGCAAACTTAGGAAAGCACAAGCTACGAACAATTTGCATAAACAATCACCAGAACACTTAGATCTGCTCAAAATTTGCTTCCATTACAATGCCTAAAACATAGGAGAAAAGAACATCCCTCAGTACCCTACAGGAATAAATTCTCCACTAAAGCAAACAAAAGAACATCTCTGTAAGTATTTTCAGAAGACAGATAAAACCTTTAAACTTTTATAGGTAATAAAGCAGTGAAGAAACAACCCTAGTTACTGTAATTCTTCAGCAGGAGGACAACTTCTGCAGATAAGATGACATTCAGAGAAGTTCTCTCCAGCCTTGCTGTCTGCAGCCTTCAAGTTGTCCATCTCCAAAACCAAACATCTGTCCTAAAATGCTAATTCGCTCTGGTGATTTATTATTCACCAAGTATGCACTTCGACTCTGCTGAAGAAAAGGAAATTAAAAAACTCAAAGTAATCGAACTTTCTTGGACTGTGTAGTAATTGATGGTATCTTGTCATCTCCTCAAGGTGACCAAGAAACAAGAGAAAGGACTCATCTTTGCACTGTGATATTAGCAGTCTCCTAGGGTACAAGATACAATTCATTCCAGGTCTATGGAAAATTGCATCTTACTTGCAGAAATTCTTCGGGGGAAAAATTACTTGTAGTTCATATCTGCTTTATTTTCTAGGATCTACTGACTTCAATAGCTTTGAAAAAGGCAAGTAACTTCTCTACAACTCAGTCATGACTTACAAGCAAGGAAGCTGTGAAAATCATCATTAGTGCTATAAAGCAAAGGGTTATATTTACAGAGACTGCAGATGAGAAAAAGAAAGATGCTTACAATCAAGGGCAAGCACTGAAGGCAGACAAGAAGGAAGTGGGATAAATTATTTAGGACAATGTGGTACTGGCTAATTACAAGTAGAGAAAAATGGATTAAAAATGTTAAGAGCACCATTTCCATAGCAAAGAAACACCACGTGTTATCAAATAGCTTCACTTGATTTTTTTTTTTAAAACAAAAAACAAAAAACAAAAAAAAAAGTATACACGAAAATAAGAGTATAGCTTGCAGACCATGACAGAATCCATCTTAAATTTCTGATAAAACTCACCCTGAACCAACAGCTGATACCAAGCATGAAGAAATGGAATGGCAACAGTCCAGTAAAGGCAGGATGAGAATAAAAACTGTTTTCACGCATGCCAAATAGACAACTGTTGCCTAATCTTAACCTATCTTGATCCACCCTTGATCAGATCCAGTCAAACCCTGCATATACCCCCTAGGCAACACTATTAAAGCAAATAATATTACCATTATCACAAAGGCAATAAATGAAAACATACTATGGTTGTTAATGAATTCCACTTTGCTATGCAGCTAGAGTTAAGCTTGTTCTAACTACCTCTACATCCTTGCCATGACCATTGTAACATAGAGTTCAGTCAAATGCACCACATTTTAATTGTCAGTGACATATGGGTTGTGGTCATAACAGAATAATATAGGAATAGGAATCTAATTGATGGTCATCAGGCACCAATGCTCTGCTGTAAAGCAAATATCCAATAGGAAAAAAGTTATGGAAAAGGAACTGTAAGGAGAAGGTGCATGGATATGCAGACCCTACAGGAAATGCTATACAGGTTGTCTCGAACAGATGTATTACAACATGTTTCCCTAACATTTGTATTTCAGAAGATATAAGTTGATGCCAAATTTCCAGAGTTAAAGGCAGTATTTCTGCTTTGTTTGGCAAGAAAAAATAATCTATTTTAAAAACTGGCAAAGGAGAAAACTGAGACAATGAGATAATCATAAAATTTGAGGGAGGAGGGTTGCAGAGATAAAGATACTTGCGTAATAGTTTCCTGAATTGGAATATTCCCATTACAGAAAATGCAATATATGGGAGGTGATAAGGTTTTTGAAGATATTTACCACACATGGACATGCAGAAACCATATTTTTTTTTATACTTTGGACATCACACATTTACCACCATACTAAAAAAAAAAGTATTTTCTGGAGTTTATTTGATCTGTAACTTGAATGGGACTTTACCAGGTTGACTTGATTAAAGATCTAATTTTAGCCTAACTGGGCCAGCATGGATAGCATCAACATATGCTGTCATCTCATCTGTCAAGACATAGAAGGAAGTAAGGTATCACTGCAAAATTTGTGACCTTAAATCAGAGCCCATTCCCAAAAGCACTGCATTTCAAGCCAACAAGCCACTTTCAGATAGTTTAGCACTGCAGAAATTCTCGACAGTAAATCCTTTCAGAGAAAGGAAATAGGGCACCAGGGAAGCCAGACCAAATCTGCTAGAGATTTACCAGAAGCAAGAAAGAGACTGCTCTCCTCACAACGGTAAGGTCAATAAGTTAAGCATTTGGAATAGCATCAAAACCAATCCCAATAAATATGCCTGATTTTCCACGAGCGCTATGATATAATCTAATCATGTATTTTCACTCTTCTTCTGATGGACCCTTTGTTTATCACACAGAGGGGCAAAACTATAAATACAAAACTATTGAATAGTTACTTCCACTGTGAAGCCAAGCTTTTCACCACATAAGGCAATCATTTATTCACTACACACCAGTCATACCCTTCTCAGAACAGAAATCATCTGGACCGCTTGATTCTGCAAAAATAATGTTCTTTAAATCTTTGCACATAATTTTAGTTTCCATAAAGAATCAAGAACAAGATGATTTTATCATGTGGAAAAAGTGGTGAGAAAAATACAAAAAGCAACACAGAGTCCTGTCTCTAGACCAAAGATTTGCCCCTGCAAAGACTGAAAGAAATGGCAGTGAATTATTAGCTAATAACCTAACAATCATGCTTAATGTAAAATGGATTAGAAAAAAATTTAGAGTAAGTTAAGTTCTACTGTCTCTAGCACGTAATTTACATTTAATTTTTAAACTGTTCTCTTTTTTTTTTATAAAATAACTACAGTAGTGAAGGAAAAAGCACTTAATTGATGCAGGCATTTGTCCGTGTTGCAGTTTTTTTGTGTAAAGGAACAATATAAGACATCTATAAAAATATTCGCAAAACATATTGTCCTGGGGTGGCATAATGATATCTTGTATTCCCTATCGTTTTGTATGCTTGACCAGAAATATGGTTCTGTAGCTTTAACTGTGTCCCGCAGCTGGGAGCTCTGCCGCCAGCGCGGGATGTTTTGAAACTTTCCCCAGCTCTCCTACGGGGGAGTGAGAAGGAAGGGACACTGGTTTTTTTTGGCTCAGTCAGTTGCTGCTGCTGGTGGCTGGTGCTTCTGGTGTGGCTGCTGCTTGGGTTGGTTTTTTTTTCCTCCCTGCGATTGTTTTTCATCGTTCTGGACCCTTTTCTTCAACTTGCTTTCTCATCCGAGAACCTGAGGAGCCCCGGGGGACAGCGGACGAGAATCGTCCAGGGAGCCACCGGAGGAACTTCACCTAGCCCTTCGGGGCCCCCCCACCCCAGAAAGGGGAAGCTACGCCTGAGGAAAAGGACACTAAGTTCATCAGCTGTTTGTTCAGGTTTTCTGACCCCTTTTCCCCTTTCCCTTTCCACTGTGTGGTCTGTTAATTAAACAGTTCTTTCCACTTTAGGCTGAGATATTCTGTGTTGTGGGGGGAGGGGTGCCAGAAACCTCTGCTGTGGGGGGAGGCACCTGCTCGGAGTGCTTTCCACCTAGCATATTTGTCTAATCCAAGACACAATTTGGCGCCCAACTTAAAGGGGCTTGACAAAATTTGGTGCCCACCTTTTGTGGGGTAGAGAAAGTGGAAAAAACTAGTAATTATATTCTGGTTTTAAACACTTTGTGTTGGATTACAGCAATCAGTGGTCACTATGTTGTTTGATGGGATGTGGTTTGAGGTGATACTGTCTGTCTGGCATGTAGGCCTGTTTCCCTATCCACAGACAGGGGCAATTGTGTCCCTGATGTACAATTTTTATAGATCAGGGACACGACACCGGCTTGTTATGGTAATATGCATGGTATGGATGATCTATAGAAAGGTAGTGGAAACTGGTAAGAAGGTATATGCTCTGTTGCTTTCCTCTCCTAGTTATGGTAGCTTCTTCTGGGGTTTTGTTGGTAACATTACCCAGTCTGCTAGAGGAGAAGCAGAGGATGAAGCTTCCTGGTTCTTCACCTATGTCTTCCCCTTTAAATTCGGTACATCACCTTTTGAGAATTTTCAGTTTCCCCTGGATGTTAAAGAGACCGCTGTCCTGGTATTTATGGTGCTCGTCCTGGTAGGTTTCAGCTATATGATTGTCAGCTTGTCCAGAATGAGGGCTGAAATGCACAAAGGGCCTGAGCAGGAGCAGACACCTGATCCAGACAGGGAGCCTAAACCAATGGCAGCTGCTCCTGTTACGAGAAGCAGGAAACACCAAGTCAAAACCGATCGCCCAGCAGATGATAATGGTGGCGAGGGATCCTCAAAGCCAACGACTGAGTCAGAAGTCATTGTCGAGTCCATGTCCGTGAAGGACCTTCGCGACCTAAGGAAAGATTACTGTCAACGAGACGATGAATCTATAATTAGTTGGTTAATCCGTCTTTGGGATGCTGCAGGCGATGTTACACTTCTAGACGGCAACGAGGCGAGGCATTTGGGGACTCTGTCACGTGACGCAGATATCAACCGAGAGGCACGGAATGTGGCTGACCCTTGCAGCCTCTAGAGACGAGTTATCAGAGGTGTGAGGGAAAGATACCTGTGCCCCGACGATCTCTATCAGCAGCAAACCCCGTAGAAGACCATAGAACAAGGAATTCAACGCCTGAGAGAAATGGCGGTAGTAGAGATTGTCTTCACACAAGACATAGCAAATCCAACCCCACTTATAAATCCAAATACAGTTAAATGTACACCTGTGATGTAACAAAAACTTGTACAACTTAAACCAAAAGATTACGCTTCCGCTTTAGCAATGATGAAACAAGATAATGAACATGAGACTGTGCTTAATATAGCAAGAAAGCTCCAAACATATACAAATGTCGTACATAACCCAGTAAATGCAAAAATCTCAGCTGTAGAGACACGTCTGCAGAAACTTAAAAATAAGATAAAAGAAAATCATGAAAAACTCAGTAAAGAAATTAAAGAGAGCCTTCTCCAAATCTCGACAATAAAAATCAAAAACTCTGCTACTAAACACAAACGTTCCCCAGCTATAAAAAACAAGTACACCCCTCGACGTGAACTATAAAATTTCCTATATAAAAGTAAAAAAGACATGAGAAAGTAAAATCAACAACCCACTTCCGCTCTGGCGCGACGGATGCGTAAATTAAAAGAGAACAAAACTCAGAAAGAAAACTCCACCAGAAAACAAGTAGCTCCAATTAACACATCCAATTCCCTTGAAAAAACATACATACATGCCCACCAAGGCTAGAGGGACCCTGCCTCTAGCCAGGTAGGAGTCAAGAAAAACCGTGTTTTTTAAACTGTGTAAATTCAATAACCTAACACAACAAAACCACAAAAATACAAACCTTTAGTTAACACTAGTGCACAGTACACAATAATTCCATCTCAACATGTAAAGGCACAATCTGTTTCTATTACCAGCGTAACAAAAAATCACAACACTTAACTTTAGTAAAAGCCGAGGTAAACCTAACTAAAAAAAAGTAAAAGAAACATTCCATTGTGACAAGTCCAGAAACCCCGTACATTCTAAACATAAACTTCCTCCAAAATGAATATTTCAAAAACCCGAAGAAACTCAAGTGAACATTTGAAATAACTACTGTAGAAACAGAAGACATTAAGCAATTAAACGCCTTACCTAAACTGTCAGAGAACCCTTCCACAATTAAACTCCTAAGAGAAAAAGAACAACAAGTACCAATTGCCACCGCGACAGTGCACCTCCGGCAGTACCAAACAAATCGAAATACTGTGATTCCCATCCACAAGCTAATCCGTAAACTAGAAAACCAAAGGGTGGTCAGCAAAGCCCACTCACCCTTCAACAACCCCATCTAACCTATCCACAAATCTAAAGAAAAATAGAGATTAACTGTAAACTATCGTACCTTAAACAAAATAACTCCACCGCTAAGCGCTGCCGTACCAAACATGCTAGAGCTCCAATATAAGCTAGAGTCCAAAACAGCAAAGTAATACACCACTATTAACATTACAAATACCTTTTTTCCATTCCTCTAACAGCAGAGTACAAACCTCAATTTACTTTCACCTAGAAGAGCGTGCAGTACACCTAGAACCAACTGCCCCAGAAGTAAAAACACAATCCCACCATCTACCATAAACTAATCCAAACTACACTAAAAAAAAGTGAAGCTCCAGAACATCTGCAATACATCGATAACATCACTGTGTAAGAAAACACAACAGAAAAAGTGTTTAAGAAAAGAGAGAAAATCATCCAGATTCTTCTAAAAACCGATCTCACCATCAAAAAGAGCAAAGTCAAAGAGCCTGCCAAAGAAATCCAGTTCCTGGGGGTGAAGTAACAAGATAGACAGCGCCAAATTCCCACCGAAGTCATCAATAAGAGCACAGCGATGTTCCCACCAACCAACAAGAAGGAGACGCAAGCTTTCCTAGACGCCATAAGTTTCTAAAAATTGCATATTCCTGAGTACAGTCAAATTGTAAATCCTCTCTACCTAGTTACCCGTAAAAAAAACGATTTCCATTAAAACCCTAAACAACAACAAGCCTTCGCCCAAATCAAGCAAGAAATTACCCATACAGTAACCCTCGACCCAGTCAGAACAGAACCAAAAGTGAAGAATGTGCTCTACTCTACAGCCGAAAATTATAGTTTGTCTTAGAGCCTTTAACAGAAAGTGCCTAGCGAAACTCAAGAACGACCACTGAGATTCTAGAACCGAAGTTACAGAGAGGCTGAAGCCAACTACACCCCAACAGAAAAAAAAATCTTGGCAACTTATAAAGAAATCCGAACTACCTCAGAAGTAGTTAATACAAAAACCCAACTTCTCCTTGCACCCCGATTGCCAGTCCTAGAGTAGATGTTCAAAACAAAAGCTCCCTCTACTCACCATGCTACCAACACCACATAAAGCAAACAGATTGCTCCCATCACACAGCGCGCCCGTATAGAAAATCTAAATCACCCTAAAATCTTAGAAATAATTACAAATTAACCTAAAAGTAAAAAAATTAACCTAACTGACGAAAAAAAACTGACACTCGTAACTCGTGCAGAAAAAACTCCACCCTACAACAAATTATCACCAAAAAAAACACGCTACGCTCTCTTCACTAATAGTTCCTGTCGTCTCATAAGAACAAAGCAAAAATAAAAAACCACTATATAGAGTCCCACACGACAGGTCGCAGAGACTACAAAACAAAAAAGTAAATCAAACCAACTTACCAAACTCAAAGCCGTTCAACTGACCCTGAACATTGCTGAAAAAAAAAAGTAACCAAAACTATACCTGTACACCAATTCATAAATAGTAACCAATACTCTGTAAAGTTAGTTAAAAAAGTAAAAAAAAACCAGTTAGCAGCATAAAAAAAAACCGATCTGAGCTGCTAATAAATAAAAAGACATTGCTGCCCGAGCAGAAAAACTACCTGTAAAAATCCACCATGTAAACACCCATGTCCCCAAAAGCCGAGCTAATGAAAAACACCAAAACAACGAACAAGTAAATCAAGCTACAAAAATAAAAGTATCACAAGTAAATTTAAATTAGCAACACAAAAAAAAGTTATTCCTAGCCCGATGGGCCCATAATACCTCAAACCATCAGAGCAGAAATGCCACCTATAAGTAAACACAAAACCGAAGAGTAAATCTAACCATAAACTGTATCTCCCAAGTAATCCATAACTATAAAACATGTACTGAAATCAAACAAGCCAAGCAAGTAAAACCCCTATAGTATAGTAAACAGTGAACCAAATACAAATATAGAAAAGCCTGACAGATTGACTATATCACACTACCTCAAACCCACCACAGCAAACGCTACGTACTCACAATAATAAAAGCCTCCACTGGGTAGCTAGAAACCTACCCTGTGTCTCATACCACTACCCGTAACACCATCCTAAACCTTGAAAGGCAAGTCCTTTAGAAACATAGTACCCCTTAAAAAATTAAATCTAACAACAAAACTCATTTCAAGAACAACCTTATAAACACCTGAACTAGAGAACATGACATTGAGTAGATATACCACATCCCTTATCATGCCCCTACTACTAACAAAATAAAACAGTATAATAGATTGTTAAAAACCACCTTGAAGACATTAAGTAGAAAAACTTTCAAAAATTAAGAACAGCATTTAACAAAAAACACCTAGTTAGTTAACACTCAAAACTCCATCAGCCGAGCAAATCCTACCCAATCTAAACTCCTCCATACAATAGATAAAAATAAAATCCCAACAGTACATGCCAGAAACTTGTTAGAAAAAACTGTTTAAATTAATTCTACCTCGTGCAAAAACAAACCTGTCCGTAGAATTGTTTTTACTCAGAAACCAAAGTGTACTTAGTAGATAATGCAAAAAAATAGAAAAACACGATGTGTACCTCAGAAAAATTTAATTTTAAATAAAAGCCATGTGTAATGTTAAAATGCTAGTGTACCACTACTTGTTAAATATCACTACCTCTATTTGTATATACTTATGTATATGTATATATGTGTATATGTATATCTGTATATCTATATATATGTGTGTGTATAAAATTAAAACATATAAGTTTTAAACCAACAATATAAAATAAAAAGTAAAATGTCCTGAGGTAACATAATGATATCTTATATTCCCTATCGTTTTATATACTTAACCAAAAATATAGTCCTGTAACTTTAACTGTATCCCGCAGCTGGGAACTCTGCCGCCAGTGCGGGATGTTTTAAAACTTTCCCCAGCTCTCCTATGGGAGAGTGAGAAAGAAGAGACACTGGTTTTTTTTAACTCAATCAGTTGCTACTGCTGGTAGCTAGTGCTACTAGTGTAGCTGCTGCTTGAGTTAATTTTTTTTTCCTCCCTAAAATTGTTTTTCATCATTCTAAACCCTTTTTCTTCAACTTGCTTTCTCATCCAAAAACCTAAAGAGTTCATCAACTAAGTTCATCAACTATTTATTCAGATTTTCTGACCCCTTTTCCCCTTTTCCCTTTCCACTGTGTAGTCTATTAATTAAACACTTCTTTCCACTTTAAACTAATATATTCTGTGTTGTGAAAAAAAAAGTACCAAAAACCTCTGCTGTAAAGAAAAACACCTGCTCAAAGTACTTTCCACCTAAAATATTTGTCTAATCCAACACACATATCAGACTGGATGGTTTTATTCTGAGCAGATCTATTTCAATCTGATACAGACAACAAATATATCTGTCCATCCACACACTACCCTTTAACAAACTAATATTGACATCTACCCCTAAGGGCTTCTACAGAAATACAATAATTCATATTTTGCTTTAAAATTCAACCATTACATTTTACTATATAAGCTACTATTTCTAAACATATTTCTTAAACACAGTAACAGTTTTAGGTCTCCGATATCAGGCTCAATTCAGGCAAAACTTCATTTCCAATCATACTACCTTCTGGGCCTTTTGACATAATGAGGACTGGTGAAATCTAAGCTTCAAACCAAGAAAAATTATTTTTTGAGGCCCAGGAACAAGAAGAGTTTTATCTACCATTTATCACAACTTCTACACTGCTGGGTTTCTTTTATAATACAGTGATTTGTTATTCTCTTTTTTTAAATGACAAATGAGCACAGAAAATAAATGCATATTGGAATTTCTATCCCATCTACATGATCAATGGCCTCTTTTTGTAATACATATTTCTCTTAAAAACAACAAATCTTTAATAAGAGATCTGTGTGCACTGCAACCTGAAACCGTACTGTACCATCTACAGCAAGTCCTACCAAAACAGTCCAACAAAAACGCAATGGACAGCCAGTGTTCACCACTGAGTCCTCAATTCACCCAGGGAGAAGAGCTTCTTCCCATGAGCAGTGAACAGTCTGACATCCCACAGAGCATTTAAACACCAAAA
The DNA here is from genome assembly GCA_013397895.1 of Origma solitaria. Lineage (NCBI taxonomy): Eukaryota > Metazoa > Chordata > Aves > Passeriformes > Acanthizidae > Origma > Origma solitaria. Next base: position 1,033,192 of record VZRL01005594.1, read on the forward strand.
ATGTGAACTGGCTTCATTTTCTGGTTTTGCTTTAGCCCATTTCTAATGCTTTGTTCACTTCTATTTCTCCATTGCATAGAACATATTTCAGGACCCCCCAAAAAATTATCAGTAAATTTTGCTATGAATTCAGAGATTGCTTCATCTCTTTTTTTTCTTTTCTGCTGATCTCTTAATACCCTTTTCCTGCCTGGAAAGTAGCCCATTTATACCTATTGGCAAGTTCACAGAACCAGCTGGGTTTTACTCGTACCACAAAACCACAATCCCCCTCATTCACTCACACTGGGGCAGCATCCCTGTTTGCCAGTTGTGGTCACAAGAAATAATGAGTAAGAACAGGCAGTGGCTCACCAACCTTATCAAGCTAGACTTAGAATAAATTGAAAATTTATTCTAAAATAAAAAATTCAAAAGGCTTTGGGAGGTTGTTGGCTCCTCCAGCCTCCACCGGAAGCAATCCATTTCCCACAGCAGCTGTGTCCACTCTGCTGAGTTAAAATACAAGTGCTTATTTATTTTGTTATTCCAGCTTACAGCATAGCTTCCTGCCAGCAGGTAATAACCTTGGCACTTAATCGTTCAGCGTACAGGAACATTCGTACCATTCCATTAGGAAAAGAATTCTGGCCGATAACACAGTGCCAGTCAGTACAACAGCAGCATCAGAGGCCACTGTCAAGAATGTAGCTAGGATACAGTGTTTAATTTTAGAGAATTTAATAATGTGAATTCCAAGTGAAATGCGGTGTCAACAATGTCTTGTGACCTCCACTGGCAGCTATTTTTACTTAACTTGAGTTAGGATGACTTGACTGCAATATAATATGAGATGGTCCTAATATGGCATTTATTTTCAAACAACATTAAAAGTGCTTCAGTGGGTCTTAAAAATAGAAAAATAATCAAAACAAGGAGTTCTCATGTCGGCTGTCCACATTATTCAGGACCCAAGACAAATAACCCTGAAATATATTTCCCAATTTAAAAACGAAACAAAAATCAAGCTTCCACCACTGAAAAAGGTAGTTAACTCACGTTTTTAAATGCTTTATTGCCACATTATTCTAAAGGCTTATTAGTCTCACTTTCACATATATAATGTGCATTTACTTAAGGAGAGCCCCAATGAGCATTAACGAGCTTCAAAGCCTATACTACATGACAGAATAAGATCATTCTATGACGTGCCTCTTTCACCTGTCCATAGTTTGACAGGTGTGTGTGCTCTCCAGTAAGCACAAAGCATCAAGAAACACATTCTCCTCAGAAGTCTTAATTCATACCTCTTTGGGTCTAATCATCATACCAGCCAGTACAGACCGGCAGGCAACAGAGTATTCTGCTTTGGGAAGATGGAGTTTTATTATTCCATTTGTTTTCAGAAACATAATTTACTAAAAGAAAAAAGTATACGCAGAGCTAGATAGAACTCACATGTCTGTATGCACACCATGTTTAATGACAACAACAAAATCACAATTACTTTCCTAAGTCAGTGTAAGCACCTAAGAAACCTAACCAGCTAGGCTGGACTAAATACCATCAGAAGCCTGAGCCAGTCAGACCTGTATCTTGTATGCAGCTCTGGACATACCACAGATAAAAACTGCAGAGCAAAAAGATTTTTTCTGTTTAACATTCTAGTGTCAGTGTCTTTAAAAGAAGACTCATGACAAAAAAATCACTAAACTCAAGCAGCAGTTTTTATTAGTATCTTCTGACGAAAAAAAAAAATAAATAAATAAACATTAGGTGGAAGGATGAATGTAGCGCCAGGAAAGAAAAAAGTTAATTTCTGAGACTTGCCAGGATATAGGTACATCCAAAATTGAAGATATTTATGCATAAATAAAAAGATAAAATAGACTTTTTGGCGTCTCATCTCACCAATGCAATCACAACTGGAAGAAAAATATTCCTATATGCCCTTTTCATGCCATACAACTTAGACATTATGTTTGGAAAAACAGTTGGGGAAAAAAGTGAGCATCAGTATGCTTCAAAAATTATTATTATCTTCTGCTGTCCCCTAGTGGCACTGTAACTTGTTTCACAAAATTCATCAAAGAATACTTTCAACCGTAGGCTTCATAGGTTACAGAATAGAAGGCATCAACAGAAATTAAACGCCAGAAGAAATTAGTTTTGCATGCAATTGCTACAAGCAGCCTTTATTTAGAGTTTTTGGAACTAAAACCCACAGGGAAACACTGTAATCTAGTGTTTCAATCTACTGACTTTTCTAATTGTGTGGCAAATATAATGCCAGAAGTATTTATTGGACTGCCCATATTATCAGTATTTTAGAAATTCTGTCACTGAACTACTTAAGACTTTAAAAGCAGCTGGAAGAAACAGCTTCCAATCACTCCAATTGTAGCATACCTTTCAAGTTTATTAAAAAAATCCCACTCAATACATGTCAATTCTACTATAAAGTAAAAGCATTGCTGGACAACACCCAGATTTTCTTGATCCTACTTTACCATAAATCAAAAATGCAGGAGTTGCAATTTATGTTCTTCAATGGGGTAAAATGCAAGTGAAATGTTTCTTAGGGAACACGGTGGCCTTATCCACTTAAAAATAAACTCTTACCTCTTGTCTTAGATCAAGCTTTTCAAAATTGTAATGCAGATGCAGGAACACATCCTTAATGCTAGTCACAGGTTTTCCAGCCCCATCTCTAACATAGTTTCTCTCCCTTCATATTTACTTTTGTATCACAAAATAATTTGACTTCAAAAGTAAACAGTATTTGGCATCGCAGTTTTAATTACAGTTTAACACAGCCTCTTAATTAGCTGAGATATTTAATTTAGCTTTCATTCTACGCAATTATATTCTCATAACCCATGAAAATTTGTAATTATCTCTACCCTCATTAATGAGGACTACTAAATTGCAGTTCATTTTTATCAAGTTTCCGGAAGACATACAAGCTTCTCATACAAACTAGCTACTGAAAACAAGTGAAGCTTCCTACTCAACACTCAGATTTCAGTGAGAAGTACATTCTCAATTACCCACATCAAAAACTGTATTAGCATATTTACTTATTGAACAGTATTTACTTAAAATTATTAGACATCTCCCTTGTTTTATTTTCAAAATATTTATTTCATGTGATTAAGTTTCCTAAACAAATTTCCTTCCAGGCCTGCTTTACCTTAAGGATGGAGAGAGCCTGTATGTTTCTTCAAAATGAATGCCCAGTACAGGTAGAACCTGCTGATCGTTGTATCAGATTAAGAAACAGAAAATACCCTTGAAGCTTTTCCTACAGAAGGAATTTGCTTTCACTGTCTGTCAATACCCTCCAGCTCACACAAATTGCTCAGATGTACTCCCAATTTCTGTAAGGTCTCCCCCCTGGAAAACTCACATAGAACAAAATGTAAACTACAGCCCCCTAAGGCATGCAGCACAGCCCACGGCCCCTGAGACAGACACTCTGCCCCAATTTGCTGTCTAAATCTGTCCCTCGAGCAATCACAGAATGCTGTGCTTAAGAGGCCACTGAAGACAGACCTTAAGGTTTGCCAGGCTAAGGTTCTCTCAGAGTGACATTTGAAAAAAAGCATTATTACAAAGGGGAGTTATTTGTCTTTGCAGCTCTTCAGAGCTGTTCCCCCATGCTAAACCTACTTACAATTGCTCTTCTCATCTCCTAATGAGAACTGGGAAAAGGCCTGAGGATTACAGCTCCAGGCAGGTGCTGTAACTCAGTGACACGGCTCAGAAGGACCTCAACCAGTATCCTAAACACTGCCAATTAAACAGTGCCAAATACATTGTTTTCCTTCCATGATGACAGCATGCCATGAAGACAAAATTACAAGCCTTCTGTGGAAGCCACACAAGACTAAAAAAAAAAAAGGAAGACAAAAAAGAAAACATTACAGAATTCTAACCAAGCCTATTTACTCTTCTCTCAACTGTTAAGATTAGGTCTCAATAAGATTACATCTAAATTTTAAATCAGCAAAATAGCTATGTGTTTTAGCTAATTATATATAACATTCACTGACTTTGTTCATTGACAGGTTTTTTTCAAAGTCATTTAAAAATTTATCACTCCCTTCTACTATAGCAGATCAGGAAACAGAGAGCACAGAGACACCATGGCGCAGAAATGTCACCAATTACAATGAAACATGGCTAAACCTTCCACATTTTGAAAGAGTGCTGGAAGTGCACTCTCATTGTACAGTCACCAAAATTTACAGCCCTCTGATCCAGGAACACAGATCTCAAATTCCCATAGTGTTGAAATCCTATTCCAAGCAAGTGGTCTCTCATTAGGTTTGACAACTGCCTATATTTCAAGCTCTACTACAAACAAATTAAATTATAGACAAGATATAATGCTAGGTCTTGCATTTCATCCTTCAGATAATTGCATGAGGTTTTTGATCTACTGAATTATATGCAGTAACAGCTTCTGCTTCACTTAAAAATCTACTTCAGAGATGAACGACCTGGTTTCCAACAGTCGATCTAGGTAACTCCCATCATAAAGGCTTAGCCACAAATATTTTAACTAAAGCTATGCCTAAGAATATAATTCCACAAAAGACTTAGAAAATTAAAAATTTAACCTGTAATTAACATTTGATTCCTTCCTCCCAAATTAAAATAAGGAAGAAATATTTCCATTCTTTTGAAGAGTCTTCAATGACCCAAAGAAATTGGATCCACAGTCTAAAACCTTATTTATCTATAAATGCCAGTGGCAAAACAAGCTTTTCCACCCACAAATACACTGAACTCAGGCGCTGAGGTAATCCTGCCAAGTGAAAAAGGTTTTTTATTTCCTCACTATTAATCTTCCCTGATTAGAGGAAACAACCAGGGATATTTTTGTCTGCTGTAACAAGTCTCTGAAGCTCACTAAGAAATTATTAAGTTAAATCATTACTCTTAACTAATCAAAAGGGTCTTTTAGTGATAACAGCCTTTTTCTTTCTAATTTATATCTTAATTTTTTTCAAGTGAGTCTTTAGCCAATTATCTGTCCCTATAGTGATCTAGTTTTAAACATTAAAATACTAATGAGAAGTGAAAACAAACCTGGCTGTTCTTCCCACTCTGTGGATGTATGTGTTTGCATCTTCTGGACAATCAAACTGAATAACCCAGTTCACTGCTGGAAAATCTGTATTAAAAAAATATGCCAAATAAGTTCACTGGACTCAAAACCCTCCTATTCAAGAGGGTATTATCTTGGAGCATTAATTCGTGTAAGAAGCATCATTTGGACCCATTTACAGACATTAGGTGCAACCTCTGAAATAAAAGCAAAATTAGTTGCATGTATTAGCATACATAAACAATCATGCTCTTCATCAAAGAAAGTTAAATTAATTGTGAGTTCATTTCCTAAATTATGACAGTGCAATGAATGAAACATAATTTCACACTTGACAAGAACAGACATGCTTTGTGTTACACAGACGATAAAACAGCAGTATGCTTAACAATTATATAACAATATCTGACCCACTTTTCACCCACACTGTTAATATCCTACACCACTGGGGTTTGAAGTTAGCTGTGGTGAGACTGCACTACTTTAGCTGTCACGTACAGGAATACCATAGTCCCTCTCAAAGATGGGAGGTGACCAAGCCTGACAAAAATCTTCCTTGACTGTGAATGGTACTAATAATAAGCACTGTTTAACTGCTGCACTTCACCCAGCAGCAGCATGCTTGGCACTGGAGTGTTACTTCCTAACCAAGTCTGCAGTTACACTGTATTCCACAGTTATACCCACACTCTAAACCAAGCTATACCCAAATTAGATAGTCACTGGTGAGATTTCAGCAGTATAGAAGCTATGATAAACAGTTTTCATTCCTGCCTTCCAATTTTAGAGCACCTTCCTTCTTTTTGCAGCATAGTGACAAAACCTCACATTTTGGACAATGGAGTTTGCTATCTCAAAGAACAAGTGGACTCCTTAAGAGTCTTGTGTTATATCTAAATGCCTCAAAGTACCAAAAAAAAGAAAAAATCTTTTTACCCTCCCCTACTTTTCTCTCTCCTTATCAAAACAGTCCTATAATGCCACTCCTAGACCAGAAATTAAAATTCCAGGTTTCCATTTCCAGATACTGGTAAGTTAGTAATTCTTCACACCTTTTGGAATAACCCACAGATACAGACGCATCAAAAATACTTAGAACTGCTGAAATCTTGCCTTACAGCATGTAGAAAGCAAATACATCCCTATTTCTGTACCATGTAAGTTTTTCTGGGATCAAAAGAAAACCACAAACAAAGTGGGCCTCTTCTAAAGAAACGGCACACCTCTAAGAAGCATCTCTCTTTTCAGATACCCTAAGGAGCTCCTAAGCAAACTACAGCATCATTTCTCACAAATTGGGTCGGTCCTCAGAGTATAAAATCCGATAAAGCCTCAACAGGTTTAGCTGTTGCTTCTGTGGGTACCTACCCAGGCCACGAGCTGCAATGTCTGTAGCAAAAAGCACTGCTGCCTTTTTCCGAACAAAACAAGTGTAGACTTCCATTCTCTTCATCTGCTGCTGCTTGCCATGGAGTGCTAGTACAGGAAGACCGGGCTGAAGCTTACAGAACACTCGGAATAGATATTGGACCTACCCAACAAATCAGGGAGGGGGAAATTAGGATGCAATGTTAAACTTGTTAACATCATATACAGTGTACACAGCAACTGACATGGTACATCAAATCAAATAAACATTTCTCCACATCAGAGACAAGAGATGTTATTTCGAGACCTTGTTACACACCCAGGTACTAAAAGACGAAACCGGCCGTGGCAAAATAATGGCAAGCCTTTTGATGGCATTTCCTGAAGGAAACCAGGGTAGGTAACAGCAAGAACAACTTGGGATGTGAGTAGTGAGGCTGTATGCAAAAGTCCATCAGAAGCGCATCTTTTAGTACTGGAGAGGTGTTGTGTTTTATACTTGCAACTCAAATCAGTCTACAGTCTCAGTTTACTATTTCAAGTTTCAACAGTTTCTCTTACAAAATCAGTCTGCTTACTCTTACTACAGCACCCATGAAGCAGCTACTTAGGATCTTTTTAAGAAAGCAGATACATAAACTGCAGAACAGCTGCAGCTCTGAGAATTTCTGTACAACTAAGCCGACCACTTCAGTGTACTCACCAGTCAACAGCAGAACAATAAAAATATTGCAACCTCTTGCACGTGAAAGAATTGTAATGAATATTTACTAGACCATTGCAAAATGGTCTATTATTATAAAATACTGGCGTTGTGTTATACTAGCAAGGAATACCTGCATTGTAAAATACTTGATACATGCAGTAGTTACAGGCACAAATACTTGTGCCAAACACATGCAAATAATTTCAACAGAACAGTCCCAGGACACTTATACAAGTAGGTATGTTTAGGATTACTTGCTATGTAAGAAAAACCTTTCCTGTACTATTTCACAATCACACTTTCTCAAATAGACGGACTTCAGAACTTGTAAGGAAAGCAATTACAACTACTGAAATACTTTGTAAGCCAACTATGAAACATGTTCCAAGACAAAAGTGAAATAGCTGGGCCTTACTGATACTAACTTTTAGCATTCATTTTTAACAGCAGACCACAAAAAGGGCTGAGTACATTGAGGTTTCCAGAACCTTCCTGCACCAAGCCTGGGTTGATGAACTGCCCAGAAGCCAGGCCCTGCATGACATGCAGCAAGTGACGTTTTGTTCCTCCAATTTCCTTTGGTAGTTTAGTCCAAAATCTCACCTCTTTGGTGCCTTGACTTCTACACTAATACATGCATTTTATTAGTTTTAATATGCTGGAGGGGAAGGGGGAGAAGAAAAACGTACCTCTTTACAGCTTGCAAAAAACACAATGCTCTTCTTTTTCAAATGAGTTCTCAGGAAAGAGTATAACATGTTCACTTTTTGCTGAAGCTCACAGACAACATAGTTCTGATCCAAAGTTGCTGGGGTACTAAAGAAGGGGAAAAAAAAAACCAAAACCACACCAAAAAATACATATAGATAAATCACAGAAATGTCACACCATTCTTTTAAGCCAAGAGTGTCTTATACTCAGAAAAAGGAGAAAAGAAGTCAGGCTGGAAAGCCCTCCCACTTTGAGGAACAAGTCTTAGCAGCTTCGCTTGAAATCTACATCAATTTCCTTGTTAAAAGCCAGCAGGGAGGGCGAGATGACTTTTGACATTACTTCTAAACTAATTTACTAGCAAGGCAAACTCTTTCCATGTCTAAGCAGCGACATTCAAATTGCCTTGAATTAAAATGCAATTTTATCTATTAGTCCTATTAAAGCATCATTTGTGCTTAAGGCGATGTCAAAGCAGAGTCTAATCATGCACAAAAAAAGAGCATTGATGTACTTCTACTGATTATACTGACAGGCAAAGTGACTTTCTAAAGCTCTGAACTGTCATCTGAACTCGCATATCTGTTCTTAAAAACAAAAATAAAACAACAAAAAAAATTCTTTGGAATATTTGCCTTTGAAACACATCTAAATGCTCATCTCTTAAAATCCCTCTGCTTCCCCCTACATGGACCAAGGATATTCAAAATTATTTTTGTAAAGGTGGTCACTTGGGAGGATGAAATTATAAGAGATTCCTCCAGTTTTTATTCTGTTATTTGATTTTAATTACGCCACAGCACTTTTTGCTTTTTAAGTCTTTCACAGAAAACTGCTTTTATAAGGCAATAACCTACACTACTAAGATAGTAAATTCTACAACAAATTAATACTTTGCTTTTTTCTGATTTGGTTTGTTATCTACTTACAGTCTCCCAAATATTTTTTTAAATTAAATGTACTTTAAAATAGACTTCACCAAATGTGGCAGATCTGTGAAACAGATAGTCCCCAAAATGAAGACTACACACTACGCTTGTACGTCCTCTTCTGCTAAGACAATACTAACCACACTTTATTTCTGGCAATCATGCTTATTTAACATGCCTTTGATAGTAATACTGATTAAAAATAGGTATTTGCAGTACAATACAGAAATAATCAAAACAAATAGTAAAAAATTCCTCAAGACTCAATGTGGTTCTGCTGTGCATTTTCCTGATGATTTCTTGTTTGCTCCCAGGAAAGCCATTTTTATCACTGTGCTTCACCTTTCTCCTGTATCTTACATACGGAAATATATGCACATTTCATAGAAGAGCAGAAAAAGAATCATCCGTGTTCATAAGTAATTTGACACTCAGATGATCAAGCCCACAGAAATGCAAAATAACATTCTTCATTTGGATTTCAAAAGAAAATAATGTGCCAAAAAGTAAAACTCATTTAGTGAGACATTAAATTTTTTGAGCATGACACACCCCATACTTCCCTTCCAGCAAAGTCCTCCCATCCTGCTCCAAATTGCAGGGCAAGACAAATTTATTTTGTGCACACAGGGCCAGAGTCTTAACCATGCACAGAAAATGCAGCACATCAGGAAGCCACAAGAGTTACTGCACATGGACTGACACCACGTGCTTTCTTTTGGGTACCTAATACTGAACGCTCAAGACTGTAATTCTGCGCTTTCCCAACAGTGTAGCACTTCCTTGGGAAGCCAGATTTATAAACAGCACACATGAGGTGGTTTCGCACACTAAGTACATACACGCAGGAGGCAAGAAAGCCAAACAACAAAAAAAAGGAGTAATTCAGAACTGAGTGCTGCTAGACCCAGGACACTTGCTATAATCCACTCTGCAGCCTCCTCCTGAGGAAAAAAGTTTCCAGTCTGAGAAACTGCCTGAGGAGCCAAGACAAGCACAGGTTCAGCCTCCCTGCAGTGATTCAGACAGAACTAGTCCCCCCTGTATTTGGAAATTCCTTGCTTTCAGGAAGGCACACAGCAGGATCAGACACTGATCCAGTGATGGCTGCACAGTGAAACCTCTGATTCAGGGAACTGTCAGAGAAGCAGTTAAGGACAATCACTATCTAACCCTCCCCAGAAAAAAAAATTGCAACATACCTGAATTTGGCTTTCTCATGAACCCAAACATATTCTGGATCTTTCAGACTCAGCCGTGCGAGATCCTTCACAGATTTTGTTTGTGTTGCAGAAAAAAGCAAGGTCTGGCGTTTCTTAGGTAGATTTTCTATGATTGCATTCATTGTATCAGCAAACCCCATGTCTAGAATTCTATCAGCTTCATCAAGAACTGGATTGAGGGAAAAAGATGAGAAAATCTGGTTTTAAATTTAGTTTTATAAAAAGCCCCTACATTAAATCCATATAGCACAAAATTCCATCTGTAGTTAAAATGCAGAGATTAATTTAAACTACTGTATATGACAGGATTCTCTTTAGATATTCATGTACTTCATAAAACATGTTTTAAAAAAAACTGCAACAGAAATCATAGCATTTCCCATAATCTATGCACTGCAGCCCTCAGTTTCATATGCTGAAGCAAAAAATCAGCATCTCAAGTAAACAGTTTGGCAATTTGCAAACAGACTCCCTGTCCTGTTACTGAAATAAAAGTACAGAATGTAAAACAATGTTGCAGTATTTGTGACAGATGCTCATGTACCTAAGCTGAATTTACCACTGAAATATAGGGTATAAACTGAATAGCATCGAGATAAAGCTTTAAAAGAGCCTACATTTAATGCAATTCTTGTCTAACTGCCATGAATTGTACTAAGTGTAGCAAGCATAATTTCACGTTTTATCAGCTTCATTAGCTTCTTAATTGCTTCTAAGTTCCTCAAGCTATGCTAAAGATTATGCAGTTCTTAGTTGCAGGCAAACGTTTTCATTACACCGAAAATTTTTGTTCAGGCCGGAAGGATGAAAACAATGCTAACAATGCAAACAAAGGAATAAAAAGAGCAGAAATCTATCTTAAAACACAAAGAAAAATGTTTTATAGAACTGGTCCAAAATATACACACTGCAGTGGTTATTCCGTTTAGTTAGCTAATTATCATGTCAGACACCGGAGACACAGCCGGAAAGGTAAGTTTAGCATTAGTAAAGACAAATATAAAGGATTATATGGGGCACTACACGGGGGTTTGGGCTCCTTACTAAATCCCCTGCTTGTTCTTATCATCCTAAGGCATGCTCAGCAACTGCTTCAGAGAAAGCACACACAAAAAAGGTGTTTTGCTGTTTTCTAATTTAATTTTAGCATGTGTGAGCTCAAATGCCATTTCATCTACATACCATGACAAAAATAAACCTTTTATGCAAGGAAGTGCTGCACAAAATTATGAGCTGTTACAATATATTCCTGAGTACTTTCAAGCACTTAAAACACTTACTCAACATTTGCAGATCAGATGCATAGAAATATGAAGTTTCATCCATATGTTGTAAAAGCCGTCCTGGAGTGCAAATTAGCATATTTATGTGGTGGATTCTTTCAGACTCTTCTTTCAGATCCTGAAAAGGAGTTACACCAGCTTAGCTCTAGTTGTTCACGCTAGAAGTCCAGTACCAGAGATGGTCAGGTCAGTTTAACCTATTAATAGTTTCTAGAAAGAACAGTCAAGGAGCAGCCTTTCCTCTTCCCATAGATATGCCACCATTTTTTCAGCATGTTCACACGTGTGGCTTGAGGAAAAAGTATTTCAGAATAATCTAAATTAACAGGACAGTCCTGGAGGACTTGGCAGGAAAGTCCATCCAGTCACAGATCCTGAAAAGATTTTAAATATGCAAAAGCTTCAAAAGACACAGAATACACACAAGAAAATGAGTGGGTCACTGACGGTTCCCATTAACTACTCTCCTCCTCGACTTCCCAGTGTTAGTGTTTCTGTCCTGGGGTGGCATAATGATATCTTGTATTCCCTATCGTTTTGTATGCTTGACCAGAAATATTGTCCTGTAGCTTTAACTGTGTCCCGCAGCTGGGAGCTCTGCCGCCAGCGCGGGATGTTTTGAAACTTTCCCCAGCTCTCCTACGGGGGAGTGAGAAGGAAGGGACACTGTTTTCTTTTGGCTCGGTCAGTTGCTGCTGCTGGTGGCTGGTGCTACTGGTGTGGCTGCTGCTTGGGTTGGTTTTTTTTTCCTCCCTGGGATTGTTTTTCATCATTCTGGACCCTTTTTCTTCGACTTGCTTTCTCATCCGAGAACCTGAGGAGCCCCGGGGGACAGCGGACGAGAATCGTCCAGGGAGCCACCGGAGGAACTTCACCTAGCCCCTTCGGGGCCCCCGGAAAGGGGAAGCTACGCCCGAGGAAAAGGACACTAAGTTCATCAGCTGTTTGTTCAGGTTTTCTGACCCCTTTCCCCTTTTCCCTTTCCACTGTGTGGTCTGTTAATTAAACAGTTCTTTCCACTTTAGGCTGAGATATTCTGTGTTGTGGGGGGAGGGGTGCCAGAAACCTCTGCGGTGGGGGGAGGCACTTGCTCGGAGTGCTTTCCACCTAGGATATTTGTCTAATTCAAGACAGTTTCCTTCCTAAACTAGCCTTTAATACAGCCTTCAGCTATGCTTCCATACAGCAAACTCCAAGAGAGGACACACCTTTCCTCCAATGATAAGGCCAGCAGAGAACTCGTGATTCTTCCCCACTTTACGGAGAACCTTGAAGGTTTGATATGCCAGCTCCCGGGTAGGTGATATTATCAGAACCCCCAGTCCATCAGCTGAAGTCCACTGCTGGCGATAGAGGAGCTCCAAAGCCTGAAAGCAATTATTACCATGTTATCATCACAAAAATCTCAGAAGGAAAACGTGTAACAACAAATTCATAAGCAAGTGTCATTTAAAAAAAAAGACAAAGCCACATCAATTAAAATAATCATGTGAAGAGACATCAGTGCACATTTCACACTATCTGATTACATATAAATTCTAACTAACAGTAATGATACTTTCTGGAGCAAAATTCTCAAGTATCAACCTATGACAGACAGTAATGGCCAGTAAATCATAAATACTCCACTGCACAATTAATCCTACTCTGCTAAATTCTGGAAATTAGGCCATTTATATGGTAATAGCAAAAATACAAGAAATTTCCCTGCTCCTATGATTTTGTGGGAACCAGGAACAGAATGAGCACCTGGAAGAACATTAATTATTGAAGCTTTAATTCTGGCTATAGACTTAAAGTGATACTATCCACACATTACATACAGAGCATTCCAACTAAAGTTGCCACACAGCTCACACCAAAATTATACCTCCTCTTATGAATTCATACTGCAGAAACACTGTACCAGTCAGTTAACCCTAACACAAGGACTTTACAGGTATGAGTACCAGAAGCCTTCTGAAATAGTGACAGCTGGTAAGCATACTTGCGCAATTTATTTTTTTCCACTCCTCATCTCTTCAGCTCCTATCTTAGCCCTCTTCTCTAAAACTGTTTTAATATGAGGTTTGTAAAACAGTACTTCTACTCTTAGATTAACTAACGGAGTAATCTCACTCCTCTTTCTCAAATTCACAGGACTTTTGAAGCCACCTACATTTTACTTCCTAAATCACGCAGGGTCTACTAATGTAGGGATTAAAAGGACACTTCTAAGTCTCAGAATATTCCTTGCACAAAAAATACACTTCTTTCAGAAGCTCAAGCAGCTTTATTCATTCATAAGTATCTTGGCTTTCCTGAAACACTTAGACCAGTTGAATTGTAACTTTTTTCTCAAGATCTATCAACCTAAGCTGACATCCATACTTCACAGAAAACCCGGTTTGAGTACAAACAGAAGGATGTACATTACTTACTGGAACAATAAAAGCCAAGGTTTTGCCCGATCCAGTCTTTGCAGCTCCAAGTACATCTTTACCTTGTAAAGCCAAACCTATGGTTTGCCTCTGTATCTCTGTTACCACACGATACTGAGCTTCCTGCAATCCTAGTATTTGCAGGGTGGGAAGAGAAGAGAGAGTGTGGGAGGGGAAGAGAAACAAAAAAAAGAAGAAAGGAAAAAAAAACTTTATTTAATTTTGTCTGGCCCAGGACTGCATTGCTCTGTTTAGACAACACTGTACACATGGCAATACTTACCTAAAACTTAAAGAAATAGAATGTTCAGATCTAGATAAACAATGCATTCCCTTTTACTTATATTATTATCCAAAGACAGCTTCTATACTTACCTTTAAGGGTTTTCTTCGACAATGGAAAATCTGAAAATCTTTGGATTTCACTTGCATTTATCTGAAACAAAATAATTTTAATCAATACTTACAATCTAACCATAAAAGAGAAATTGAATAGCATTCTTCAAACTGGTGTTAACATAAATATGTAGTGGTTCAGTATGACCTGATTCAAGTTAGCTAGTCAGGAAATCCATACCAGTTTGACCTAAGTCAAACCACTGATCTACCATAAACTATTCAGTAATTATATACTTGAATAATGCAGGCTAACAGCACAATTTAAAGCTCAGACCACCATAAAATCAGAGGACCTCAAAAGTCTCCAGCTGAGACCTCCAGAGGACCTCCAGTCTCCACCTTACTGGAGCTCAGTTGTCCTTTTCATATCTGCATTTTCAGATCCCTAGCAGGGACCTACTGGGAATCCATGCTCATCCTCGCTGCAGGGTTTATTTGGGCACCCAGAGCTGCAGCAATATTACATCTACCTGACTGGGAAGAGTTCACCTATGTCATGAAGTTCACCAGATTCACCAACCTCTAGCACTCAGTGTATTTAATTTTTTTGAGCTGTCCCACAGGGTGAAAAAAAAAATACTAAGAAAGTAGTTCATTGTCCTGACACCTACTAATTTATTTCTCTGTATGCACCCATACTCGAGAGCTATTAATTACACACACACACACACACACACACAGAGTCCCCACTAGCACAAGTTTGAGCCCATGAGTTTGCTCAATGATTTAAAAACGGTGAGGCATCAAGTAGAGATCTTGAATAAAACGTAGTATTTTCAAGTCTGTTCTAGCAGATATGAACAGCTTTTACTGGCAAAGTTAACAACAAATAGCAGCAGGATAGAAAACTCAAGGAAAAAAAATAGAGACAACTATTTATAAAACCTGAGCTGAAAAAAAGGGTAGACTATACAGTTTTGAATGCGTGCTGATTAAAATCCATAAACTAAGATTTCTAAGTATCAAACTTGAAGCTTACAACTCATGCATTTCTAATAGATACTGTTTATCTCTAACAAACTGCTGACCAGAAATCTCCCAAATCAGGGACCAAACAACATAGCCTTCAGACCCTCCTGACATCTTGTGTTAACAGTTCCAGAGAAGGCCTCAGATGAGGAGCTACTGAGCTGTCAGATCAGCCTTGTAACTACCTGGCGTGCCAAGTCTTTTACAGGCTCTGCCTACTACAGAAAACTGAGGGGTTATAGCTGTTTAATGTGTCTAAATCACAACACTACTCTTTTCAGCCTAGTTCTCTCCAGTAAAATCAAGACAAGTAGATAATACATTAATCTCTAAAAATAAAAGGTAAAAACAGGTAAAGGAAATAACACCCTTATTAAAACCTAGTTTTGACACATTTCAAGGCAAAGCTCTTGCAAGGTAGATTTCAAGCTGTCACTGTGTCCTAACAGAGCAATTAAACTTTTGCCAAACATTACTCTGGAGAAGGGAAAAGATCCTACCAGAATCACCATAAAAAAAGGTCTTTCTTTGACTTTCACATACTGGAATTTTTGACAAGTACTTCCAAATTCAGTTGGTAACTTTGAAGACATTATATATCACATGAAATATTGGGCTAATTCCCAGTCTTATTATTTTGCATGCTAAATATTCATAACGTAGCAATGTATACAGCTTCTGTTTAATTTCAGCCAAGAGACTGTCTGCATAGGAAAACAGTAGGCAAAAGTATTTTACTAACATCAAAAAAGAATTCATGCAATCAGTTGTGTGCAACTAAAGGGATAGATTTTAACAGGTGTGTGATACATCAGATGGGCTATTGCAGTAATCTGAATTTGTTCTAAATAATTAAAGTATTTCAGTAGTCAACTTCTTTTAAACTCTAGATGACTCAGTAAGAACATATGTATTAATCAAAAAGGGACAAATACTGTTCTGCTCCTCTAAACTTCTCTAAATCAATTTAAAAATTATTACATGCATACGCCTAGCTCTTTTAAAGATGTCCAAGGGGGAAAAAGTGAAAATAGTATTAAAACAGCAAGGAATGTTAGGAAAGGCCATGTCAAAAACTATCCTGTACTCTTTCTCTGCCCTACAAACTTTCAGGAGCAGAAGAATGTTCTGTCGTAGTACTCTTAAACTCCAAAGGTATTTTTAAGTCATGTCCAAATGGCAGGCATAAAAAGGACTGATGTTTGAGGTAGATCTGATAGACATATTCCACACCTACATGCACCAGCAGAAAGCACCACCAACTTCTACTTAGCTTGTGTCCCTGTCCAAAGTTACTACCTCTGCAAATCTGTTGGGAACTTGTAACTGTGAGCTCTCTCTAATCAACTCCGTATGAGAGCAGCCAGCTCATTTCAAATACTACAAATGCTATTCTGATCTACCTCGACTAATTTGACACAGGGCAGACTAGAAAGGATATTTCACAAACAGCTCTGCCACACGTTAGTTAGTTTGTTAATGCTTTTCATGAGCACAACTGGATGGAATAGACCGTGTCCATCAGCAGCCTGACAGTTAGGCAACAAAGTCACTGAATAAACAGACAACAGCTCACCTATGAACACATAGCTCAGAAAACATTGAAAATATCCCATGCTTTAGATACACTGAAACTAAATTTCACACTTTCCATCTATGCTGCCATACACTTGCCATCACATGTCAACAAATGGAAAAAAAAATCCAGTAACAAAGCATAGTGGTTGGCTTTTCATATTAATTGTGTCTTATTTATCCACTGCAGTCATTCTCACACATGAAATTATGGACAGACGGACACGCTGGATCATCTTGCATCCATCAACCATTCTACCCCTATTCCATGCACACACAGATCTAACGCACCCACAGTCTGTGTGCCAGAGACCTCAACCACTGCTCTTCACAGAGAAGAGCTTACCCAAGAGCTTTCTAATTCCCTTGTCCCTAAGGGATCTGCATTATGCAGAACTCACTGGAGACCCCTGAAGATCCCAGCACAGGGCACTCTCTCACAGTTCCCACTCCCTCTTTAATAGATCCAGAGTAATATGGAAGAAACACTGCAGACCAAGTGGAAAACCTTGTCAGAGACCAGAAAGGATATCTGAAGGACTGAAGACAGAAAGTTAGGTGGGCATCCAACTGTATGTTCACAGGCAGGGGAATCCTGGAGCAAAAGGACAGCAGAACCCTAATAGGGCTGAGACCAAGAGCCCCTAGAACTATCCTAACACAAACCTATGTTTACCCTATCTTAATTCTGATGGACACATGTCTGCATGCCACCAGCCTCTTTTCTTCAACCTCTAAACATACACACAAACACAACCTTCCACTATCCAATCCCTACCTACGCCGCCCCAAGCGCCACAGTGACACAGAATTATCACCTGTGCCCACAAACAGATGCATGCACAGTCACAGTAGTGACATAGAAACATCAGTTGGATGTGAGTGGATATGACATTCACATAGCCAAGGCTAGGAGAAGAGGAACATGCCATTTGCTTTCAAACAGTAAAGTAAATGATCAAGTGAAGCTCAAGAATACTAACTTGCTGAATCTTAACTAAAGCAGCCAACATGACCTCTTCATGGTAACAAATGTGTTTCTTCTATACCTCTTGTCCTTACTCTCTGCGCAATTAAATTACAACCACCAAAAAGTCATTCCCATCAGCTGTGCCCAGCAGTGCATAACCAGGACAAGCGCCCTGCAAACTCAGCAAAAGCTGGCAGGAGGCAGAGCAGCACCACAGGCAGAGCACATCTATCCCGTTATTCACAATTACAGTGCTTCCCACTGATCAGTGATTCTGAAGCCGACTATCTCCCGCAGGAATTCAGGGGAGTCTGGGTGACAAAACCAACACCATTCACTTCAGCTCTCGTATTCAAACACCTATTTCCTGATTTGAGGTTAAACAACACATTCATTCATACTGATGTCTGCCTATCGTGCGTCTTCTATGGAGACAAATGTATCCCACCTCCAACCCGGAGACATCCACGTTTCCTGAGGGTAAGGGCCAAGTGTCACTGGTCACGACCATCTGCTTCAGCCTCCTCCTCCTCCTCCTCCTCCCTGCTCTCCTAACCACAAACTCCCCCGCACGAGGGTCACACTGCCCCTGGCTCCACAGCCTGCCCCGCCACCTCCACCAAAACCCCTGGAACTGCGGCTCCTGGCCCCTCCTCCTCTGCCTGGGGAGACAGAGCGGAGCATCACCCCTACCTCGCGGAGGCAAAAGCCCTCTGCCTGCCACAGAGCAGTGTCACCCACCACACCACACTGCCGGCCCGGGGAGCTGCCCACCCCTGCCCAGGAGCCACACACAGCTACCACCCCTCCTCCTCCTCCTCCTCCCAGATCTATCCACGCACACGCTGCAGGAGGAGAGGAGCCGCTTTTCCGCC
>VZRL01005594.1:1051826-1081637 GCA_013397895.1 Origma solitaria
GGGCCGGGGCGGGGCCGGGCGCAGGCGGAGTGCGTCACTGGGGCCGCGCCACCGCCGAGGGACGGCCCGAGCGGAGAGGTGGCGCGGGTGTTGTAGGAAACATCGCGGTTCGCGTAGGGTAGCGCGAAGGAAGTGAGCTCGTGCCGCAGCGAGGGAAATAGGCTGTGATAGAGGTTATAAAACGGAAAGAAAAAAATTTTTTAAAGCCTTAATAGAAAAGAGGTGTGTGCTTAGTGCTGGCGTAAGTTTTGCCCTCAGCAGTGTGGTGGTGTGGAGGAATCGTAGAATTATGGAATGGTTTGGGTTGGAAAGGACCTTAAAGATCACCTGGTTCCAACCCCTTTGCCGTGGGCAGGGGCACCATTCCCTAGACCAGGTTGTCCAGTGCCCCATGCGACCTGGCCTTGGGTGCTTCCACGGATGCAGCATCCACAGCTTCCCTGGGAAGTGTTTCAGTGTCTCACCACTCCAACAGTGAAGAATTTTTTCCAAATACCTGATTTAAACTTGCTCTCTTTTAGTTTGAAGCCATTTCCCTTATTTTATCACTACACACTCTTGTAAAAAGTCCCTCTCCAGCTTTCTTGTAGACTGTCTTCAGGTACTGGAAGGCTGCAATTAGGTCACCCCAAAGCCTTCTCTTTTCCAGGCTGAACAAATCTAATTCTCTCAGCCTTTCTTCACAGCAGAGGTGCTCTATCCCTCTATTCAGCTTGGACTCGCACCAACAGGTCCATGTCCTCCCTGTGCTGGGGCCCCACATGTGGATGCAGCACTGCAGGTGGGTCTCAGCAGAGCAGAGCAGTGGGGCAGGGGCAGAATCCCCTCCCTGCCCTGCTGCCCACGCTGCTCTGGATGCAGCCCAGGACGCGTTTGGCTTTCTGGGCTTCGAGCACAGAATGACAGCTCATGTCCAGCTGTCATCCACCAGCACCCCCAAGTACTTCTTGCAGGGCTGCTCTCGATCTGTTCCCAGTCTGTGTTGATACGGGGGGTTGCCCAGACCCACGTGCAGCACCTTGCACTTGGTTTTGTTAAACCTCATTAAATTCCCATGGACCCACTTCTCAAGCTTTTCCAGGTCCCTCTGGATGACATCCCATCCCTGAGGTGTGTCAGCCCCACGACTCAGCTTGGTGTCATAAGAGCCTTTTAGATACTGGAAGGCTGTTATAAGGTCTCCCTAGAGCCTTCTCTTCTCTGGGCTAAACAGCTCTCTCAGCCTGTCTTCATAAGAGAGGTGCTCTGTCACTCTGATCATCTTCATGGCCTCCTCTGGACTCATTCCAACAGGTCCATGTCTTTCTCGTGCTGAGGACCCCAGAGCTGGAGGGAGTGCTCAGGAGCTGGAAACAGGAGGAAGAGTTCTTTGGCAAGGCTGTTAATGCTTGATGTGCTCATTCATTACAGGGAAAAAGCAGACAAATTTTTAAAAATGAAAACACAATTGAAAGACATACAGTGGGCCTTGTGTTTAAGGTGCTGAGTTTAACCTCTGACATGTGCTTTGACTTTTCATAATGCAGCTATAGTCAGTCTTAATGGCCTTGGCTCAGAGCCTTGAACTATGCAAAGGGTTGGCAGAAAGTCACAGGGAAAACTGTAAACAGACAGAGTTGTTCTACACCACATGGTGTAACGCTGGTCTCCATAAGAGGCACGTATCTCTCAAAGGAACTAGATTTAATCAACCTGCAGATTTATATTACACTATCTTTATGTTCACCAATTGTTAACCCCTCCCTACGAGAAGGTCTGCATTGTTCTGCAGTTGTTCAGCGGTCAGAAACAATTCGCTGAGTCAGTTTTAGCACTTCATCAGCACACGGAATTAAAAACAATAACAGGCTGTGGAATTATTGTGCCACATCAGGAAGAGAAAATTACAAACATATTTATGCAATGGCATAAGGAAGAAGTAAACATGTTGATGAGGGGAACAGTGAAAGACTCCCAAAATAATTACTGTCTCTGATGAGGGTTTGGAATTCCAGAAAGCCAAGGGAAAAGGGAGTGTCTTTTAATTAGCTCCACTTTTGCCATACATACGTTGAGTGTATCACTGAAAGATGTTTTCCCTCCTCCCTGAGATCAGGGAACCCTGTGATCATAGAAATGTTTGTTTTCCCTTTAAAATCCATGAAGTTATTAATTTCAGGAGGGAATGGAAAAATCTCCCTTAAATATGCCCAGTGAGATCTTTCCTCCCAGGTACAGCTTTGAATGCAATGGTTTTATCTATGGGTTTATTGCTGTGCAGATGAATAAGGAAGGATACTGAAGGTTTTATTCTTGAAACAAAAATGGTTTTGTCCAGAACTACCTGATAAAAAGCTGCTTGCAGGAGGCGCTGATCCACCCTGAAGGATGTGTGCTTCAGGAGGTGGCTCATGTTTCCCACAGTTACAGCACATTACCTTGACATACAAAACAAAGTCCCAGTCCAGCACAGACTGTCACAGGACTCAGCTGCAACTTTAAGCATTTTACGTCTGTATGTAATAGAAAAACAAGCAAAAACCCTCCTGTGTAGAGTAGAGCACTGGAGTAAATTTACTCTTTTCCCAGGTAAATGTGCAGTAAAAGTGTTGTGTTTGAACATGCTGTCTTTGCTCACCTGGTCTATGTTTTGCCTACAGGGTTCATTTCTTTCATAGCATTACAGCAGCAGTGGTCTGTGAGTCATGATCGACATATATCCTCAATGAAAAAAAAATCTGGAAAATTGTATCTTGCTGTCCTGTTTACAAAACAACTTTTTATGCTGCTGTCATGAAAACCACTTTTAATTATGCTTGTATGTTTCTGTTGCTTTTTAATAATTTATTTGCTCATTAGCCAAGAGGTCCATATACCAGAAAAGGAAAACAGAAAGTCAAAAGGGCTTTCTCCTGTGTCCCACAGTACAAGGTAAAATGCTGGACAGAAGGTCTTTCGGCTCTAGGCTGGAGGTCTAGGAGCCTGCAAGGGCTCTGGAACCACCCTTTTAATTTCTCTGCTGTGCTCTCACCCCAAGGGGCTTGCCTGAGAAACAGCCAGGGATTTGTAAAAGTTTCCCTTCCATACAGGAACAAATTCTACCTTGTGAAATTTATAGTAAGATATTTAAAATGTGGAAGTATATTTTAGTTGTCTTGTAACAGTACTATCCCTAAAACTGTTGCAAAACCCTAGGTCCTTCTGAGAGAGATTGAGAGAGAGATGACAAACAAATGATTCAAGCACTGTTGTTTTCTTATAATTTGAAGGAATGAAGGTATTATACCTATAACAATAAAAGTAACAAGGCCCTATACATGACCACAGAGAAGAAGGCAGCAATTTTTTACTCTAAACAAGACCTATTTCAGGATTAGTCATTCTCCCTAGATTTCACTTTCATGCGTACTTAGTCTTTCCTACTCATAAGCACGAACATCTGTGTGTTTGGAAAGAGGAGGACAAGGGGCACCAAATACCAAGGTCAAGGCCCTGAGGGCACTCATAGACCTTAATGGTCCTGACCATTCTCACCTCAGTCCTCCTCCTACACCCTGGTACAGCTCCACCCTGCAGCTTCAGGCCCTGCCAGAGTTATGTCATGTGTCATGTTGGTCCCCAGCTCAGCCACAGTCATGCCTGTCCTTGGCCACAGACCCCACTGGCTGCGACTCTGAGCTGCAGAATGACTTCCTGGCCTGACCTCGGACTGCTTTGTCACGGTGGACATGCCCAGTCATCAATGACTATGTCTGACCTAGATTATGGCCACCAGACCTCATCCTCATCCTTATCCTGTCCCTGACCAGGGAATTGGTTTTCCCAGCTTGACCTAGGACCTGCCTCAGACATGTTTGATGAGTTGGACTCATGGTTGACCACAGCTGCCACCCATGAGCATGCCCTGCTCCCTCACTCAGGGGCTGTGTCACCAGGCTGAGATCGCCCTTTTCTCTTTGTCTGGGTTCATCGTGAATGGTGACAATGGTGTGCAGTCTTTGGTATCCTTCATATTCTTTGGTGAGAAAACCTCAGGGCCAAGCTGAGTTGTACCACACAGCTCTTGCTCCGTATCTGTGTTGTGAGGCTTTCTTTACACCATGGATTTAGTACAGTTGGCCCAACACCCGTATCTTGCTAATTCCCCATTCTTTCCTATATTCTTTCTTGCATTTCATTGTTGGTCATAATCTATTGATTCATTGCACATGCATCACTTGGTGCACTCCTGCTGTACCATTTCTTCTGGTGCCTCATGCAGCTGCATAGACCCTCATTCACATACCACATACCCCAGTTAAACATTTTCCCTGCAAATCTCTACAGGAATTTAAGATAAGGGTTGATTTTTTTATTAATTAATAATAATTTTAAAGAATTATCCCTGTATGTGTTTGAGTTAAACTTTGGCATTCACATGAAATCCCTGATTTTTTACGCTAACCTGCTCACTTTCTATTTTTTCACACAATTTTGATCATGTACCTAAAGAAGTAGTCAGCAAACCAGAGGAGGTGACCCCAGAAGTACCATTTGTCAGTGACATATCACTAAAGCCCTTCTCCATTAAACAGCCACGTGCTAGGAGAATTTCCTCAACTAAGAGGCTCTCAATACTCTTATCTTCCAAGGCTTACTTGCTATGCTTCAGGAGATTTGAGAGAAAGCATGTGAGAACATTCTGCCTGAGTATCTCTGAATGAGACACCCACAGTAAAAGGGTGGATGTTCAAGGTAATATTTGCAGTGCTACAATGTAGCTTCAGAACATTTTTGGAAAAAATATGGAAATGACAGATTTGTAAGTTATTTTTAATAGAGGTAATGTTCTTATAAGAAATTATTATGATATTTTATCTGTCCAAAGGATGTGCAATATTACATAGAAAAATGGTAATCCTACTTGGAAAGCCAAGAGGTATTAGTCTCAGCACTGCAGGCTGAAAAAAATCAATGCTCTCAGTTTTACACAGACATTTCAATACTCTTATGCAGAACGAGGGTAAGCAACTCTTAAAAGGAGTCACAGTAGGTGTTTGGGATGGAGAACAATGAATAAAAGAGACAGGGTATAGAAAAGAAATTACGAAAACCCATAGAATTGGGGTTTCCTATATTGTGTAGCCCTATAAAAAAGGCTATCAATAAATTATATTTTTGAAGTTGGAAGTTAAACTGGATTTTCAACAACACAGTAGAAATACTGTTTCAGTAATTCCTGGTCTCAGGTAAGCGAGCAGGTAAGTTATGATGGATAAAGTCAGTTATTACTAAGAATATTGTGTAGTGTAATTGAGAGCTTGTATTTTCCTCTTAGTAATGAACTGCTATTTCCCAACAATGAAAAGAATATGAATTTGAAGATGACATTATGAGATCTTCTTGGGGAACTAATAAAAAAAATGCTTTTACCAAGCGTATAAATTACAGGAATTTGGGTTTAGGTAGACACTCCAGAAGCTAAAGATGGCATAATAAAAATGGCATAAACACATTTCTTATGGAATGCCAGAGAACTTCTTGTTTTCTAGAGGACTGCTAATACTCATTATTTAATTTGCAGGGCCTTAAAATGAACTTTTTGCCAATGAAAACCCACCTGAACTTTGGGAAAGCTGTGATGTAAGCTCTGGCCTTACAAGAACTATTCCATGGGCAAGAAAAAAGCTTTCACTCAGATTGTCAGACAGATAACAACCTATAAAACAGAAAGTAATTTTAAAAATTAATTACTTACTGTGTCATACTTTCAATCTCTAAATTAAATCATCCGCCTCTTCAAAATGTTATGATACATAGATTTCTTTTAATAAAGACACAAGATGAATGTTTTAAAACCAATACAAAATCAAAGCATTTCTCCTTTAAGTCAACAAAAATGTTTTTATTGAAAATTATAAGCATGACCAATCTTGCAAGAAATATATGATGGGATTTGCTGGAACTTGTTTTGGCTCACAGAGCTGTGGGACACACCCTGGCTTCACAGCCCCATCACCTCACCCCTTCCCACAGTTTGCCCTGCAGCACTTCACCATTCTCCAGGCTCTTGGTGCCAGGCCCACGGTGGTGTCTGGGTGGCTCTGAGCCACTAGGGGCCGTGACAGACCTGGAGAAATAAAAATGAGTCATAAACTGGGATCATAACAGATACACCACCCTGAGAAGGACCCTTAAATAATCAAGGCTGCCTTTTTGTGACAGCTGGGATCTCTGCACTGTCCCAGGGCACAGGCAGTTAGTCCAATCCAGGGAACTCCATATCTATGCATTTAATTCTGAACACGCTTGACAGTTCTTCCGCAACCGAGCTGATTTCCTGACTGAGATACAGGCTTGACAAATGAAATTACAAAAGATGAGTTAACCTTTCAGATGATCACATGTTTTGGAAGAATGCCATTCCCCAAACAGAATGGTTCACACTGCGGTGCTACTGAAGCTTAATATAAAAATGACATACTTAAATGCTGTCCTTTAATTATAAAGGCACTCTTTAGAAAAAAAAAAAACCATTTTCATTGAGCGTAGTTCTTGGCCTTTTTGTATTTCAGAATCATTTCAGGAGACAATTAATGTATTGTTTTTCCCAGACCATTAGCATAGTACAATATATTTGGTTTGCCAGATATGTAAAAAAAGGCACAGCACCTTTATGCAGCAGGCACTTATGCCTTATTATCCTTGTTTTTATATGTTTGATTATTCTAGCATTTGGAAAAAGAGTTGTAGTTTATTATTTTGATCCCCTAGTTTATTTACCAGGTGTATTGCTCAACTCTGAAGTGTACATTTCTTTCCTATTTATAATGATTTAATAACACCCTTTTTGTGGCTGGGAAGTGTAAGCCACCCAGTCTGCTCTATCTATCTGCATGTTTCTGGCTGTAGAAGTTAAAATCGTTTCAAACATTTAGACTCATTAGACTGATATTTCATAGTAATGGGTCATGAGACAAGTTTGAGAGAAGATACATGGGCTGGGAGTCAGTCACAGAGAGGCAATGTGGGAAGGCAAAAGGAAACTGAAGATAAACTAACCTGGCAGTGCCTATTTATGCTGCCAGAGATGAGACTGTCCCTACCATTCAACTATTCCTACTGACAATCGTTATACTTGCAGTCCTGTGTGGACCTGTATGCATGACAGCTGCATGAACTGTAAAGTTGTCAAACCAAATTCATCCCATATATAACGGCAAAGTCTCATAAAAAATAAATTTATCTTCATGCTTTATTACTTCAGTTGCATTAGATTTCTCAAGTGGAAGGTGTTGACAAGGCTAAGGTGAAAAGGATACAGTCACTATAGCATGAGTAGCCACATGGCCTCCAAACCCCAGAATGATCACAGCATTCTAAAAACTGGAGATAGAAAAGCTGCTGTGCTAAATCCCCTCATCTTCACAATCACAAATGCAAGGAAAGGTAGAAGGATTTCTTTCAGGGTGTGGTGATGAAGTTGTGCAAATCTGTCTATAGTTCCCTACCAAAGGCCAGTTAATGATAAGGGACTACAGCCATGTGCCTGAGTAGCTGAATTTCTAAATCTAACAATAACAATTCTGCACTTCTGCTGGCTGTAAGAACATGGGAAAAAGCAAAACCAGAAACACTGTTAGGAAAAATAACATTTTTTCATGGGAGATTCTGGCTACTATTGTTTGGCAAACAAACATATTGATTTAAAATGTCTTAATAATCAAATCTCAGGTGCGATATTCAGCTCCAGATCATATATATCTAGGCATCTAAATGGACGGGCTTGGTTCAATTGCTTAGTTGCCATCTGAGGTGCTGTAAGGCACCCTTCCTGAGCTTCAGCTGCTTCTCCAAAAGGGCACAGATCTCCCATATACCTCATGTTGTATCTGCCAGCTTTGTGCAGATGCTTCTGTACCGTAGGGCATTGAATGCTTCTGTTCAATCCCACTGGAAACTGTAAAGCTATTTAACTCATTTTGAAAGTGACATCTCATTTAGTCATCTGAATCCCCCTCTAGAGTCCATTAGCTGTATTGACTGGTTTTCCATTCACTATAATGGGAACATGACATGTAGACAGGACATTTAAGTGCTTACAAGCTGGAACTAACTGCCCCCTATCCCTCCCCAAAGAGTTTAATGTTCACCAAATGTAAAGACTCAATAAGAGGCATATGAAGACATGGACATAAAAAGCTTCCCTAAGCTTCTCAGCAGATTAGTGTTCCCATTTCACTTAATTTAGCAATCCTTTAAATAATTTTGCTGTCAATAATATCTCAGGAAACAGGTTGTTTCAGCAAATGTGGTTGATTCACAGGCAAACTTAAAGCCTAAACAAATCTAGCAGATCTTTCAGTGGCTACTTTTTGGATCCAGTTCAGAAAATGTTCCGTATTCTTTAATGAAATTAGCATCTCAGACTTAAATTAGACGGGTGTACCAACTCATAAAAACAAACAGAAAACCCATAAAAGCTCTCTACACAGTTCTACAGAGTATTGGCTCCTGCCAAATTCAGGATCTTGACAGTCACAGCCACCCAGTCTAAGCTAACAGGCTCTGCCACCAAGTAGGGTTGAGCAGAATAAACTTCCTACCACAGAGCTCAGGTTCACGGCTTCCAGAGGGGACATGGCTTGCCCTTGGACCTTGGATCACCACAGACTTGTGTGTCTGGCTCTCACTGGCATGTGGCTGAGCTAGGTGATCGCCACAGGACCTGCCCTGCTTGCCTGCTCAGGCACTGTGGGACTGTGCCTTGCCATTGAGGAGGACACTGTCCTTGCCTGTGTCACTGTCACTCTGCACTCCTGGTCACTGTTCCACAGTATGTTCCATTGTGTCGAAGGATTTCCTGTGAAGACTGTAGAATAACTAGCTAGGTAATAAAACAACAATTGAAATTCAATGTAATTAAAGGTGAAATTATACATGAGGAAAACTTTTCCAGCTTTATATGTACCAATAATGGCTGCCGAGTTGATTTTTTACTGCTCATAAAATTTGGGTGTTAGGAGGAAACTCTTTCTATCATAAGATTCTTATCTAGGCATTCACTGTCTGTCTAGCTAGAAGCTATCATGTGAAGCACAAACAGGAGCAACTGAAAGTAAAAGCAACAAAAGCCCCTATGCTATTGCTGTGTACCATTCCGTTGTGTGTGTGCAGGTTGTCCAGCTGGATGGCTGCATGCAGAGCTTTAATGGTAACAGTACTCAGCTTTCTGCCCCAGATTGTAAACAGTCTGTGAAGAATTTATACTGCTGTGTCACTCAGTAAAGTCCAAAGGGAATACGCCATGCTCTGGCTTTCCTCATCTGGCACAAAGAAAACTGCATGCACTCATTCATATCAATCCCTAACTAACAGTCAGTTTGGGGTTTCCAAAGCATCCAGCCTTGTGACACTAGGAAACAGTACCACTTTCACGGCACAGAAAGGGTAAACAAAGCAGAGAACATCTGAGTAGCTTAGCCTCTCTGAGAAGAAGCCACAGAACACTTGCTTCCTTTTAAATACAGCAATGCAAATACTGTAAATCTTGAAATCTAGTCCTCGTTGGAGTTTTGCTGTAGATACACATGAGGCTTAGGTTTTATTCTGATTGCAATGCTCCAGACATGGGAAGAAGGTGTTCTTTTTAGGATAAATAAAACTCTAATAAGCACATTCAATCACATTGAGTATTTACAGAAGCCCATCCTGGCAAGAATGTGTTCTTTCACCTGGCATTGCCTCTCTGCTTGGGATAGTATTGACAGGTTCAGAAGAAAACAATATGGATTCAAATTTGGATTGACAAAAAGCTTCTGTTTTTTCCTACCATTTATTATTATTATTCTGTTTCATTGTAAATCTGTGCTTACTGCCTGTTGGGCCACAAAACTTGGCATAATATATATCAGCATAATATGCTATATTATGTTATTGAATGATACACAAAGATAGTAAGAGACCTGCTTGAAAAGAAACCAGAGATCAGAGGAGAAAATCCAAGATACACAGTGAGGGATTTCAGTTTAAATTTAGGAAAACGGAAGAGGTATTTGAGTTACTATTTATGTTCTTACAGAAAATAATAAAAAGGTTTATTTTCTATAATGTGGAATTATTTTAAACACTGCAGAGCTAGTGAACTTGAGAAAGTACTAAGAATCCAGACCAATAGCTTTAACTTACTGACAACAATTTATGTGTGTGTTTTGCTTTGTTTTCCCTTCAGTCACCTCTCAAAAGCAATAACAACCAAAACCGTCCATTCATCACCTTCTCTTTGATCGTCACTCTCGATACAGCTGTTTTGCATCTTCATTCAAATCACTCCACCCCATTCCTTGCAGTAATATTAACAAGAAACTTCCTGTTCATGGATGCCTTTCTGCAATAAATCCAATTACTGCCACTCCAGGGAGGGGTTCAATGGGCAACAAATGCAGCAGGAAAAGCAGTTTGGCTTTACAGGTGGATTTTTAAAAGCTGTTCAGAGCCCTCAAGATTCTGAGGCAGGCAAGGCAACTGCTGTAGGTTGGAATAGGTAACTGCATTTTCTTAGGTCCCTCAAGATCCTTCTACAGGATGAACACATTCTGTGTCAGTTCTTGGACAGTATGGATTGGAAAAATGTGTTTTGCAAAAAAAAAGACCTTGGAGATATATTGTAATTCATGAAGGACATGAACATCAATTCAAATTTCAAAAAATGCAATGAAAAATAAGCCACTGAAAATCATACTCTTTCTAGACAGCCAGAAAAGCCTTTGTAAATCACAGAATCACAGAATAAGCTGAGTTGGAAGGGACCCAAGGCATCATCAAGTCCCAATCCTGGCCCTGCACAGCACCATCCCCAAGAGTCACACCATATGCCTGAGAGAATTGTCCAAACACTTCTTGAACTCTGTCAGGTTTGGTGTTGTGACCACTTCCCTGGGGAGCTGTTCCAGTGCCCAGCCACCCTCTGGGCGAAGAGCTTTTTCCCAATATCCAACCTAAACCTCCCCTGACACAGATTCACACCATTCCCTTGTGTTCTGCCACTGGTCACCACAGTGAAGACATCAGTGCCTGCCCCTCCTCTTCCCCTCACAAGGAAGCTGTAACTGCAATGAGGTCTCCCCTCAGCCTCCTCCAGGCTGAACACACCAAGTGACTTCGGCCACTCCCCATACAGCTTCCCCTCAAGGCCTTTCACCACCCTTGTTGCCCTCCTTTGGACACTCTCTAACAGTTTAATGTCTTTCTTATATTGTGGCACCCAAAGCTGCCCCCAGCACTCGAGGTGAGGCCGCCCCAGCACAGAGCAGAGCAGAGCAGGACAATCCCCTCCCTTGCCCAGCTGGCGATGCTATGCCTGATGCCCCCCAGGACACTCTTGGCCCTCCTGGCTGCCCGGGCACTGCTGGCTCATGTTCAGCTAGCCACTGACCAGGACCCCCAGGTCCCTTTCCATGGCACTGCTCTCCAGTGTCTCATTCCCCAGTCTGTCTGTACATCCAGGGTTGCCCCATCCCAGGGGCAGAATCCAGCAATTTCCCTTCTTGAACTTCATACAGTTGGTGATTGCCCAGTCCTCTGATTTGTCCAGGGTTCTCTGCAGGCCTCCCTGCCTTTGAGGGAGTCAACAGCTCCTCCCAGTTAATCCTGTGATAAACATAGTAAATTGCATCTTTAAAAGGAATTACAGGCTAGCCATATTGTGAACTATCACATCTTACTGTACAAAGCATTTATCCAAGGAGTTCAGGCAAATGCTTCCTTGCAGTACCTGATCTCAAACCCTGCTTGCACACAAAATGATGGGATTCAATGCATTTCCCTGACTCTTCAGCAGCTGGATACCACACTGCGAGGGAACTTGGAGGAGCATGGCTTCACAGAGACTATTCTGCACTCTTTACAGCTGCAAGGAAGCAGCTGTACTCGGAATATTAAAACTCTTGTGAACAGGTGAGTTTACTATAAGCTGAAGATTTTTAAAGGTCTTCACTGTAAATTTATCATTATTTCTGTTGTCTTTAGCAGCTTAAATGGGCAAGTAGTGTTCACAGTGTATTACTTTTGAAGTATCCCAACAGTTCATTTGACATTCCTGTGTTGGGTTAACTTTTTCCCTGTTAGAGAAATGGCCCTGGAAACCTTGAAGCTTCATCTCCTTGCACATTCTGAGGTCTAGGATCAACCTTAATAATGTGTAAATTTTGCTCCAGTAATGGTTTAGATTTACTTTAAAATAAATTTCTTTGATTTACTTCATTATTTTCTTCAGAAGTAGAAGGGAAACCATTATCTGAATATAAGGTCATGTTTTATTATCCTGATCACTTTGCCACGTCATTTTGCCTCTGCAGCATGTAAATACAAAAAAGAAGACAAAAAAAGAAACAAAAAAGAAAAGAAGGGGAAAAAAGGAAAAAAATTTAGAAGAAAAAAGAAAAAAACAAGAAAAAAGGGAGAACAGATTATGACAAGAGTTTTTCAGTGCTCAATACAGACATAAAAGCTGTGTTTGTTATATAGATCTGCATGTCTTTACAGACCTTTCTTCTGACTCAAGGTCTGATTTTGGGACTTACAAGGAGATAAGACCTGGTGATATATACATTCCTCTCCTCTCTTGAGTTTCAAAATAAACAAAACCAAATTTTACTTTCTTAGAAAATGGATCCTTCAAACCCAGTAGCATATGCTGGTTTGTTTTTAAATAATCTTACAATTTTTTGTGCACCTCTTCAATAATTTGTCATTTTAGTATTCCAAGAACTTCCAATTAGAGCAATAAAGTTGCACCGTGTTTTCTAAGATACCACAGTAGGTTTTTGTCTCATTTGCCACTTACAATATCCATAGTATAGCTACATGCTAGGATATGTAGATTGATGTATTGAAGCTCTACAGCTGTTGAAGTGTCATCATTCACAAATGTTTAAATGGATACCTGCCTTGATGTCCCATTTAGTGAGATTAATTGATTTCATTAGTATTCTGCAAAGTCTTCTATGTTTAATGGTGACAGAGAAACAGACTCTTCTACAGATACTCATAAACATTATGGAAAAAAACTCACTAGCAATTTGACTCCAAGAACACTGAATAAAGAGATTCAAATCATCAAGAAACTCCAGCATTACACAGTAAACATATGCAGTTGCACTTGAAATACAGGGTTTATCTTTTTATCAGGAACACAGTTTAGGAGGAATGGGTGAAACAGTAGTATTCAGGGGACTGAGGAATAGACAGAAGATAAGAAAAATCCTCAGTGGCTCCATTGCCTTGTTCTTTGAAGAGTAGTTCAGTTTATCTTCACATGAACATAATACACTGGTATTGTTATTAACAATGCTTCCAATTTATAGTCACTTCACACCAGAGCAAGCTCTTCTTTCATAAACTTACCAACAAATTACTGATAGTAAGTGTATGGTTAAGTAGATCTTCATTTAACAAGCCACTCAGCCAGTTTGCAAATACGTTAGTATGCATAAACAGCTTTTACCCTTAACTCAGGCAGTATTCAGGGAGTATTCAGGATCATTTTGTTGGATTATTTTCACTGGAAGGAAAACACCTGTTTTATACCTCCATATCCTGGTTGTGCAAATCATCTACTCAAAGTCCTGTTTCTTAAATACAATAATAATACACAACAGCAGGAGGGTAACCTCCACATTCAGAAGCTTAAGCTCTTCTTCCATATAGGTCTGAGTTCAAAATTTTTGATCCATATTGAATTACAAGTGCAGATTATACTCGTTTATTCTTATAGTGGAATACAGGCATGAGGACAATTTGATGTTTACTATTTTTTGTAAAATGAGAAGTATATCATTCTAAGAGAACAGTAATAGGGAATTATGTGTCGTTAAGTAATACGAATTAAAAATCCAGCAGAAGATTTGAAGTGGGCTGTAAGGCAGTGACTAAGACTTGCTCTTTCTTTTGGCTTCCCCATCAGGTCACAGTACTAGAGGTCTCCAATGCTCTTTCCAATCTCCTGGTTGCTTTCATACACTCACATTGTGTGATTCTCATGCAACCAAATCAATTCCCCCTCCCTATTCTAAGAGTCACTCTGGTCTGATCATCCACTAGAGTGGAGCTGAAGCCTCGCACAATACTTTACCTTCATGACACAAATCAATGACCTAGTCAAAAGTATTTTCCCAGTTCAGAGTTATTCTAAGTATGTTGCTGGGTCAACCACACGCTAGTAGACTTTTGTCACATTAGGCACTGCCTCTCTGTGCAAGTGATACCTGCAGCTGTCTCAACCTTCTCACCAGTTTCTCCTACTCTCCCTCCTAGTGACTGATGCTGGTGATTATTGGGTCTGGATGCTGCAGCTTCCAATTTAAAATTTTGCTTTAACATCTGACAATACTTAGTTGGCATTTTCCTAATCTCTCACTCAATCTATCCACACATTTGCCTTCCTAACAGCCTGTTTTGTTCCACCCTCTGCCCTCACTGTTGTTTCCACCCTCACCTTGCACCAGCAAGGTATCACCACAGCCCATGCTGGAGCCATAATTAGGTTTCCCAGGTAAGAAGGTCATTTGGTAGGTCCTTTCCTGGTTCCCTCCTTTGTCATTTTCTGGGCATGGAGCCAGGACCTGGGCATTTTGCCAGCATACATGCTGCTCTTCCACTCCACCCAGGACCTCATGTGTTCGTGCCTACCTCACCTCTGGAGCCCTGCCTGGGGCCGCACCCCTCTCTACAGCCCTGCAGTGCAGCCACTCTTGGTCTGGCCACAACACCTCTGCGTCAGCCCTGCCTGGGGAGCCGTGCCCTGAGCTGGGCTCCTCCATACACCCTGGGCTTCCCTGCCATCTTCCTCCATGCATTGTCCCAGCAGTGGAACACAGCTTGGGTCCATCAAGCCATACTGCTTGATGCGTTGAATTTTGAATGCAAACAAAACATATACAATTGCAACTTGTTCTGCTTGAGAACAGGGGAGAACATGGGCTGCATCACTCAGACATCTAACAAGTTATGGACTTTTAATTGATTTGTAGGTTTACAGTGATGCATCATCCCCAGATATATCAGGCTCCTCCACAGGTATGTCTGCTGGCACAGGGGCTCCTCACCTCTCACAGCAGCTCTTGCAGCAGCAGAACATGATCAGCCCTTGCACTGGGTCTGGCTGGGATGGAGTTAACTTTCTTCATAGCCTACTGTGCTTTGCATTTGGGACTGAGACAATGTTAGTAACCCAGCAGTGTTTTGGATGTTGCTGAGCAGTGTTTGCACAGCCGCAGGGTGGCTTTTTTGTTTTTTGGTTGGTTTTTGGTTTGTTTGTTGTTTGTTTTGGAGTTTGTTTGTTTGTTTGTTGTTGGGGGGGTTTTGCCTCTACAGCACCCACCAGCAAATAATTTGGGGGTGCACAGGAAGCTGGGAGGGGACACAACCAGGACAGATGACCCAGACTGACTGAAGGGATTTTCTGTGCCGTACAACATTGTGCTCAGCTATGAAATCTATGGGAAAGAGTGATGTTTGAGGTTAAGGCATTTGTCATCCCAAGTAACTGTTACGTGTGCTGAGGTCCTGCTTCCCAGGAAGTGGCTGGACACCCTCTGCCAGTGGGAAGTAGTGAATGAATTCCTTGTTCCACTTTGCTTGCACAAATAGCTTTTCTTCACCTATTAAATTCTTTATCTCAATCCATGAGTTTTCAGTTTCCAAGTCGCTCCCCCATCCCTCTTGGGAGGAGTGAACAAGAGACTTGGTAGAGGCCCAAGGTCAGCACAAACCACTTCTGCCTTGGCTGACAAAGTCTTTTTGTTGTCCTGAATGAATACAGATCTGTTCTTTGCCACTAGGGCTGATGGAAAACAGGTACACGTGTCACCATCAGGACATGGAGGAAGAACTGGTTTTGCCTCTCATCTTGAATGAGGAGGTGTTTGAATGGAAAAGTATTTCTGGTACTCTGACTTAATTGTCCATGACAAGGGTTAATTGCAAAGGCACAGAATTATTTCTGCCTCCTGTTTGAGCAGCTTCTACCAAGCATCACAGTGCCAAGGAAATTAAAGAGAAAGGAAAAATTTTTGCTGTCCTAGGTAGCAGAACTCAGTTCCTCCTTAGAAACTCTCTGCTTTTACATTACTGATGTTCTCGTCCCCATGTCCTGGACAGCATATCCAGGTCCTAACAAGTTCATGAATTCTAAGATCATACAAAATGTAGATACTATTGCCAGAGACTGTCCATACAGGGGAAATAAGTTAAGGGTGATAGGCAGCTCCTAACTACCTCCATATTAATTATTTGTCCAGCTGGGAGCAGCTGGCAGATGCTGCTGTTGTTGAGTAATAGTGTGTCGCCCAGGTAATATTGCTTTTTTATGTGCTACAACACTTAGGTAGTCCATTCTGCGAGATTAAGGTAGTCAATCCTGTAAGTGCCATTTTCTGTTTCCTGGGGCAGCATCTGATCCCCTAAACAGGCTGTCAGGTGTCCCAGTGTTGCAAAATGTGGAATATAAAAAATTTTCTTAGAAAGGATGTTCTTTGGTGTTTGATCTTCGTGTACTTTCAAGCCTAATCAACAAGAAAAGGAATTTAATCCATGTAACAGATAGCAGCCAACAAGCTCTAAGTGATGTCTGGGTATTAGAAGGACAAATTACTTGTCGGTAGGTCTGCATTGTTAAGGTTTTGGGCTTAACAGGCTTCAGTGATATCAGATCCAGGGGAAGATTACCAAAGATTGGGAAGAAGAGTGTACCACTGATAGTGGACACAAAGAATGCAGAATCCGTGGGCCACCAGGAAATTTGGCAGAACTGACAAATAAGGAAAAAAATTAATAAAGACAACTCAGCAACTGTGCTGAATCAGCTTCAGCTAGGCAAAAGGTAGTTCTGGTACTGGGAGACTGTGACCATGACTCAGGGCCCACCGACTCCCAAAGCCCACAACTCAAGAGAAGAGAATGACTGAGAATAATTAACAAATAGTAATTGCTTATTAGCACCACTATATAAGGATCTCTGTGCTGCAATAGATCTGGTATACAAGAGCCTGCAGGGTAGGCAAGTCGTTGCAAATTAGCCCATAAGAGTAGATAGAATTTCCATTCTATATATGGCACAAAATCATTATTGTGTAATTTGGTAATGATTTGGTAATGTCTGTTGCCATGCCAGTCCTGTGGCAACATTTCCACCATCAAATCCAGATGAGTACATAAATGTGATTGTTTACTGAATATGTACCTGTCATAAATCCCCTTGCCTTTAAAGCCAAGCCATTACTAAGGCTTTGCCATCTTGGTTCTGTATCTTTCATTTGCTCTTAAGAAAGAAGCTTTTATGTAGATCCTGTTATCTTGTAAATAAAACAAGAAGTTAAAACTGATTAAGTTATTTTGACAGCTTTGTGCCATCAGAAATACTTTTACTAGCATTTTTGTGCTAGTAATTAAAGAAATGAAATTCATCCTATCTTTATAGTGTTATAAAACTTGTGTGTGATTCTTTCATCTCATGAAATAGACCAGTATAAGGCAAAATTTATGTATGGTATTACAGGAAAATGAGAACATATATAAATTTTTCAGCATGTCACCGGTCATTGTACCAAAAAATACCAGAAAATGCTGCAGTTATATCAATATAACTTGACTATCTACTTGAATATAATTTTTGTATGTGTGCATGTGTGTGCGTGTATGTAGCTTCTAATGCCTTCTCTGTGGAGTATTGATACAATTTCTCAGTTTTTCATTATTCCTCATGAAAAAAAAGTAATGGATTTCATAGCACAGTCACTTTCTAATGCATGGAAACTTCATGTTCTCTTCAGTATGAAATACAAAGTCTGTATGGTGCATTAATAAAGTGATAATTTGCAAGAAAACTGCCAATGTAGTTACTTCAATTGGAACAGGAAAAACGTCCTAATTCTGCATCCCTTCAGGATCCCTTCTTAATTCTGCATCCCTTCAGGACCCCAGGGTTTTAGTTAGTCTGCACCAAATGTTTTTAAATACAGGTTGGCACAATTAGAACAATTCAAGTACAGATTTACCCAGAAGGAGAGCACCAAAGGGGCTGAGGGTACCCTGCTAACATTACAAGCTATCATCTTCAGTGCTCCCCACTAAAGAGCTCTGCAGAGCACACAGTTCTCCCTTACAGTCTTACACAGACCAACTATTCATAAATGGCTGGATTTGGTGCCACAATAAAGGTAGCCAGGATGTAGTGTGGATGAAAGCTAGGAATGAACAACAGAGCTAGTTTACAGAAGAGCTGCTTGTTTAGCAGAAAGTCTCATACCACAAGAATGGGGTAGGCTAAATAAAAGAAAAAGCATTCAATTTTGCGTCATTGTTTCTAATGTACTGAAGTTGCTTCTATTTCCCTACCTACTTAAATCATCTTCTTTTACTACCAGGTGCACTGGAGAGAGTCCTTTGCATTCAACCACTCTGTACTGTCCAGTTCTTTTAATTTAATCCTGTTATTAATATGCAGGTTTGCTACTTCAGTTTTTAGTATGTTTAAAATCCTTCCAAGCTGACCTCTTTTGCCTTTGCACCAGGGTTGCGAAACAAGGGTTGTCTGAGGAACTTGTAACAACACACAGTTCTCAGCAAGGAGAGGCAGCAGCCTCCTCTCCCACACTGCTCATGGAGCTCCTGCTAATGTTCTGGCTTCAGAATCTCAAACGTGTTACTCAGAAGCAGATTTACAGGGAGAAACTGAAACTGAATTAGATAATAGAAGTGTCGAGTTTAACTCCAGGGTTTGTAAATCTCACTCAGGTGCTGACTCCTTCCTTTCACAGAGGAATAGTTTTCCCTCTGTCCTCTCCTTCAAGACCTCTGTACCAGTTGCACATGCAAATCAAGGAACTGTGAAGCCAGGTACACATTTAGCATGACTTCATCAAGGCAAAAAGAGAACACAAATCTTCTGGCTTCATCTCCCCCATTAGTGCCAGCAAAGGGCCCATGTCACAATGTCACTGTCACAGTCATGTAATGCACGCCCACTGTTTCCTCGGTTCGCCACATTAAGATCAGGATTAGAACTCCTCCCTGGCTACATAGTAAATTTTCAATGGTTTCATTTGGATAGCCATTCATTTCGATCACTGATAGTAGGGCCTGAAAGTTTCTATCAGACTTTCCAACTACAACTCCATGGCACTCTGTGTTACAAATAGTACAATAAGCCTATCTGAAGCCCAGCACCGAGGAGCTCTGCAAAAGTGACAGTGCAAAGCAAGTTTCAGAGTTGTCACTTAAATGGAGTGATAACATCTTGCTGGACTTCATTTAATATATTACACATATTAATTAAAGAGTTATTAATCCCATGGAAGGAAAAAATGTATTTCCTGATGTTACTTGAAGTAGAATTATTAAAGACATTTATGACTAAGGGTTTATCTATACTGCTTACATATTTAATTTATAAGATGGAAGGGGAAAAAACTAATTTACAAAAAAATCCTGTTCAAAATATAACCTGTTTTTATAGAATATCCTTTCTCATTAAGCATTGGGTATCCATTTCTCAGTGAATTTAATTAAGTATACTTGATGAGAGAGTGAACAGAAATAATTGACAAGACTCATTAAATTCCCCTTAAAATATACAGCTATGGACTCCAGTGGGAGTTAAATCAAACCCTAAATTAAGAGCTAAATTGCTTCAAGATTAAAACAACTTGTTTTAAAGCCTGGGGACAGTTTGTTCAGTTTTATACTGTATTGGTATTCTTCTTTTATTAAGTGCACAAACAGGTGGGATGAGATTCCTCTCACCTAACTTTAGATGTGTACAGTTTACAATTTGGAGGTAGTCATGCCAGACTCCCTTTATACTCAATGGAGAGAAAGAGCCTCGTTTAAGGCATGATTCATCTGTCCTATTTAAATGTCTACTTTAGAATGAGATAAATTGTGTACTATAACCATTTGGTCTTCTTCAGTGAAAATAAAAGTAATTAGGCTAATTCATTTAAAGGGAACTGTCTGCAGTACTAGTGTTTACATTTAGTAAAATGATTACTTTCTTTGGCAGATGAAGCTATTTAGACTCATCATCAATTTACGTAGAAGAGGATAAGCTAGTCAGTTGAACTGAAGCACAGATGTACGTTTGACCTGATCTTCCAGATGGAACTTGCTTGCTATGAACAAAGCAAAGCTAAAATATTTTTTATTCAATAATACTCTTTATTCTTCTGATCTACTATATGCATAGCTGACCAACATCAATAGTAATTGATATTTAAAAGAAGGATGTGAATAGGCTACTCCTTCCCCTCCACTGTATTTATGCAAACACAATAATGTAAGGATTTTGCCTCATTCTTGTGATCCTCTTGCAATAAAAGCACTCTTGGAGTTAAGTGCTAAAAATGATCACAGAATTATCTGCAATATAAATAAGTTCAAGACAATCTGCAGCTTAGCTGGAATGAAAAGCATTTTCACTCCACAATTTGTATTTATTTC
Source organism: Origma solitaria (assembly GCA_013397895.1). Lineage (NCBI taxonomy): Eukaryota > Metazoa > Chordata > Aves > Passeriformes > Acanthizidae > Origma > Origma solitaria. Next base: position 1,072,281 of record VZRL01005594.1, read on the forward strand.
CCCTGGCATATTCACAGAGGCATTCTGATTTAGCTATATCATAGTTGCTGTACCTTGTTCTCCAAAACAGAGCATGTAAATAAACCCAGTTTTCTCTGGGGCATTAATTACTGTACTTGCTTCAGGGTTGAAACAGAGTATGATATGGTTTTAGCTCAAAAATAATTTTATAAAAGATATCATTAATATTTTCTGTTATGCAACTTTATTATAGATTGTGAGGTTTTTTTATTGTGTTTCATGTATTTTAATTTTCTTAATTAAATGAAAATTGAAGTAATAATTCTTTTTTAAAATTTATTATGTTTCTTCTCCACCCAGCACTGGAAATCATTAAATTCTAAGGACACCAATCACAGTTGATGGTAGTTACTATCTCTGATAATCTAGTTATTAGTCTCAAGTAAAAAACTACTTGATATATATGATGAAACAACTTCCTTACGATGGTTTGCATTTACATCTTGCAGTCAGAACACAGAAACATTTTGTGTCTCTGCAAATTTTTGTTTTGAAGAGTTAAGTGTGACATATAAACCACCTGGAATCACAGAAGCATAAAGTAATCTAGATGGACTCTGGGACCTTGTCAGGTTGAATCCCCTCTCAAAGCAGGGCTAACTCCAATGTTAGATGCTCAGTGCCTTCCCCAGTCAAGTTTTACATACCTGCAACCTTCCCAGACAACCTGCTATAGTGTTGGATCAACCATGATTCCATCACTGGAAGTGTTCAGTCAGGCAGGGTGAGGTTTTGAGCAACTTGAACTCGTGAAAGGTGTCCATGCCCATGGCTGTAGGGGTTGGACCAGATGATCTTTAGAAGTCCCTTTCAAGCCAAATAAATCCAGGATTTTTTAATTTTTTAATAACAGGGAATAAGAACCTTTTTTCATGGAATTTATATCCATTGTTACTTGTCCTTTTGTGTTGGACTTCCAAGGTGATCTGTGACCATCCACTAAAAAATTGTACACAAGTAAATCCTCTTAACCTTTTCTTCAGACTGAACAAACCCATTTGTCTGAGCCTCTACTCATGTGCTACAGGCTGCACCTGCTGGTCAGCTTTATGCTCCTCGACTGGACTTGTCCCCATATGCTAATGTTTCTTGTATTTGGGAGTCCAAAACTGGACCAAACATTCCAGAGCAGCCTCTTGAGTTCACAAGGAAGTCGCATTCCCTGGCCTGCTGGCTACACTCTTAATAATGCAGCCCAACATGCAGTTAGGCTTTGTTGCTGCAAGGGCACATTGCTGCCTCATGTTTGGGTTGTTCACCATGACCCCCAGGTCCTTTCCCAAAAGACTGTGTCCTAGCCTGTCAAATTGCACAGTGGCATAGTACCATAGAGCTTTAGATGAGGCTTTACTTGCCTTTCTAAACTTGCTTTTTTGTTTGCTTGTTTTTTTTTTTAAATTTGCCTTTTTGAACTTTGAGAAGTTTCTGTCAGGTTATTTCTCTAGCCTGTTGAGATTCCCCTGAATAACTGCGCTGCCCTCCAACATTCCATCTTTTCCTCACAATTTAGTGTCACCTGCTAATGAGGATGCATTCCATTTCATCATTCGAGTCATTAGTGAAGAAGTTAAATACCACCAGGGTCACAATCTACTTCAGAAGAATACCACTCCTCACTGGCTTCCAGTTAGACTTTCAGCTACTAACTAGAACTCCTTGAGCCTGTTGGTCCAATCATTTGTTTGATCAGCCTTGTAGTCAACACATCCGCATCTCTCAAATGTGGTTACAAAGATACAACCAAACATGGTCTTGATAGTCTTCTAAAGTCAAAATAGCCAATATCAATTGCTTCCCTTTCATCCCTAAACCAGGCATCACTGAAGGCAGCCAGGTATCTGTGGTAGAGCCATGCTGGCTGCTCTAAAATGGTATTAAGGTTTTGAGGGTTTTTTTGTGAAAAAACAAATACATCACCCTACACAACTATGGCAATTCCAGGGACTGTAGATGGCTTTATGATGCTGTCCTGGTTTAACCCCATCCGACAACTAAGCTAACTCCCAGAGGCACAGAATCAGAAGAGTAAAAGTGAGAAAACTTGTGGGTTGAGATAAAAACAATTTAAGGGGACAGCAGAGGAAATTAAAAAAAAAAAAGTTAATGGTCATAATAATAGGAATTAGAATATACAAAACAAGTGCTACACAATGCAGTTGCTCACCACTTGCCAAGCGATGCCTGACCATTTCCCAAGCAGCAGCCCCTGGCCATATTTTGCCCTAATTTATATACAGCAGGATGTCATGTGTTATGGAATATCCCTTTGGTCTTTGGGGTCAGCTGCCCTGGTTCTGTCTCCTCCCAAATTCTTGTGCCCCTCCTGCCTTCTTGCCGGCAGGACACAAAAAGCTAAAAAATCCTTGACTTGGTAGAAACACTGCTTAGAAATCTAAAGACATCGGTGTGTCATCAACATGTTATGATACTAAATCCGAAGCACAACAAGATACCAGCTACTAAGAAGAAAATTATCTTTCTATCCCAGCCAAAACCAGGTCAGAGGCAGCAGTCAGATTTGGGCTAGCTTTTATGTAACAACACATGCAGAGGGAAGCACAGGGACATTTGGGCTATGTTTCTACCGTCATATGAGCTTCAACCTTAATTTGCATGCCTTGTGTATGTTCCTCTTGTGCTGGTTCACATAAACCTGAATCTAGCATAAGCATGAAACCCGGCCTGATAAGAAATTAGGGTACAACTAGAGAAGTTTTGAGTTTGAATCTAATTCCTGAAAGCAGTTTTGATGCAAAAATGCACAAGTCAATTGGATTGGTCTACTCTCAATCCTATAAAGTTGTCCCATCATACAGAGCAGCCTCATCTATCCCTCTGTATGCCCTCATATCTTAACACCACTTTGCTTCAACTCTGACATCCCTCTTTTAGCTGCTGCTGGTGAACTGCAAAATTTTCAAGACTTTGACAGTGAAGAACATCTGGTATCAAGAGGGGACCTGTTGGCTCCTAAGGATACAACTGAGGACAGCCACTCCAACAAAATCTCATGGCAGCTGGTCGTGATCACATTAGCAGAACAGCTGACCAGAAGGCATAAAAGAAGAGAAATCTCCAGGAATTTCTTATCTAAGACAAGGAGCCCTCTGCAGCCACATGAAACACATATTCCTGGTTACAACCATGGATCTAGCTTCTATTAGATCAGTTTGATGGCACTTCATTCTCGTACTTGAAGAACCACCAAGGTAATTCCTTTTGACCATTTCTATACCACATAGAAATACAGAATATATAGAACCCCATAATCTAATTCCCTCATTTATATGGAGAATATATATGAATTTATATTTCAATATATATTCAGAAATCTATGTTCATATGGTATATGCATAAGTAATATAATCTATGCTCCAAACAAACTTTCATATTCATATATAAGCTGTAAGAAAACAATGGATTTTTTTTCTTTTGTAATAAATGTTAATATTTGGGTTCCTTTTCTGATGTTTTCACAAGTTATGAATATCAAAAAGACTTTGAATCCAAATGGTAATAGTCAGCTCAGAGTCTGTTGCTTACTTGTGAAAGCTGCTTATATGTGAAGCTGGGATTTTTTTCCGCCATATCTCCTAGTCATTCTGTCTTAAAAAAGCCTCTTGTGGTCCCTCACAGTGTGCCTTTGTCCTTATTATCCTGAATGTCTTCATATCACAAACTTTCCCACCACACCAGCAAACATGCTCACCTCACTGCTCACTTCTTTTCCAGGTCACAGAGGTTTGGGAAATCAGCAGTTACTAGTGATTGTGACCAGTTGTTGCCAGTGACCTTATTCCACTGTAATAAGTAACCTGTCCTCTTACCCTCTGTTTCCCAAGTTGTAACCTGTTATTTACCCATAAAATGACGTTTTATTTAATCTCATGACTACTAAGTTTCCTTGGAAGTTGTTGATGATGGTACTGTCAAATGTTTTCAAAAGTACAAGCAGATTGCATCAACTTGGCTGTCTTTGTCCAAATATTTGCTGCCATCCTTCAAAAAGAGCACCATAAAGTAGGAGTTTCATTTTTAGAGGCCAAACTGATTCTTCCACAGTGCTTCTTTTAGATACCAGTCATTGATCAGCCTTACAGACTCTCTGATGAACTTCTTGATGTGCTGAAGAAGGGTTTAGTCCTTGTTTAGAGATCTTCAGCAAGTTGCTCCTCCCAGCTCTTTTTTTTTTTATTATGTCATCAGCCAGGATTAATGAATTTTTCTATTTTCTTCATTAGGATATGACTTCAGTGTTTTGAATGTTGCCTTCCTGCTTCTGATGACATCTTTCCTTATTGTTTAGTCATGCCTGATTCTTTGTACCTTTACTCAAGCCTGTCTTAATAGGTTGCATGCACTGGCATATGACCTAAATATATTAAATGCATAATTCTGCAGTGTCCCAGGCATTGGCCTCTGGTGATGATGTTTATGCACATATTAGTTAAGGAGGAAGAGAAGGTTACCTAGTTTCCGCCAAGAGAGCAGATGTTATATGCAATACTAGCCAAACTATGGCTCTGACAGTCAAGACATCAGACCTATAATAAAGCAGAAATCCTGCATAATTTCCACCAAGCATGTTCACCCTCCCATTCCAAGCAGTGGTTTTACACTCCTGAGGTATAAAGGTATCTGCTTCATATGCCTCTCCAGGCTGCAGCCCTCTGGAGCAAGCCCCTAAAATCCCAATCTGTCTTGCCCTGTGAGGGATCCCAGTCACAATATTCTCTCCAGCCCAGAGAAAGCGCAGTCTCAATGAGTATCACAAATTAAATTAGTGATTAACTGAATCCTAAAAGTAAGGGAGGAAGAAGGACAGTCAGTCAGTCATTAAGAAAAAGCAAAACAAAGGGGTGTCATGGAGTAATCTTCCAAAGCAGCACCAAATACACACTGAGCCAAATACATGAAGTGCCAGGGTCAGGCTGCAGCCACTGTTTCAGAGATCTCTCTCATGACCACATTTCCTTGCTGCTATGAAATGCTAGTATACTTTTGGGAGATTACTCTTACTTTTCTTCTGGCAGGCAAAAAACAGATCATATTTTGCTATGATGCCCTTATGTCATTCTAAGGGATCAAGAAGTCTATTTCAGCAGAAACAACCCTGTAGAGGGAAAGAATTGGGGAGTCCATATTGACAATGTATGGGGTAGGAAGGCCTTGGAGCAAGAGGCAGCAGCAGCAAGCAGTACTTGTAAGGTAAGGAAACATGCTGTGTAGGCAGAGAAGAGTCTAAAAGTGGGGGAAGGGAGCAGCCCACACTCAAGGGATGGGGAGGAAAAAAGAAGCAGGTGAATGACAGACTCAGCAAGAGGAAGTGCTCGAGGAGATTGTGAAAAGGAGCAGTCTGCAGCCACACAGGCTGCAGGATGTGACTTGGGAACGCAGTGTACCGGGAGGAGTGGCTGTCCCTGTGGGAGCAGCTGTGCCGCCTGTGGCATTTACAGGGTGGTCAGTAAGGCCCACGCTCCACAGCCTGCTCAGCCTGGTCTCGGCTCCCTCCTTGCCTCACAAGAGGCTGCAGAGCATGCAAACAGCTATAAAAACACAAACAGCATTTGGATGTTGACGTCCAGGTAATCTTCAAAGTGCACCACTTCACAGCTAAAATGCCTAAATGAAAGTCCAAAGCTCTTTTGAAATGGGAGTTGAGGGCCCAGTGAAAGATTCTGGAGGACACTCACTGCTCAGTGGAAATATTGATCTGTGGCCCTGGGAACCATACACCGCAAGCCTCTGTGTCCCCTGAAACTCAGATGGATCTCCAGATGTTAACACACATAAATAAATGACTATCAGAACAAACAGAGATATAAATGATAGGCTTGTTAAACAGAGGAGAGATACTGCTTTTGTCCTTACAAGTATTATGATCCAACTATTTTTGACCTACCTTAGTGTTAGAAATATTTATTTCTAACACAATAAGCCGACGTAGTACATTTTAAATGAAAGATGCTTCCTATTTATTCTTTGCCTGGTCATGAAGCCATTCTCACTTAATGCAGGGAGTTAATTAAACCAGCCTTCACTAATCTGGCTGACAATTTACACAGTAATTAGTTCAACAGGAACAGACAAGACCTTACAGTTCTTTCAAGCCTTAAGGCTGATACAAGCCTCAAGGCCAATTGCTACAAGATTTAACCAACCCTTCTGTGCATTCCTCTCAATTCCCTAGGTACAGACCAACTTTTAGAATCAATCCTTCTGGCTTTCCAGAACCCTACACTTTGAATTCCTCCACTGAGAATAAGTGGAGTTAGCACCACCCATTGGTACAACAGTATTTGAGAAACGCAATTTTTGAAGAATTTGCCCTATAATTAAGGTATGTGTGTCAGCATCCTCTTCAGTGGCATTGGCAATTAACATTACTAATGATGTCTTATGTCTGCACCCTCTTATATGCGATTTTAGCCCTCTGTTTCAGGTTTTTAAACCGGAAAATACTATTTATCTACAGGAAACACTTCTGTATCTTACTTGAACAGCTGTTAGCTAAAACCCATGCAAAAAATTTAAAGCATGTGTCTTATCTTAGGTTTATGGAGCAGAAATTAAAGCACGGAAGGTGCTAGAGACTCTGAATACTGGAATACAGGCAGTGTTTTCTTGCCATCATGATCCATATATGGAAAAGACATAAATTTTAAGTGAGGTGGAGTAATGAAGAGACATTTGAAAAAGTGGTTATTTTTCACGAAATAAATTTCTGGTAAAAGACTCCATAGATAGGAGCTCTTTCTAGTCATGGTCCAACACACATTTTGTAATGCTTATGTGACATACCATGCTGTGTAAAATGAAGGGCTTTTTATTGTACAAATGGCTATGCCCAAATCTCTAAATAGTCTGGATAAAAGCCTTTGAAATCATAATCACTGTGAAGTCTTGCAGCATCCCTCTAAAGCCATTCATGTATGTACTTGTCACTCTTCTAAACAATTCCATTGTTTTGTACAGAAAAAAAAAAAATTTTCTTATTATCTGAAAGACTATACATTGCTTATACATTAAATGGACATGTTGTCTCTCTGCACTAAAAGTATACCAACAAATATTTGAATGATGGGAAGAAAAAAGCACCAATTAATCAGATTTCTAGAAATGAAGAAAAAGAATGACAGAAACTTAGAAATACAATTCCATTCTTGACTTACATGCAGGATAAATACAATCATAGAGAGCCACCAAATTTGTGAGTGAATGTCACCCTTTATTTGTAATAACTATAATACATAACTTCCTTTGCAAAACCATAAGAAAATGCACAGCCTTCCTATATATTCTGTATGTATGTATTTATTTTTGATCATAGAATCATAGAATGGTTTGGAAGGGACTTATAGGTCATCTAGTCCATCTCCTGCAATAAGCAGGGACATCTTAGGAGACTGCACAAGAAGTTAAAAAACCACAACTCACCAATAAGATGAAACATTGTCTTTAAGGCAAGTGTGGGCATTGATGAGCTTCATTCCAATGGATGTACAGAAATAAATGTTACCATGTTCTGCCCCAGCTCTGGGAGCAGATCCAGCCTGATGCAGAAGGACAATAAGCAACTGCTTCCTATATCCTGCAGGTGCCAGTCAGAAAAGGAGAGTGATGTCTAATTCACTGCCTGGGAGAGTCCTCAGGACAACTCCATACACTCAGCTTCTGCTGGTTAAACAGCCACTATGTTATGCTCAATGCAACAGAAAGGGAAGGACAGGACATTTACCCTTAAAGAGTTCTCCTAGTGCACCAGGGACAGCTTTAGAAACAGCATGCTTGGACTACCCAGAAGCATCTCCCATACACTGTTAAAAATTCATTGTCTTTTCTCTGTTGGAGGCACACCCTCTCCACAACATAATTCTTCATAATTTGCTTCTTTACATTTTCATCAATTGTCTCATAATCTTGCTTTTGTTGTTTGGTCACCAAGAATCAGGTAAGTTCCTCTTTGGGCCAGACAAGTAATGCCAGAAGCTCCTCCAAAACAAGGAGCCTCCTGCAACCTATTATTCCCACTTTGCTCTAAGGCCCTTATTTCCACTTGCACCACTCAGCTTCCTAGCATGGAAACATTATTCCACAGCCCCACGTCAGCCTGCTGCAGGGTGGGAAGGGGGCTGCGTGCATCACTGCCCAGTTCTTGCTGCACACTGCCCTACCTTTTTCCACTGACTCACTCTGCCATAATAAAAATTGTGTTTTCTTTCATAGAATCAGTAAATATTAAGGATTTGGAGATATTAAAGATCGTCTAGTCTCAAGCCATGGGCAGGGACATCTCACACTAGACCAGGTTGCTCAAGGCCTTGTCTAACCTGGCCTTGAACACTGCCAGGACTGGGGCATCCACAACCTCCCTGAGCAACCTCTTCCAGCACCTCACTACTCTCAAAGTTAAAAAATTCTTCCTAATATCTAACCTAAATTTCCTCTCTTTCAATTTGTATACATTATTCCTTGTCCTATCACTACAGTTCCAAAGAAAGAGTCCCTCTCTGGCTTCCCTGTAGGCCTCCAGATATTGGAAGGTTGCTACAAAGTCTCCATAATAAACCTTCTTTTTTCCAGGACAAAGAGCCCCAACTTCCTCAGCCTGAAATAATTCACCATAATTCTCTTTCTTCATCTGCAGTTCAGCCCTGAATAAAGCTCTTCTTTGACTGAAAAATTTCGAAGGACCCTTTATAAAGTATTCAACTAATAGACAGACACATACTTTGGAGCGCCACAGCAATTCATGGTGCTCCCACCAGCAGAGCTGCATTAAGAGCCATTAGAATGGAATCAGGATGAAGTTACTTCCCAGATGTGATTGTAACTCCCAGGCCAAGAACTTATGTTCTCTATTATTTCTTCAGGAAAACCTTAAAGAAGAGTAAATAGGAAACACAGGACACACTGGCCCGTTCTTTCCTCGTGGAAAAGTGGCCGCTTTGCATCCACTCCGCAAGACCGTGGCCATGTCCTCCTCCAGCGGCGGATCGCGGCGGGCTCAGCGGAGGGGCTGCCCCGGGCCCAGCGGCGCCGCACTCGGGTGCAGCGGAGAGCCGGGCAGAGGCGTGGCGGGACTGCCTGACGGGAACCGCGCCGCGACCGCCACAGGGGAACGGCAGCGACCTGCCGGGCGGGCGTGTGCTCTCCGGGCAGCGCTAAAGCAAACACCGCGCCGGGCGCTCAGCGCATCACCCGCCTCAACCGCGGGCCGCTCGCAGTGAGACATGTGCACGGGGCGAGCGGCGACTCCAGTACCAATGCCGACTCCGGTTCCGGCTCCGGCTTCAGCCCCGACGGCGATGCCGCCCCCCGCTCCGCCCTGCCCTG
>VZRL01005594.1:1081683-1121256 GCA_013397895.1 Origma solitaria
GGTTCCGAGCGGGAGCGGCTCCGGCTGTGGCCGTCCAGGGGGACGCGTGTCCCGCGGCGCCGGCGCGGTCCACTCGGCGTCCGGCCATGCTGGTGTGGCTGCCCGCTCCGCGGGGGTCCGTGCTGCCCGCCCGCCTCCGCCCGCCCGCCCGCCGATAAGCAAAGCCATGACCGCAGCGCCCCAGGGGCCAGATCTCAGTTTTCTGAACGAGGAGGAAGCCAGGGCGATTTTCCAGGTGCTGCAGAGGGACGCGCAGCTCAGGCGGGCAGAGAAGGACAGAGTCAGGTACCAGCTTTCACCCCCGTCCTGTCGGTGCCCATCGCGGCCGCGCGGAGGTGGAGGGCGCGGAACAGGGTGTGCGTTTGCGGAGGGCGCACGGCCCCAGCCCCGCGGCGCGGGGAGGCTTTGGAGTCGCGGCCGCTTCATCCCGATGGGACGAGCGGGAAAGGGGGCGGCGGGCGGGCTCCCCCCGGGGAAGGGTCTGCGCCGGCCAAGGCGCCGGGGGACAAAGCTGCTGCGCGGCAGGGAGAGCTGAGCTCCCGGCCGTTCTACCGGGGCACCGGGGAGTGCCCGTGCTTCCCGCCAGCGCCGGCTGCCGCGCGGCCGCCGGAGCTGGAGCCGCCCGTCCGGGCACCGGAGCATCGGGGCGTTTGGGAAACGCGTGTTGTGACAGAGACGGCTCTGAGTCACGGCTGCGGCTCCCCGTGGCTCCTCTCCTTCCCCGGGGAGGAGGAGGAGGCCGCTTCTGTGCTTCACCGTGCCGCTGGCATGGGGTGTGGGCTAAACACCGGTACCCGGGAGACCACGGCGGCGGGGAAGTTGTGCCGGACCTTGCAGGGAAACGTGGCAGCTCTGCGGCTTTTGAGTCGATCCTGGCAGCTTTTGGAAACGAAGCCAGGAACTCACCTGCCTGGAAGGGTAGTTCACAAGACTCTTGAAAATTACTTAGTTGAATTCTCTCTGCTTTATGAAGACATAGGACACCTCGATCTTGTTTCTAGCTCGTATTTCCCCTTAGTGCAATCATCAAAGCTATTTGTGTTGATAGTGAAAGTAAAGGTCGAGGAATTAATAGAAGTTATGCTGGAAAATGAGCCGTTTATTATTAAGGGTTATAATTTCTTCCCACAGGTGTGATTTTTGGCACATTGTGAAGTGAGAGACAGTGTCCTCTTAGATTTCCAAGTGGGCACTTTTCACAAGTAATGCTTTCATGTAAGATAAGGAAGGAATGTTAATGAGTAACGTTTGTGTCAAGTGGATTTTTGTACTGTGTATTTTTCATTTCAGTAAAGTAGATTTTATGATGGGCATGGTTAAATGTTATGTGTCAACACTGACTTACACCTAAAACTTCTCCTCGTTTTCTGTGGCATGTGAACCTGGACTGAGTTAAGTTTGGCAATTTCTTTTTTTTCTTTTCCTGATTAATTTCTGTCCCGTGTGTCTTGTTATGAAACCCCCAAAAAGGAAGAATATTTTGCTGGATATAGGGAATTACATTGCTGGAAACCTGTCAGTTTAAAAGTCTGGGTGAAACTAAAGCTGAAGCAAATGCACTGAAACTTCCAATGCCGTATAGAGCCTTACGAAGCGGTAGCCTGCTCTTGAGCTCGAGGCTTTCACTTGCCCCCAAATTTGTATTTGTTTCTTCATCAGTGCACTTAGGACTTTGTCAATAGAAAATGTTCTGTATGTGAAGGCTGTCGAAATAAACATGGTATAACAGGATGTTTCTGGTGATGCTTTACTGAGATGTAGCCTATTTAAATCTCAGCTGAAGAGGCATTCACAAGTTGAGCAGAAGGTAGGTGAAGTGTTTATGACCAAGGCGCCACACTGAAAATCTAGGTTAAGCCCTGGATCTGTCAAAGGTATGTGTCCTTGGGCAAGTTTGTTAATATCCCTTGGACCTAATAAAAGTACTTTCTTTCTCACTCCACTTGTCTACCTGGTCTTATTTAGACTGTAAGCTCTTCAGGCCAGAAGACTCCCATCAGGAGCAGACTGGTTCCAGTCTGTGTGGTGTTGCCCTGTGCTACTATAATCAAAGTAATAACAGAGATCACCCTGGAGGGCCAAATCTTGCAGTTCCTATGTGACCACAGTGAGCTTCAGAGGCTCTAAACAAAATTACATTTGTTGCTCTTTGTCCCATATGCCTGCCTCATCATTACTATTATTTTGATAATTAAGTACATAGACTCTTTTTTCAGTTTAAAAGTTTAAAAATAATTCGTGAGGACTGTGGCAGCCCACTCCTGGGGTATTTTCAAAGTGTGATTTTGAAGCTATTTGATTTATGCTGTCAATCAAATGAGGCATATAGGAGATGCTGTGGAATGGAAGGGGCAATTTCATTAATACTGTTCTTTTTACACAAAGTTACTGAAGTGAGTTGCCCTACCAACTGCTCTTGGGCATGGTTTTGGAAAGACCTCATTGGAGCTGGGCAGGGCCAGAGAGCAAATCAATAACAAACTGGTCAAGTTTTTTCAGTGATCGTCTGTATTTACAATATAGGATGTTTCTGTATAGACCAATCTAGACTGGATTGACAGAGGGAATGATGCATTTGCTGGCAGATCAAAGTCAGGTTCTAATGACTGCCCTGATCTTGTCCATACTGTTTGATGTCATACAAGCAAGCACATAGCTGTCTGACAGTCTCTTAAAAGATCAATGAAAAATTGAAATCCATTCCCAGATATAAGTCTGGAATCCAAAAAGCAGACACAAGCAACTTTTGTTATATTGAAAAACGTTAACACCAGTTAATTTTGAAAGATAAGTAAGAAAAAAGATGAATTCTGATTTTTCTCTGTTTTTTTGTGACTTCCTCAAATGTGTTGAGCTTCCAGTTGTTTCCCAACAAATTTCTTTTTTTCTTTTCTTATTGCTTGCCTACACTGGACAGACCACAGAGGTGCTTCTCTCTCTTCATCCAGACAGCCCATGTCTTTGTGAAACTAAATGCATAATGGGGATATTTTATGATAAAAGGTTGCTTTATGCAACCCCTCTCATCTCCCTTTCTTTGTAGCCTTTGTGTGCAGCAGGAACATGTGAGGTAGGTTGTCAGTTGTGTGCATTTGTGCAGTTCTCAGCTCCACTTGGTGCTGTCACCTCCTGTTGCTCCTGATGCCCCAGCACACTCCCTGGGTACTGTTGGTACTTTCTTGGCTCCCTAGGCAGGCTTCAAACTTCTATGCCTGGCCTGGGAGACCTCTCAGTATAGCTTTCTCTTTTATAGAGAAATGAATGATGTCCTGTTGGACCTTAGTTGGTTCTTGCGACGGGCCTGCTGGTTCCCAGGAGCGCATTTTTTGGCCTGTTTTCTCCTTCCAGTGCCCTCTCGTGGCTCCTCTCAGTAGTACCTTTGAGCAGCCACTGCAAGCCAGCCGTACCTGCCAACTTCTTCCTTGAAACAAGTTCAGAGAAGCAGCCAGTCAGCTTTGTTGTAACTCATACGGCTGTTCACTGCTATAAACACTGGAAATAGTTCAGAAAGTTATGAATCACTTATTTAATAATTTTTTTTAAAAAGTACATATTCATTTTGAACTTGGGTAACCCTCGCCTTCAGGCTTCTTTGTCCATCCAATCCAGTTTCATTCATAATACCAATTCAAAGAAAACTTAATTTATCTCTAAGCATTAGCATGGAAGAGAGATGGAATTTAGGGTCTGTATATCAATATACATGCATTGTTCCATAATAGTATTTGCAGTACTAAGGCAAATCCCATTCAAGTCATGAAATGCTATTTTAGTAAGCCTGGTTAATGAAACCGATGATTTTACAGATGCTTGTGGAAGGAGGTTCCTTGTCACAAGTATTTTGGTTACGATTGAGATGCCCAGGAGAAGATAGGGAGGAATACATCATGTTCAGAGTGCAGTGTTCAGATGGCTACCTAACAACTCAATTTCCACAAGAGCACAATGAATACTTGCACAGTTATTAATACCACAGATCAACTTTCCCTATGTAATGAAATAGGCCTGAAAATCACAACAGAAAAACATTCAAGATGTTATTTGACTTATGGTTTGAAGACTTCGGGGTGCACCCAGCTCATCTTTTTAAGCTTTGTTCTGCAGCTGCTGCAGACCGAAATTAAAAAATAATTGACAGCTCATACTTGCACAGAGAGCTCTAGGTCCCAAAGGCTAAACAAACCTGTAGGTGCTTCTCTATTCTGTCCTTTATCGATGAAGCAAATGAGCAAAGTGAAGGGAGGATGACTGCTTTCCATCTCTTCAGGACAGCACTTCAGAGCCTGACAGGTAGCAGAACTGGCAGTCCCTTCAGGAAGGCTCAGCAGCATTAGGGCATGAAGCTATGGGTTACAGAGGTGGAGCTACTGCCTTTTTATCTCCGAGGCAGCTCCTCCCTCTGCAGAGTGTGGAGAGGCAGACAGTGCCCAAGCAGGTGTCATTCCAGTCAGCTCTGGGTCTCTGATGTCTCATAGTGTCTGAGCACCGGGTGTTGAGATGCACCTCCACCTCTGGGACTGCATCAGGGCCCAGAGAAGGCAGCTGGGATGAGAAGAGCCACAGGACATGGAGCCAGCTACTTCTGAGGCAGCAGGTAGGGGGATGTGGCATGGGAACAGGTAGCTCATACAGTTGCAGGTTGTCCAAAAAATGAACAGTTGGAAGATACAGTAGAAGAGCTATGGATAAATAGAAAATGCATGCAAAAAGACACAAGAGCTCTGTATTCTTTAATAGTTAACTTTTATTTGGGAGACTTTGCTGTTTTATATAATGCTCCTATTATGACTGCATACAATAGCTTTGTGCTGTTTTTGTTTATTAATCCTTCAGAAAAAAGGGAAATACTGTTACCATCACTTTCAAATCAGACATTGAAAATAACTGAGAGACTGAGCCACAGAATGGGGAAATGAACTCTCCTCCCTGAATAACATTTTACTTTCTAGATCATGTTTTGAGAACTAACTATGCATGTATTATGTAAGGATTTTTTTTTCCTTTTTTTCGGTAGGAAGAATGGTAGAAATTAATTGCCAGCTCTAGAACATACCTGGCACATCAGCCAGTGTCTATGAATAGGAACTGAAGAAAAAAGGAAAGGGAAATGGAGCTTTTGGGAGAGGAGAGCACTCATTCAATTTGGTTTAATTTGTTTTGCTTTTTTCCGGGTTGGTTTATGCTTTTGGGTGGGGGGTGTTTAGTAGATTTATTTTGCAGATGACAATGAGATAGATGCCAGCAAAACAAAGGTATATTTTAATTTATCCTCAAATTTAAAGATGAAGAGCATCTGAAATTAATTGGGAGGTACAGTCAGCACTACTCAGTGCTCCACTCTTGCTGACCCATTAAAAACATATGAGTGTTGTGGGAAAGATGAATCCCCTCCTTAGACTGCTTTAGACAGGCTCGACAATAAATCATTAGGATGCAGTTACTTGTTACAGGCCCACAACTGTTCTTACTGCCTCGCAGCAGATCACTTACTGAGTTCCTTTGTTGTAAGTAATTCCTTACTGTATTCTCTTGATGGACATTTGCTCTCACAGGTCTGGCAATAGAAGGTGGGAATAAAATGCTGTATTGGAAATGTATTTTTTCACCCTCTTCATACTCATAACCTTGGGAAAGTATTTGTTGCAGAAGTGCAGACATACTCAGTTTCGTATGGATTTGAGCATATTCATACTTGGTGCTTCAATTATATCATCTTACAGTTTGAGGGGTCTGCCATTGCAGGCTTTATTTTTTTTATATTCACAAAAGTAGTCCTTTTTACCTTCTTGGAGACCAAGAATTACTTCTTGGGCGTTAGAGATCTAGATTTGGGGCTCAACTCCTCATATGTACAAAGAATTTTTAAAATGAATTCCAAAATACATGAGCTGCAAGGGTGAGGAGAGCAGGCAGGATACCAGGACAGCACCACTTGGGTATATTGTTGTTCCAGTGGAGCACCCTCCCTGAACAAAGCATTAATAAAGAAATTCTTTCATAAGAGATACTCCACCCGGGAATGTTTCAGGGCGCAAGTGTTCCATTGTGTCTTGTTTGTGGAGGAGATACTATTATTACTTACCACTGATACTGTGCCACCGGCGTGTTTAGTGGTTTGTCAACCCTTATTAAATAGGTCCTTGAAGTCCTGAAGGGCTAATATGCTAAAGAAGTGCAAATACAAGCAAAAAAAATGGCAGGGAAGACTGGGGTTTAAAAAGCTTTGCTCTGGTAAACAATTAGTATCAAGGATTCCATTTTGGGACTTCCATTGTTTGAGTGGGGGTACTGTAACCAAACACAATAGGTAAGTGACATATCAAGTTTTTTCCTCATTGTATTTTTTAATAGTTCTGTCCTGTGGTTGGGTCTGGACTCAGGGTCTGGACATGGGGTGAGGAAGAGCAAGTAGAAATGGCCAGGGGCAGGTAGGCACCATGTGTGCCATTTTCTCTGTTGGTTTTTAGCTCTGTCCATCTGGGCTAACTAGCCCAAAGTCTGTGATGTAACTCCAGTTTTACATCCACAGAGGAGGGTCTGGACCAGCATTGTTCCCAGCTTGTTGGTCTTGTCCTTTCTTAGTGAACTAATTTCAGATTTGTAGAAGATTTGTACTTCTTGGTGTTTGAGGGAAGGGGGTTTCCTGTGGTGTGTGTGGCGGCAGAAGGAAGAACCTTTTGAGGTGTCTTGTGTTTCGAAGAGCCTGTCTGTAGGGCACTGAATGGTTTTCTTCTTTCTTCAGGTTGCTGGGGCCATCATGGCTCCCCACAGGGCAGGGCCTGGGCCCTTCACAGACGGGCAGCCCCAGCGATGGCTGCGGTGGTGTGGCAGGGGCAGGGCCCAGCTGTGGGGCTGAGTCATCCAGGGCTGGGGACAGGCCTGCCGAGGGCACCCAGGGCTGGGGACAGGTCTGCTGAGGGCACCCGGGGCTGGGGACAGGCTGCTGAGGGCACCCCAGGGCTGGGGACAGGCTGCTGAGGGCACCCGGGGCTGGGGACAGGCTGCTGAGGGCACCCAAGGGCTGGGGACAGGCTGCTGAGGGCACCCGGGGCTGGGGACAGGCTGCTGAGGGCACCCAACGCCACCACTGCGCGGTGGTCATGGAGCAGGGCCCAGGTCAGGCTGAGAAGCCATGTCAGGGTGAGGCCTGGTGACACTGACCAGGGTCAGCTGAGCCCCATGATGGCCAGGCAGGCCAGGGAGAGGTGGCTGGGCTGAGGCCAAGCTGGGATGTCAGCTCAGGGGTGAAGGCAGGGGCCATGCACAGATGGAGCTGAGGATGCATCCGGGGCTGGAACTGGAGCATGGCCCAGTGGCACAGCCTCTGCTTCGACACAGCTCCCAGGGGAAGGAGGGCTCGCCCTTGCCGAGGCCTGTGGCTGCTGTCTTCACGGCACCTTTCTCTAAGGACACAAAGATCTGCTCTTCCCAAGCTGGCCCAGGGCCTAGGCAGCCAAACAAGGACATATTCAGGGCACTTTCATCCACGCTCATTCAAGCACAGGCCTTGTGCCGGGTCCTTCAGACTATTGAGACTAATGTTTGCATTTTAAAGTGACCAAACAGTGTAAAAGTGAAAATTCACAAAGATGATTATTGTTGTTATTATTATTGAGCTTGTTTTCTGATGTCACTAGGGCTGCCAAAAATAAGATGATTTTGAAATTGATGAGATTTATGCAAAGACTCATTGTTAAATCATGGGCAGACATTTTCTAAGTCCAAGCTTAATCGTAAAAGTAGAATTTATTGAACTTTGTCTATCTAGAGAAATTGACCAGGCTTCAAGAATAAATCGCTTGGACACAGCAGAGCAAGCAAGCACTAACTACTGAGTAGATGGTCAATATGGGGAGTTATTCTGGAATAGCTAATGCAAAGCAGTCCAATTTTTTTAGGTTTTCCATGGACGTGTGACCCAATTGCAGTCTTGTGCACCTTGTAGGAAGCCTGCACACTTCCCAGGTTTGACCTTTCCAGTAGTAATGTCTCTACATTCTCAATACCCTCTGTCTCCTCCACAATTCAAGTGGAGAAGTTAAATTAATAATTAATAGTTGGAATTGGAAATTGCCATTAGGTGGAAGAAGACAGCTTTCTGTACTAAGCAAGCAGAGAGTCATTGAGGTGCCCCTGTGAGAAGAGAATGATTTTCTCATGCTGACAGCTGCTACCCACTGTGTCCTAACACCTTCAAGTCCTTGCATGTACTTCAGAAATAATAAATCGATCATGCCAGTAATTCAAAAAAGTGTATCACAGGAACATGTCTGACTCATGTTCAGAGTGGCTGGATATCTCCCCACACGTACTGGCACAGTTGTGCTCCAGTGGTGTGCTCAGGTTATGTGTGTCTTGTAAGCCTGCCAAAGACTGAAGCACCTGCTTTCCATAGTGAAGCCCAAGGTGCTGGAGTTTTGCTGGATTTGGTCCCCAAAGTACTTTGAACTCCTGTGTCCATCCAGACATGCAGCACTTGCACCTCCAGCAGACATGGCTCTCGGCAAGACCTGACTAATGGTCGGCAGCCAAAGCTACTTGGGCTGTGTGTCGGGACTCCAGCTGACATTCACTGGTTCATTTTCTTCTTTTAAATTTAGGTTTTGTTGGTGGTTTGTGTATACTGAATTCAATTATCCTGTAAAATTTTTTTGTTCTCTGAATCTGGTTTTCAAACCAAGTGGAGTTTGGCCCACTGGAGTTCTGAATTTTGAGCAAGGAAACCCCATTTTCTTCTCTCCCATTTTCTTCTTAGAAATTTAACACGGGACTATATATAAACTAAGGTCTGACCTCAGTTTGGTCTTTCCTGTACTTGTTTTATATTGAAAAATTTCTTATTTCTTTGGAGCTTACAGTCTGAAAAAATTCACTACTTATGTATTTCATGCAAGAAAGTCATTAAAGCAGGTGGGGGAAAATGGGTCTTGTTCTGAGGATATGTGCATCTAAAAGGTCATATTAAATGCATTTCTAAACCTTCTTTGCAACTGAATTATTTTATTAACGCTGTTAACTATAATAAACTGTATTTAAATGTCTGCATTTTAAACTCCTAACAGAAGCTATCTTTTTTTTCTCGGTCTTTTCTGAGAAATAAATAAATCCGTATACTGGTAGCATATTAACTGTGAACAAACACATCAAAACTACAAAACAAAAGCTAAGCATAAATGATGAAAAGTACAGTCTGTTTACACTTTATAGCACATAAATTACATAGAATTTACTTTGTTCTTGGAATAATCAAGGAACTGTAACACTTCTGCTTGCCATGTCTTTGGATTTTTAGATCAGTAAGGGTCTGAGTGCGGAAAGCTGCAGTCAGGAAAAGCTGCAGCTGTGTGTCTGGGGTGCTCTGCAGTCTTTCTTTCTGCATTATAGACTTGCGTGTTCTTAAATACATATTTACATGTGTCTATTTGTGTGTTCTTACATATATGTAAAATTATATACATGTAAACATAATATTTTAAAGAATTATCATACTATAATAGTTCTATTTCCAGTGGAAGAGTTGTGATAAATTTTGAGATTCTAAGCTACTATAGCAGAGAATCTCTGTGTAAGTATACATTATATATATGTATATAAGCATCATGTTTCCAGGTGGAAAAACATCCACTGTGTCAACTTTTAAAGCTTACATTAATTCTTATGACCTCTTTTCTTAATTTAAAGCAATGTAAATGAGGCTTTTGTGGTGTTACAGTAACACATAAGTTATGTGCAGGTACACTCTGACTTGTCTTACTTCTGTTGTCTAGAGCTGTAAACTCTGCTCAATGTGAGACTCTGCACAATTATCTGAGATTGTATTTTGAGAGCCCTAGGCTTCAGGCTTAGCTCTGTACAACCAAATGTCTAAGCCTGCTTGGAGCCTCTCAGTTTTAGAGCTGTGTCCACACCCATGGGCCATCATACACAAACCTGCTTGTGGAGGTGAGAATTGCTCTTAATTTGAAACCAATTCCTCTCTTTCACAGTTCTCACCTGGCCTGTGTTTTGTTTCTTGTTTCTTGAGTTTCTTTCTTATATTGTATCTTAGGAAAGGTTTTGCATAAAGAAAGACAAACAGTAACATGAGGAATAGCATCTGCATTGTATGTCTTTGTAAGGCAGTTAACTTTATAATACATGGCTGAGCTGTAAACTACTTGCAATAGATGACTGTCTCTTTGCATGCTATCAGTATTTATAAAAGTTGATCGTAATCGGCTAGCAGCTCTACACTGGAAGAGTAAATATGTCTGCTGTTAATCATTAGCTTCAAATTTACTGAGAGACCTGATCCTCAGCCTTTCAACCCATCATGTGGCGCACATGGTATACATCTTACATTTCCATGTAAGATTTCCGGGACAGAAATTCAGGGGCTCAAAACTTATTCCTGGCATGCAGTGTTTTTGAGACTACATCTACAACTGCAAACAAATCAGAATCTTTACATGGAGAATTATATCCATTGCCCCTATTAGCATGTATTAATAGAAATTCTTATTAATGAAGTAATCTCATTAGAGACATTAATTACTACCATTCAGAAGCTATGTGACACACTTTAAAGATGATAGGTGGCTTTTCTTTCCGTTGCATCATGGATTTGTTTTGTTATTATCATATAAGATTGGTAGGTAGCTTGCAAGTATTAACAGCATGGTAAAGTAACAGCCTTTTTTCTTGCCTGTGATTTGTAGCCTGTACAGAGACATTGTAACTAACCTATAAAACATCTTCAGAATAGGGCTTTTCCCTGTTTTGCTCCCATTGTGAATGGAATGGCAGAGAGTCAGCCCAAGCTGGAGAGTCACCAACAGCTATGACATTCCTAGCGGTATTCCACCTCATTCACTCCTAGTGACCAGCTGCCCAAAGGACTAAAAGCTTTCATTTTCTAAGTATGTATAACTGCTAAAAGATACATACTTAGAGATTTTTCTGTTTGTTCCAGCAGGGCTGAAATGATGTTTTCACTGTAAACCTGGGGTACCTGCTAAAGAAATAGTTTCATGTTAAGAGTAATGTTTTGAGGCATTGTTACACCTCGAGGCTCATGATTAATCACCCTCAGCTCCCACGATCTCAGTTTTCAATGCTTTGTGCTTTGAAAACTTCACTTTTTGAAGATGGTCATTGAGCTTCTCATTTCAGAGCTCTAACTGAGAGCTTCTGATTCCTGAGCTGCAAGAACAGAGAGGAGTAGTGTAGTCAGTGTGAGAATTAACCTTTATTCTTGCCTTTACAACATTTCCTAATTTTCCATTTCAAAGGAAAGTGTAATTCTATGCTCTTGTTCAGGAAAGCAGACAAAAGCTTCAAGGGGAAAGGAGTGTTGGACTTGATGAAGGAAAAAGCAGCTAGTGTAAATCAGTATATTAATTTCACATACTTTAATATGAGAAGTTATTGTTTTGGAAAAAAACAGAGGTAACTTTTGGTCACCGTACAGAGGGTGGTTAAGTTAAAGAATTGTTGACCCAAAGGACGTTGTGACTTACAGAGTAGAATTATTCAATGTACAGAGGAGGTCCAATGAGAATGTTTCATGTATGCTCATAGTCTCAATGTCTTTGGGGATTGTGTGTAATGGAATGTACACAATGCCACTAGATTAGGCTTTCTCAAACCAAGTGATCAGCTTTAATTTAAAAGAATAAATTTGCTGAATATAGCGTAATAATGTCAGATTTTGTAATTTATTCTACTTTGTAATTAAGAAAAAGAGAGGTGGAAATGGAAGGGTTTTCTCCATGAGCTCCCCATGAGACAAAGTAGAACTTTTGTAAGGGCAGAAAAGATGTTCTGCCATTAACACGCATATTCCCCAACTGTATCCCTGGCACACATAGCAGGACTTAATGTGTGAATCTGATACCTATCCTCAGAAAAGTGTTTGAAGGACAAAATTATACTTCTGTTTGCAGGTATCTGGTTATGTAGCCCTACTTGCTGCTTGAAAGCATACTTCAGGGCGCATATCAAAATCATATGAAGAAGTGGCATCTTTGTGTTTTAAGTACTTCTGCCTATTAAATGTACAGTCTGGAAGGAAAAAGTAGAGAAGATTAATTCCCTTTTCACTTTCTTCTGACTTCCACGTCCTGGTTTTGCACATTCCTGGAATATAAATATTTAAGTATAATTGTGAGCAGGCAACTTCATGCGACCATCAAAGTGGAACTGAAAACATATCGCATACAGTTCGGTGCTGGGTGCCCCGACCTTCAGAAGTGCCATTTCTTGGCACTTGCAGTTGCTCCTTCCCATGCAGGGTTGTCACCACTAGGGGACTCTCCCGCCCGCAGCCTGACCTGATGCCTGTTCAGGATAGTGAGAGTCCTTCCATTACATTTGTTGGTGTTTGGGCCATGATCAGTAACAAACACTGAACCCGCACACTCTTTGTTCATCCTTGCGGCCCATCCTCTTTGCCCATGCACATCTTCAGTTTAATTGGTCACATGCTCAGATAAATACACCTGAGGGCCACGTAGTGGGTTAATGGGCATTATAAAATGAATACATAATAAGAAAAATGACAGAAGGATGAAAAGGATGAAGACTTAGATAGAAAACTATTATTTCAAGGGAAGAAAAAACTAAATTTGGGTCGTTGATTGGCAACGACCCAGCAGGTTATATTTAAGCATTATTGCCAACACATTTTGGTCATCAAAATAGAGGAGACCTTGATTTTTCAGAGAATTACTGCAGAAATGCTTAATTTTACAAATATTTTTTTTAAAAGTGCATTTTCAGTTAGATTTTTTACATTGCCTTGTAGTATGTACATCCAAAACAGGAGAGTAATTTTTCCTCTGTGATTCACCTACTTGTGCATAAGGTTGTACATGTAATAATGAGGCTGACTTGGTTCATTTTCATTAGCCAAACAGACAACAGTAAGAAAGAAAAACAAACAAAAGATGCTTTAACATGAATAAAAGTATACCAGCTACTAAGAATAAAGACTGCCTTAGAGAACAGACCTGACGTGCTAGGAAAGAGTATGTTGACTCTGAGTACATTGTTTTTCTTCCTGGTAGGATTAACCTGCAACAGGAACTTCTCTGGCACCTTGGAAACCAGAATGTTGTTGTTATTGCTATTATATGTTTCTAGGAAATGACAAAAATAATTTTTTTCCAATTACTTCAGGTGTGGTAGTCTTTGCCTTTGTTAGTAATATTTCTTTCCCCCTTTTTTCCAAATGACAACTTGAAAGTATGTCTTTAAATTATTTTCATAAAATTAAGAGGACCTATAAGTAAGACAATATTCTTGCATATGCATTTTAGAGTTACTCGTGGCTGTGATAACAGGCTGAGTTTTCTAGAAAAATAACTGGTCGTAGAAATGATGGAGTTGTGCAGTTCACCAGTGCAGCATAATGTATAAAGCAGTGGGACAAGGATAAGTTGAAGTAAAAAAATTAGGAAAGAACAGATTCTTTGGGCACTGTTTTTTAACATCTTTAGCCTTTCCTTGATGACAAAGCAAGGAACATGAACAGAGTAAAGAGAAAAGCTTGGTTTACGTTACTGTTTTGCAAGGTATCTGCCATGCTGTAGTTTTTATCTAATGTTTTCAACACTGTTTTCATCTGCAATGAGCAAATTGAATCTGTTTATTCTTCACCTGGTGCAATTCCTCATTCTCGTAGTTGCTGTTTATTTGCTCTTATGAGGCGTGTGGTAAGAGTCCTTTTGGGCCAAATCCTGCTCTGCTAAATTCAATAGTAATCACAATTTCTTCTTTAGCAAATGTGGGATTTAGTCCTCCACCCCCTGCAAATAGCAGAGTTGTCCCCAGATGCCCTATTTGGCAACCCAGTTTCTACTACCTTGAACATGTGTGTTCTTCTTTATATTCAGGGTGAAGATGGTAAAGAAAATGCCTTTCCTCTTACAGTAGCAATTAAAGCTCCTTATTATGCTAACAGGAAGTGGCAGGGGAGGCTACACGTCTATTGACAGTATTTATGATAACCCACATGAAAGTCTAGTGTGTACAAACATTTAGGTTAACATTTCCCTGGAGATGTCTGTAAGAAATCCTGGGACATCCTTATGTCAATAAGGAAGAGAGGTTTCTTTAAAACAATGCAAAGAGATTACACTTGAATGATTCATTAGTTTAGATGCTGTGTAGAGTAGTAGATGGGAAAAGGTAATGAAGTATAGCCTGTGAGGTTACATAGGACTGCTGCCTTCTCTGGTTTATGGAGAAGTCTCTTGTAAGTAATCCTGCGAATGGACTTGCCTTCAATCCCACAACAGTTTATAAGTACTTTTCCCAGTCACAGTGATGTTGTCTCCTCTCAAAAAGTAGTGACTCCAAGTGTACAAATGTAGTTGTAGACAAATGAGGAGTAAGGGTAGATGAAGCAGACAGGGAAGCTGGATTAGTACATTTGGTTTAGAGGGCAAGAGGTGTTTTGACATTCCTATGGAGCAGTGTCTCAATACATAATGTGTAATCCGAGTAACAATAGTGCTGCCTCAGAGGCAAGTTCATTGCAATACTGAGTGCAGATAGCATCTCCTGCTGTAATTGTTTCTTGAGACGGGCTTTCCTTCTGGCTCACAACTGTTGTTCTTTAGTATCATGAGGGGACACATAAACTTGACAGAGCAGGTATGTAGGGAAATGATGTGGTTTGGCTGGGAGTCATTGTGAAGGAGAAATACTTAATAGTCATGCAATATTGCAATTACATATTGTGTATATTATTAATATTATTTGTTACTCAAAGAACTATGTATATAGGGTTCAATATATCGGCCTGCGTGTGTGCACAGATACGCACAAGCAGTTTAAAGGAGTTATTTCATGAGTTGGGGATGACAGGGCATTTCAAAAGCGGCACATTCACAGATAACGACTACAGATAATGCCAAGCATGTATCAGTAAAGACTTTACAGTGTTCAAGCATTAAAGTCAGTGTTTGTGCAAGACTTTTACTCCAGTTCTCGGTGCAAGGCACGTTGGTGCAGTGCCTGTTATGGTCGATGTTAGAGCGATGGGGGGATTTCGCACGTTCGCTTTGCCCTGGAACGCGTACACGTGCGGCAAAGAGCTGTTTCTCTGTCACTCCTGTCGCTTCCCAGCCGCAGGACACGCCGGGAGCGGCGCTCGGCGGTGCTGCGGGCGGCCGCCGCTGGGGGGCGCCAGGGCCCCGCGCGCCGGCTCCGCCCTGGAACGGCGATCCCAGCGCCGCTGTCCGCGGGAGAAGCGATCCGGCCCCCTTGGGTCCTCAAAGTCCGGCAGGATGGATTGCCACGGAGGGTCTCCACTTTTGGGACTAAAGCAGAGCTGCCCAGGCGTTGTTTCCCGGGCAGTCGCTGTGGCTGCAGCCACTCCCCAAGCAGCTCGTGCCTTGCTCTCTGCGCTTTTACTCCTGCCAGTATCTTGGATCTCCTTTGGTAAAGCCACAGGAGTGAGGTCATGAAGTTGGCTCTTGAAAGCACATTGTTCATCCCCTCCTGTTTCACATCAGTGCTAGGCTGCGTTCCAGGCTGCACAATGCATTATGGTGTTTAGTCACGCCCATGGTGCGGTAATATCTGTGATGATCGACATTTTTGCCTTTGTAATAAGTTTATTTGGAATGGCTAGTACTCGTTCATGTGGCTGTGTAATCTTCTTCAAGGGAAATACTCACTTCCCAAAAATTTCTCCCTCCAGCCTTCCTCTTCATCAGATGCCACCAGATGCATAGTAGGTGCTAGTATGGACAATGGACTCTCTATAAATTCCAGGTCAAAATATATCCATTTCCAGATTAGATATTTCATTTTAAGTTTGTTTTGTGAAGTAGTGTTGTCTCAGATAATATGAACTTTTATTTAAATTGATAACTGAAATAATTTGTGTTCTCTGAGAGCATTTGTATTCCTAGACATAGGTTTTACCACTGATTAAGGAGGCAGATTTACACGAAAGCCTTGTTCAAACATTGGTATTACATCTCCAGGCTGTGCGTGAAATCTTGTTTTGTTGCCATCAGAATCAATTGGGGTGTAGATTTGCTGCATTTGCATCTATACTTTCGGCATTTGTGTAATGGAATTTGAAAACAAGTAACTTTGCATGTCACTTGCACTACTCCCACTCCTTTGCAACTGTACCTTGTTCTTTTATGTCCAGCTAAACAATTAATTCCTGTGACCTCTTGGTCTAAAACCTGACCTTGCTACTAAATAGCTTCTTCAGTTGCAGCCACAAGTGTGTCGCTTGCTCAGGCTTCACCTCAGTGAGGTGAATGGAGGAACATTCATATTCATTATTAGCTGCCTCCATCCATATTGAACACAGGCAAAATCACTATGCATCAAGGAGAGAGGAGAATGTGATAAACTTGTTGAACATGTTGCATGAATATCTATTAGCTGAATTCACAATTTATTGTTCTCCTTTGCATAGAAAATGTGTAGTGGACACCTCACTGTGAGGGCGTCAGTGATCTTCCTTCTGAAAATAAAAAGAATCTTTTTATTGCTTCTACTTAAATGAGTGAATAAATATCTGAAAAATTGCTTTGTTTAGAGTGTTATTTATTCTAATGTGATAATTGGATCAACTTAGTCCTACTTCAATTAGTTTTAGAATGCCTATGAATTACCTTATTCTTGCAAGGAAAAAAGATGCACTTCTTCAAGGCAGAGAACAATGCAAGCATATGAGTCATCCATTTAACCTGGTCACATAATCTCATTTGTTAAACCATAGAACGTTACTGTCACTAAAACTTTTATGTGATTGCTGTGAATGCCTCATATCTTGCTGATTTTGTAGGAGTTATTATATGTAGAGATATACTGTAAATACTTTATTGAACAACAGGGACGGTTCCTAATGATGGGCCTGTAATATCAAAAATGCCTAAATTTTTTTTTTTCCTTTTTAGCAAAATTCTGAAGAGAAAGAAGTCTGAAAAAGGGCTGCAGGGAGTGACTGGAGAATGGTTTGAAGAAATAAAAAGAAGAAAATTTCAGAATTACATTGATGTCAATAGAATGTTAAAACCACCATTAGAGCATCAGCTAAGGAAGAGCAAAAATACCAGTGAGTTGCATTTGTCCATTTCCCTATCTATAATAATGGTCACCAAACCATTGTTTACAGCATGTCAGAGTGTAATAGTTAAGGAGTTTCTGAAATGGTACTAAGCTTCTTCTCATATCATAGTTTTACCAAAGCGATATTTTCAAAATGAGTGTGCTTCTTTAAGCAGATTCTGTTAAAAGCAGAGCTGGGATTCAGAACAGAAAATCCCTGATATGTTATGCCATATTTAGAATCACAGTATGGCCCAGGTTGGAAGGACATCAGAAGATCTTCAGGTCCAACTTTTCATAGGAAAGGAAACTTGGATGAGCTTATTTAGCACAATTTGCAGTCACATCTGGTAAACCTCCAGTGATGGAGACTCTACCATGTCCCTGAGGAGGCTGTTCCTGTGATTAATTGTCCTCACTGTAAAAATTTTCTTTATTAATCAAAATGAAATTGCTATAATTCTAGTAAATACAGTGGTAGTTTCCCAGTCAAAGCAGTGATGTTTGCATTGTACAAAAAGGTTGTGGCTTAACCCCAGCTGGCAGCCAAGCACTACACTCACTCACTCACTTCCCCACAGGATGGGGGTGAGAATTGGAAGGCTAGAAGTGGATTGAGATAAGGACAGTTGATAGATGTAGCAAAAGCCATGCACACAAGCAAAGCAAAGCAAGGAATTCATCCACCACTGCGCATGGTCAGGCAGGTGATCAGCCATCTGCAGGGCTCCATCACATGTAACAGTGACTTGAGGAGACAAGTGACACTGTGAATGTCGCCCACTTCCTTCTTCTTCCCCTAGATTTTATGTGCTGAGTGTGATGCCATATGGTGTGGGATATCCATTAGGTCAGCTGGGGCCAGCTGTCCCAGCTGTGTCCCCTCCTGCCTCCTTGTGCACCCCCAATCCACTTGCTGGTAGGGTGGGGTGAGAGGCAGAAAAGGTCTTGGCTCTGTTGTAAGCCCTGCTCAGCAGCACAGAAAACATCCCTGAATTATCAACACTGTTCTCAGCACAAATCCAGAGCACAGCCCCGTATTAGCTACTATGGAAATAATTAACTATCACAGCGAAACCCAGCACTTTACTCCTTATTCTATACCATTTACATCATGCTCAGGTTCCACACTATCCATATATCCCCATTAACCACCCCATTGCCTTCCCCTTGCCCCTGCTCTGGCTTGGACTTACCCATATACTGCAGTCTCTCAGGGGTGTACCTGCTCCAAATAGAGCCACAGTCTCTCCAGGGATATTCTTGCTGTGGCATGGACTTATCCACCGTCCCAGTCCATCTGAGGTGCACCTTTTCCAGCATGGCCTCCTCCATGGGCCAAAGGCACCTACTCTGACATGGCTTTACCCATGGCTGCAGTCCCTGCAGGAGACTACCTGATCTGTTGTGGTCTTATCCATGGCCACATACTTTGAGGTTTTCCAGCATGACCATGTGTGCAGCCACAGATGCTTCGAGGTGTACTCCAGTATGGACTTACTCTTGGCCACAATCCTTTCAGAGGTACACCATAACCATGGCACATAACCATTCCACCAAGGAGCTCTAGGCTCTAATATGCAGTCTGGCGAGCAAGCCCCATGGCAAGCACAGGAGCCTGTCAATTAATAGCTAAACAGCAAGAACAGTGATAAATTCAGTCTAGCACGTTCCACTGAAATCTGTTGTTATCTCAAACACTTCAAGCCCCACATTGAGCATCATAAAGGACTCTTGTGGTTTAACCCCAGCCATCCAGCAAGCACCACCCAGTGGCTCATTCACTTGACCCCCATTAGGATGGGCAGGAGGCTAAAAGTGAGAGAACTCCTGGGTTGAGACAAAGACAGTTTGATAGGTAAAGGAAAAGCCTGGCACATGAGGAAGCAAACCAAAGAATTAAGTTACCCACTTCCTGTGGGCAGGCAGGTGTTCAGCCATTCCCAGGAAAGTTGGGCTCCATCACACACAATGGTTGTTTGGGAAGACAAACGCTATCACTCTGAACGTCCTCCCTTCCTTCTTCTCCCCTCAGCTGTGTGTGCTGAGCATGGTGCCATATGGTCTGGAATGTCCTTGGGTCAGCTGGGGTCAGCTGTCCCAGCTGTGTTCCCTCCCAGCTCCTTGTGCACACTGAGCCTACTTGCTTATGGGGTGAGGTGAGAGGCAGGAAAGGCCTTAGCTCTGCGTAAGCCCTGCTAGCAGGAACTTAAACATCCCTGTGTTACCAGCACAAATCTAGAACATAGCTCATGCAAGCTACTATGGAAAAAAAATAACTATACCAGCCAAAACCAGCACCAAAAACATTGATTTTACCTAGTTTCCTTAAAAAACAAAAAGCATCTAAATGACACATGGAATAAGTAGATGGCTTTGGGTGAGAGAGGTTTGAATGTACCAGTGGAAAACTTTTTCTGGTAAAACTGGGCTAAAGGCATGCCAGTGCTTATTATCAGGGCAAGTTCAAAGCCTGAAAAGTTGGCCTGACCAGGAAGCAATTTCTTAAGATCTCATTTCACAGGTTCTGATGCTCACCCAAAATGAACATGAACAATAAACATGGTGTCTCTATAAAAAGCATGATGTTCTGTACTGTCTTTCGTCTTCCATCCAGGTAGTTTTCATGCATAATATATGCTTTTATTCCGTTCACACTTCTGCATGTTTTTCATTGAGCTCTTTCTATTTGTGCTTCATAGCAACTGGAAGCAGAGTCATGTATTTCAAAAGGAAAGTGAAACCTTAAAAATTTCCCTGATACTACAGACCTACACAGAACAGTTCTCAGTCTTTCCTGACCATTTTTGCCCAACATCCCCTCTAGTCCTCAGCTACCTACTCTTTTTCTCTTTCAAATATGGTCTAATTGATGTGTTAGCTAACTAAACTCTGTGTAATTGTTCTCTGGTATTTAACTTTGAAAGCTCCTGTTTCTATTTCAGATCTGAAGAAGGGGTTGTGTGCCTCAGAGGCTTGTCTGATATTTCCAACTGTATAAGCTGGCTAAATAAAAGGTACTGCTTCTACCTGCAAGCCTTGCTGTGTCTACATCCCTAGACCATCCTGGCTATGGCAGAGTGCTATTAGGACTCTCCTGATGTGACCTGCATTGTCAAGTCAATGCTACCAAGAGGTTAGGCTCTGAAAGGGGTAAAGAATGTGGCATTTTGAAGTACACAGTGATTGTCACTGAAGGGAAAGCCATGTATTACACATAGGATTTAAATCACATTACATGAATTATTCACTTCATTTTGGTCAATGTCCAAAATGCTGCCCCTTGCTATTCTTATAAATGACACTTTGCTCTAATTTCTGGGTTTGCTTTCTCCTACAGTCATTGGATAAGCCATTTTAAGGCTGCTGTATTGTTTCAGGCATGTGTTGTTTTAAATGAAAAAAAGGTGTAGTGCCTTATTCCTGAGTGAAGTCTTGTTTCCTTATATCCTCCAGTTCCCTGTGGTGTGTAGCAGACCCTGCAGTTTCTTTCCCTAATCTATGAGCAATACTTATCCTCACCTTCACACCAAATGCCAGCTGCTTTTACAGGCAGACTGAGTTTATGTTCCTTTTGAAGATAGCAAGACTCATAACCTTCCCAAAGAAATAATTCATGATATCTTGCATTGAAAATACAGTTCTGGTATGCAGTTTGTAGCAGAAAAAAACCATACTCCAGTGGCCACAGGAATCCCATCACAAGGAATTCTGTGATACAGAAGACAGGTTAGTCTGAGTTAGTGTTACGTAGTGACATTACAGTCTGTTAAGTCATTTTATATTCTGGGTTGTCACATTTATATTTCCTACAAACGTGAAAAGAAAGTGACTAATGATTGTGGGTGCCTCGATTTTCAAATGTTTGATTTGCTTGTGTTTCAAAACAGTTATGGTTGAGTGCTGGTTACTTTCTGAAAATCAGCCTCAGGTATCTCACATGGATCACCCAAAACCAGTAATACCTTTTGAAACTTTAGACCTGTTTATCTTTCTCTGTCTTCTAGTTAGTCATTATAAACCAGCATGTCACATAGTCTGTCCAAAAATGTCAATAAAACTGGATTTACCTGACATAAAAGGTAAGCAAAAGAAAATTGTTTATGAAGACATGACATTTATGTATATTTTAATACCGTATGTATTAAGAACTTGAAACAAATCTACTTTTTATCATGTTTTTAGATCATAAAGAAATAAAAATGTCGTCCCGCACAAATCCTCAAGCACAAAAGAACACTTCATCTTCCTTTCTGGGGTTCAGATCACCTTTTGCTTGGCTTTCCTCCTTTAGAAAATCGAGGAAAACTCAGACTCAGAAGCAACCACGGTGAGCTATAATCTGAACGTACATTATTTCCAGCTTTAAAAAAGTCTATGAATTGTTCTGTGTTTTGCTTAGAAAACTTTCTTGAATTACTTTTCCAGTCTCTTGCTTTTCACCTCATTGGGAAGATTGAGATTTTACTTGGTCATGTAAAGAGAAATTGTCTGTATTGTGTCAGAAGAGAGAGGACTAAGTCACAACTAATAGGTAGAGTCTCTTGGCTAAATCTATTTTGCTCAGGTTTTTCATAAAGGCTTAAAGTGTATGAAAGACCATAGGCTTAGGAGCAGCTGCATCCTTAATTCCCTCTCAAGAGGACACGGCGTGAGGGCCGTGGTGTGATCTGGTGCCCTATGGCTGTGATACAATAGGAAAGCGTAGCTTTCCCAAGTCATGGCAGAGAGCACCAGCCCCAGGCAGCTCTGATGCATCAGTTCCCACCATTTCTAGCCCAGAGGCAGCTTAGAGGCAGCGCGGCAGCTTTAGCTCCAGCCAGGCAAACCAGACAGCTCTCAGCACTTTTGCCTTCTGTGCTTTGTCCGTGCTTTGTTTTCAGCTGGATCTGAACCAAAGATGGTCTCATACACAGCTCTGGAGCCGCTGTTTGAAGAGCATCCTTCTCCTTTGCCATCCCCAGGGTTAAAGCTGCTCTTCAGAGGGAACAGGGTGGGGGGAAGCCACAGTCAGGCTAGTTAGGCTGCCTGTTCTCTCAACTTTTGTCCTGTATGGCCATATGTCAGCAACACGTGAATGAAGTCCCACTGTTCTTGTGTGCATCTTAGGGTAATGCTTGGGACTGGCAATCATAGGTAGAGCTGCATTGTGCAGTGCTGTGAAATCTAAATATAAAGCTGCAAGATCTTTGATACAAAAAGCTGATTTTCACTCAATGAGTCTCAGATTGGTGTTCTGTTCTGTGCCTGGGGCTCCCTGCTGGCATGATGGTAAGACAAGGAACAGCTGTAAATAAACAATGACAGGGAATGCAAGCCTCTAAAGAAATTATGATTAGTCTGATATGTAGGTTTTGTAAAAGAGCAGCTTGCCATTGTGGAGTGTTTGTATCAAAGTAGGAGATTTAAGGAGAGGTTTGAGTAGAGGCTATGAGGTTAGCTTTGTGGATGTTCACTGGTAACAATTCTCTTACATAACAACACAACATAGAAAAAGAATATGCAGTGTTAACACTGCTCCATACCTGTCATCTCCTTCCTCTTTCTTGTGACCCAGTAATGCCCCTCATCCTGGAACACAGAAACACTGGGCCACAGTCTTCCCTGGAGAATAAAGGGACACTTGTGTAACTGAGAATCAGATTTCAAGGGTGCTTTATCCTGGTGCACAGTGAGGTAGCCAATGCACACATGAAGGTCTAGGCTTTGCTGTAGAATCTAAGCACTGAAATGATTTCTTAATTTAAGAAGGCAAAAAACCGAAACCATGCCTACTCATTACATCAGCTTTTCACCTGTGTGTTTATCTGGCTTTTCCATGGAAAATCTATCATATCTCAGGCTGAGATGCCTTTGATTTCTGACCGAGCATAACTTGAAAAATAAACAAGTCAATCCTGACGTGTAACTGAGCTGATTGCTACATTTTCTAGTCACGCCTCTCTGTTGAAAACTTCCCCCACCTTCTTCTAGGTGTTGCCGTGGCATGTGGTTTGCTTTATGCATAGGCAAAGCACTGAAATAATCTGCCTCTCACCATGTAGAGTTATTTGGGAGAGCTAGTGAAACACTACAGGACGCAGCACTGTAAATCCTGTAAGTAAGCCTAGCTGGCAGAAGCTTTTCAATGGCTAAACATTAATGGCTAGTTAGAGGGTCCTTTCAGTTCTGGAGAGACAGTTTCATCAGCTGCAGTGGTGTTTTACTCTGAGAATAAATTATGGATGCTGCAAGAAGGAGTGCGCTTAAATGGAGATACAGAAGATGCTAATAAAAGGTTTGTAACTGTAGTCTAAAGGCAGTGAAATCTTTGATCATTTTTGGTTCAAAGGTGTCGGTGTTCTTGAATTCATTCTTTTTATTTTCTAATATGTAAGTGTGACTCATCCTGGATAAAAATGCTGTTTAAAGGTGTTTTCAACATATGTGAGTTAAGTGTTTGGTTTTTAGTTGTCTTCTTAATGTAGTACTGGTAAGAACAGTATTGAAGAAAATGGATTATACTGACATTAGACTGCTTGGAGGTAGCCGGGGGAAGACAGGTGCCTTGCCTCTGTGGAAATACTAATTTGCAGCAGATTTTAATTCATGGATTTTTATTATTGTTACCAGTAGTGATAGTCATCTTTTATGTTTAATCCCTCATTTGTTTCTCATTAAAAAGATACATATGTATGTAAGTGGAAAAGTATAAAATATAATTTCTTGTTTTCCATGCTGAGTAGTATTTTCCAGATGGCAAATATTTCTGAACTTGAACATCAATTTAGCTTCTTTCCTGTTTATGAATAATAGACAATATTTACAAGTATGTGTGTATGCATTGTGTGCAAAATAATGTAAACATTGCTCAATATCATTAACCAAAAAAGAAACTGAATTACTGTATCCTAAAATTTAGCAATATTTCTTTCAAAGTAAGCAAAACTTGAATTCTGAAATGATGAAAAACTTAAAACAGTTGATAGAAAATAATGAGGCAGTTTGGGAAATGGAGAGATTCGCATAGGGAAAAGATTAAAATAACCTTGTCTAAGTTAGCAGGGAGAAAAATAAAGCAGGATGCAATGACCAGTTACTTCTGAAAGAACAGTGACAATAAAGACACGGATGAATTTAGAATAGTGCCAGAGGTGCAAATGAAAATTTAAATTTTGCCTAGACTATCAGAAGACATTTCTAACTGACATTTCTAACTAACATGTCCTACTTCATGTAGGTTCATTGCAAGGAGCAATTAACACAACATCAAGTGGGGAGAGCTGTAGAGTAGCTTTGCACAGTAAAGGTGAAGAAGAAAGCTTCTAACAAAGCTTTTGTATTTTTGTTATGCATATAAGTAAAACTAAGGTAACTTGCTAAGCCACAGGATTTTACTGAACTTAACTTGCAGGAAATCATCGTGAAAACTCTGAAACATAAGTTTTGATCTTAATTTGTTTTAGAAGCATTAAAAACATTCAACTTTATTCAAGTTTAAAGGATGAGCTACATATATTTCTGAGTTCTGGTTCTGTAAACTTCATTCAAAGGGAGAGGTAACCCATTGATTTAATGGCTGTTTTTATTCAGAGCTACAAGGAAAAATTAGGAATTTCAGATTCCGACTGTCTAGCCAAGTCCTAAGCCCACTGAAGTCAACAGGCTTGTTTGGTTTCAGTTGGACCCCATGTCAGAGAGGAATCCTGGTTTTACAGTTCACAATTACAGAAGCAAAAACAAATTGCACCTTTCAACTGTTCTTCCCTGCCTGCAAGCACATTGCAAACAAATGACAAAGCACTTCAGGAGGAAAGGCTGGGCCACAAAGAACTTGCCAACAAGCCGGTTTATACTTGCTGTTGAAGCACAATAAAGTAGTCTACCTGAGCACAAGGAGGTTTTAAGAGCCTAAGAACAAGGTCATTCATAAAGACTTTGAGACAAACAGGACTGAGCAGAACCATCTTTCCCTACTTCATTTTCTCTCAAGAATTAACTTCCTGGGAAAAAACAGTTTCTGAGACAAGGAAGAACTGTCAATAAGCACAGGCTGAACAACATTTCCCTCAGGGCTTTTGAAGGGACTGGGTTTGCATAGTTGTAAAATAAGGATCTGCAGACTCGAATAGACTCAGTGAAGTCAAGTCCTGTTCTTGTTTCTTTAGTTTATTTTGTATTTGTCTCCTAGTCAACCCATTGAACAGAGTACTTTTTATGTTCCCAGCTTCTCGGCTTGTTCTAACCGCTGCATTACTCACGGACACTCGAGCCAGTTCTCTGCCAAGCCCTTGCAGTCTTTAATAGCTTAGGAAAGCAGGTGAACCTTCTACCATGTTTTAAAAATTGGTAAATAAAGGCTGTTTCAGGTGAATAGCAGCAAGTTCCAAAGTTCACACAAAAAACAATCTGCTGTCTGTCTCTCCTCCTTTGCAGGGGCAGAGCATAGCTCTGCATCTGAGCAGGGTGAAATAGAAGAGGAAAGCAATAGAATTGCAGATGCAAACCACTGAGAGTTTTACAAGTATATAACTTAGCCTATGAGTAGTACCTACTAAACTGTTGTTGTTTGGAAAAGGAACGAATACAAAAATGCTGTTGCAGACACTGAGATGACAGGAGGTTGAGTTCATTTTTGGCTGTGCAGTTATGAGCAAGCTGACAAGGCCAAACTGAATGGCACATTTTCCCAGCATTTTATTTTAGCAGGATTTTTTTGGGTGGGAGGTAAGGATGATTTCTTCATAGAGCAAGTTTTTTTCAGATGCTTCTCAATAGTTGTTAAAATGAGAAACTGCTGGACATTCACTACCTGATGAAATTACATCCAGTTCCTTTTCAAAGCCAACATTTAAATCCTTCTGTCTACAGATATGACAGTTCTGCTAGCCCATCCTCAAAAGTGGAAGAAATGGCAACGGTAAGTATCTTATCAATTTATTATCTGCAATGTTTAAATACAAGTTTTTCAAAAACTAGTCCCCTTGGTTTAGGCTGTTGCTTTAACACCTGTTTAAATAGCATTCTTGCAGTTCTTGTTTTAAATGCTGAGTAAAATGTCTGTGTTGTGAATTTGTTGCACGTAGTAGAATGACCTTGCCTGTTGACTAGAAAAGTCGAAAGCTTTCCTAGCTAGGCCCTGAGTCTAGCTCTGCCGGATTTCAGTTCTCTCATAATGACAGAATAATTGCATAGATCTTTTCCTCGGTCAAGACCCTCACATATTTCATCAACTGTAACCAACCTGCAAATAGATCAAAACCCACACTAAACAATAATCTAGTGTATTTACTTTGTTTCATTTCATTTGTACAAGGGTGAAAGAGTAGCTGGCCTGCGCAGGCAGTAAGCTAGAACCTCTTCATGCACGGAGTTACCATGTAAATGTAAATTTTGAAGTAGGAATTTTTTTTTTGATGGATGGATGGATGGATGTTCCATTTTATAAGCAGAAGCTCATTTTTAGAATAAAACAACAGTTTTATTTTTTATGTCATTTATGTGCATGCTGTTGAAATAACAGGTTTTCTTCCAAGGATGATATTTTCTATTTTAATTACTTTATTACCCTGTATAACATGTTTTTCCTTGTCTTCAATTGGGTATTATAACCACAGAGGGGACTAAGACAGTATACAGTGTATAATCAAAGGCACAGAGGATGTAAACTGGCCACCTCCCTTCTCTCATATTTCAAAAACAAAGGGATAATCTATATTAATATATAACTGAGCAAAGATCTTATCAGAGAATCCTGCCTGTTATATAAACATATTATATAAAGCTGTTATAGCTAGATGAGTAAAATATTATGAATATTGTGAACAAAAAAGTAGTAGGGTGAGGTTTTTTGAAAAAAGGAGGAAGAGTCTCAGCTACAATAATTCAGCTGTTAAACAGTTTTCTGCACTTTTACCATTTGAGAAATATGAGTGGGATAGAACCTCTCCAGTTTAACATGTAATCCAAACACAAATGGGGAACAGGATGACATTTCGCCACTTTTACCACTAAGTGCTGTCTTGCAATAAGCAAATGGAATGTAGTGTTAAATTATTAAATCTCTATTGGGAGGTCAGTATATGAATTTTAAAATACACTGGACAAGGAAGAAGTGATTGGGAAACACTAAATTGAGAGATACTGTGCAATAAGAAAGGCAATGCAGTAAGGATGCATTTGGATAAGTAAACTATGCCCTTATCCAAAACATGCTACAGGATGAGGACAAGGTGAGTAATTCTCCCTGTTATATGAGTAGAAGTCTATAAAATGCATGCAACTTTACAACCCTCAGTTGTGTATTTTAATAATACATTTTTTGATGGACTGACAGAGTTTGCTGACCTCTGGGACTTGTGACACAGTTTGTGATCTGACATGGGAAATGTGATTTGAACCCACACGTAGAACTCATGTTGCCTTACAATTTTTAACAGGCTGAAATGTGTAATTCCCCAATGTCAACTGAAACAAGTGGTCCTTCTTTTGAGACAAATCAGAACGAAACAGTGGAGAAAAGTACACTGGAATGGAACGAACAGCTAGAGAAGGAGATTTTCAGTGGTAAGTGTGTGTCCTTACTTTGTTCTGATGGTATTGTTACCAGAAGCGACTGTGGTTTTGAGAGAATTTTCTGCAAAAGCACAGGCTGTAAAGATATGGCTCATTACTTTCTAGCAGTGGCTACTTTTTGTTGTCTTTGTCTGACAGCAGAATGTCTACTCCGACATTCACTTCAAGAGATGTCACTGATCACTCTTAGAATGTATTTCATCTCATACTGATACTGTTCAGAAGAATCACATGTAACTGTGTACAGTTCTCTCTGCTGTTTCTGTCAGGAGCCCATACTGCACCCTTTAGATGCAGACATATGGTTATGTGAGAAGAATTCTATCCGAGTTTCCTGCATGCATAATTTTGATAATGATAAATTAGTGGGCCTGGTTTTATAAACTGTAAAGCCACAAACCACAGAAGCAAGAGGCATTATGGCATTCAGTTAATTTTCTGGAGCCTTTACAGCCCCAGTCAGGAGTTGCAGGGTCTTTTTTAGCTTGGCTCATGCCCTGCAAATGGAAGACTCAAAAACAACTAATCTTTTTTCTTGTTCTAAGCTGAGTTTCCCAGGAGTCTTCTCTTTTGTGTGCTGAAGAGAAACTTAGAAAACTGGAGAATGTTAGTACCTTTGGATCACCTTTTGTTCCAACTATACATACTTATCAATGCTTTCTTAATGATTTTGTACTGTTAGCACAGATCGGTAATGACTGATAGGTCAGTCTTATTTATTTAAGTGGATTAGGAAATTCTGTAACCAAACCGTCATATCCATTATATATTATGTGTGGTATTTTCAAAACACCAGAAGAATACAATTAGCAAAGGCATAATTGGTTTTGACAATAAAAATAGTTTTAATACATTACTGTCACTTAGTCTTCTGACTGAATATCTTGGTTAATTGAGCTATATAGTGTTTAATTCCAGTTCATGAGGTTGCCTATATATATGTATATAAATACATATTTGTTGCTAGATTGACTCACAGCTTCCTAACTATTTAATTACTCTTTTTTATCCGGAAAATGCCATTTTCAGTGCTCATTTAAAAGTAATAGACTACAAATCAGAAGAGAACTTCTTTTGTGAATGAAACAAACAGTGGGCATGCCAGACTACTGAATATGCTTGTTCACGGTTACATCATAACTGTGCTTTGTGAACACACAGAAAGGTCCATGTTTGCCTTTTCATGGATTTTTTTGCTTACAATCTATATTTGGAAGGTTTAAGCATGCACACACACTCACACATGTATACAGTGTGTGAGTGAGAACTCAGACTTCAAATTGTTTTGTTCTTCTTTTAAACAGCATAAATACTAACATTTACATAAAGAGCAGTTATGGAGGAGAGCATTTTTTTTCTTGTAGTCATAATGGGTGACTGCTGAAAGGTCCTATGGTGGAAGAATGTGTGGTTTGGGAAGGGTTTTGAATGCTGAGAAGCTGGCTCCTTTTAAAGCCAGTTCTGATTATTAATGTAGTACAGGAAACTTTAACATAAATAGTCAGAAGATTATTAAAGAAAACAAAACCAAGTATCTTTTTTTTTCCCCCTGTGTAGTTCTAAGTGATCTGGATGACCAGCTGGCCCAGGAACAAGCCCAAGACCCTTTGGACAGGACAGTTTCTACTAGTAGTGCATCAAATGTCCAAAGTAGTAGTGCATTCCCAACTTCAAAGAGGCAGTCTGCTAGCAGGGCGCAACAGAGAAATGACTGGAGTGACATGCCTAGCACCTTTTTCCCAGATGGACTGAGAACGCTGAGGGCCAAAGATGAACACAAGATTTTCATCAGACCAAGGAAGTTACACAGCGCATATATAAACTGGCACCAGACAGCCTTTCACGAAGATTGCAGTTACGGTGATGCAATCAGTGGAAATCCTCGCCTGCACCGTCGGAGGCTGTCTTCCGTTTCTTTCGGACGGTCCTCAGAAGGGAGCTTATATCCCCCTTCCGTAACGCAGAACAGCGGGTTTAGGCACAAGAGTTGTATGAACAGGGATACAGCCAGCAGAAGTTACTCTGTGTGTTCCCTTCGGAGATGTCCATCATCAGTATCTTCTGATCAGCTATCAGAATCTAGTTTACAGCATCCATTGGCAAGGGAGAGCAAGAATGGTTTTGTACCAAGGTTTGGTCGACAGAACCCGAAGAGAATTCCTCTGTCTTCCATTGTATGGAACAACACACCAGACTCTTCTGAACAAACTCCAGAGAAAATGTTTAGAACTCAATCACTGATGGAGTTTCATGCTAGAGACCATGGTAGATATCCCAGCTCTTTACAAGAAACTAAGAAATACCCAAGTTACCACTCAAAACACCACTACAGGAGATCTATTTCAAGCAGTAATTGCTTCAGTAGAGTTAGTTGCCCTGACAAAGCTACTTCTCCGTTGCCCTTTGATAACTGGGAAAACTATCCTTTATACCAATCAGAAAATAACCTCTCTAGATCCTACTATAGAGATACGTCTTCTCATGGCAAGTTGTATGCAAACCACAAAAATTCTTATGGAAGAAAAGACAGCTATGCTTCTTGGGCTGATATTCCTCAGTGTTACAGTGATGAAGTGTTTATTTCCCCTGATGCCAACTTTGACGTATTTATGGCTAATTTAAATGACCAGCAGTGGGCACATACAAAGAATGCCAAGTTTGGTTCACAGCGCCTGCAGAATGATTTTCACATGTACTCT
The DNA here is from genome assembly GCA_013397895.1 of Origma solitaria. NCBI lineage: Eukaryota > Metazoa > Chordata > Aves > Passeriformes > Acanthizidae > Origma > Origma solitaria. The sequence continues at coordinate 1,111,998 of VZRL01005594.1, forward strand.
CCAGAAAATACAAGTATCAAAAGGATGACAAGAAGTGCAAACAGAACCTTTTCAGAATTCACTGAGGGCTCTCAGCCTTGGGTAAGTTGTAACCCTTCAGTTTCATCATCTGGTATCAGAAATGATGAGTCAGTCTTTCCTAATTCAAAGGACCAAACAAAACCTACAGGACTGAACAGGAATTCAGTTGTCGTTACCCAGAGGAGTACTAAGGCAGGCTTTACAGGCCTGGGAAAGGCTGAAGGTATGAAACAGCCAGATGAAGACGTGCTGTTACAGTCAGCTCCTCAACAAGCAGATACAAGCTACATCAACACCCGGAGTTTTTCCTCTAACAGCCCTGCTTCTGCCATGTGGCCAAGAGATGTATCTCTCTTTAACACAATGACATCAAAGAGACAAACTCAAGCCATTGCCAGAGGAGATATTGCAAAAATTTATACATCAAATGGTGATAAAAGAAATGTAGAAATGAAGGAAAATGATTGCCCTTCCAACAGTGTGTTCAGTCAGCCTGCCTGTATTTTTCCTGCTGATGAGAGCAGGAAGGAACCTTTTCTTCCAAGTCAGAAAGAATGGGAACATAATCTGCCTTACGCGGCGCAAAGAGAGAGCATCAAACAGGGTAATCAGAGTGCAGAAGTCCTTAACCAAGCTACTCCAAAGAGACAGTCCTCACTCCTGAATGTTACTTCTGCTCTATCCACTGAAAAATTAGCAAACTGTCAAGGCATGTTGTCCTGTCCTCCTGAGTGCCCATCTGATTTCTCACAAAGCTCTCCACAAGCACTTTCTCGTAAAGACAACTCTAAATGCTTAGGAACACTAACTAGCTCTTCAGTAGATTGCACAGTTCCTGAATCTCAAGCAGAAGCGGGGAAAATAGCTCAAGTGAGCAGAACAGGTGTTAGCAAAGAGATTTCACAGAAAACACTGGAAAATGCAAGCACTTTAGTTACTAAGGACTATAATGGACAATTCACTACTAGTTCTCCGCAAAATGGAAATTCTGGAAATATTTATATGCATAGCTTTGATAGAGACCCCAATATCTCTGAAAATAGTTTAAGTTATTTTTGCCTTGAAAAAGGAGCTGGAAAAATGAGGAATACTTCACCTTGTTTCGAGAGGTTTCACAAGCAAGACAGCTCACCAAGACATACCAGTAGCTGCAGTATTACTGGCTCCCCTGGCCAAAACAGCTCCAAATCTGCTGACCCCCTCGTTATTTATTACACTTTGCCTAGAAAATCAGCTAGCATTGCTGGTAGTATTATGTCAGATACGCCCATCTCTTTACCTAGGGAAAGTAGAACAACATACGATTGTTTAAGGTCTGAAACCCCACATAGAGCTGACAGCTTTTATTCTAATCAAAGAGATGTGTCTTGTTTAGACCCAAAATGTTCCTTTTTAACATCAGCATCATTAAATGCTGCTACAAGTAACAAAGCTTACCCCAGTCCTTTAAGCAAAAGTGTTAATGATTCAATAAGTAGTAGTACATCAGTTGATCTGACAGACAGATGTAAACATCTAAGCAGAAGAGAATCCTCTGTGTTTTCAGATTATAAGGAGGGGGGAAATTTTTTGCAGAAGTACAAAACCACAAGCACATTTACAGTTTGTGTTGATGAAGATCATGTCAAGTATCATGAACTAGTTTCCATTTATTACACTCTACCACGGAGGCATTCAAGAACATTTTGTAGCCTCTTTAGAGATAATCCAGAGGATGCAGATTTACCTTGTCCCAAAGAAAATCCTCAGTCACCAAGAATACAAAACAAGAATAATGAAGATAATGTGAGATTAGCAAATGTTTTTTTCCCTACTACTTCAGAAAAAGAGGTGCTTTCATATTCTTCGGACCAAGTATCTTCAGCTCTGGTCAATCCTCAGAATTTAGGAACTGCTGTTGATAGTGGGGAAGAGAATTCTCACTTATCCCCTAGCTCTGAGAAGTCAGTGAGCGCGGTACCTAACAAGAAAGACAATTCAGCATATCTTTCATTAGCAGGAAATGTGCTTTCTGATGTGGTGACAAAAGAAATTTCTTTTGGTGGCTCACAATCCACTGGAGTAGTGGCTAAGTCAGGTAAGGCCATTTCTGATGCTTCAAGCAGCCAAAAGGCAGAAATACATCTAAAAGAAAAGAAAGAAATTTTTCAAAAAGCCACACCACTAATGTCCACTTTATCAACCCCTTCCAAGTCAGGCAGACATTTAGAGAATCCTTTATATTCTACTTCAACAAATAAAAATATTTTACAGAAGGGAGGCTCTGAAAGTTGTTCTCAGCCCCCAAAAGTGAACAACAAGAAAAATCTGAGCAGTTTACTCCTCCGCTCAGGAGAGAAGAGTTCCCTTGGAAAGAGTGGTAACACAGAGCATGCTGATGTGCCACTTACTCCCATGGAAGACACGTACAGGGATAGTACCCAAGTCAAACAGAAAGTAAATTTCCTACACCGACCCACCCCTCTGTGTAGTAATAAATTTAGTGGACTGCAATTAAGGGCTGATAGTTCAAGAAAAAAAGAAAATGGTTTAAGCTTTTGTAGCAAAGTCCTTCCAGAGTCTCAGAGCAAAGCATCTGAGGTAAGCACAGCTTCCAGTGCTGATCCATTACTTCAGCTGGACAAAGTGGTTAGCACAGATACAGATGAAGTAAAGAATTCGAAAACTAAGAAAGAGCAAAACTCACAGAGTTCTCATATGGGTAAACTTTACAGCAGTTTTCAGGAATCAGAGAGGCATAGTGAAGGCAACCTGAACATTAAAGTCGCCAGCGTTACACAAGATCAGAAGGCAACACAGAGTGCAGAAGATGAGAACAAGCTTCTCTCGGACTGCACAAGAGACAAAGTCAAAGATATAGAAAAAAGGAAAAACAGACCTTCAATTAAAAATAAACTGGCAGCTGTTTACAAAACAAGTCGTAAATTTTCAAGTAAAAATTTACCCCCCAAACCACACATAAGTAACATTTTTTCACAGAATGATGGAAGTGCCACTTCTTTAGAGGTCAACATGTCCCTTGACTCATTGATTTCAATGGATTCCCACCAGCCATTCCTGCAGCTGGACAACGAAAATCAGAATCACAGTCTGAACTCTGAGAAGAATACACCAAGACCAAGAACAGCTGAGAAGACTGAAAATCAGAATGATCCTTCTTTGCTCATTAACACCAAAAGGAAGCCTCCTACAAGCTCATACCCCCAGAAGGAAGCCATTAGTCCTCAAAAACCTGCAGTGAAAGTGGAAAATAGGCCAAGACTCACAACCCTATTTCCAGATAAAGCAGTAACCACAAGAAATAAGAATGCCCAAATGCTTGATTTTGTGTTAGAAAGCAAAATCCAGCCCATCACTCCCAGTGCTACTACCTCATACCCACTGGATGAAGAGAAAGGAAGAACTAGCAGTCATGCCTGCGCTCCTCCCTCACCACTTTTAACTGACAAAAACTCAAACACCTATGTAAATAGCTGCTTGCAGGCAGACACATGTCCAGAACAAAATTTTACTTCCCAGACAGTGCTTGGTCAGCATCAAAATACCTCTCAGCCTCCTGGCTTAGAAAACGCTAACCTCAATGGCTATCAGTTGTGCAAGAGCCATGTGAAAAGCCAGCGTGAGCGTCACCTCTCTGAGAGCTTTTGTGCCCGAGATTCCCTTGAGAACTCTGCCTCAGGAAGCAATATTCTACCCAAAGATAGCATACATGGGAAGAGATATAAATCTTACTCAGAACTGCTGTCTTGTGATGAGAATGAAAATTGGGCATCAGACGATGAGAAATGTTACAGCACTAGGAATTTAATGTATCCGTCTGTGGAATTCGGTATATTTGGCAAAGAGCAACAGCTGGCTTTCCTGGAAAATATCAAGAGGTCACTCACAGAAGGGCGATTATGGAGACCATGTCTTCTCAATAACCCTGGTGCTTTCAGAGATACAGAGAACCCTTCTATAAACAGGCCTGAGCTTCTGAGCTCGAGTTCTGCTGGGAGTAAAATGTCATCAGCTTCATCGCCCCGAGAGCTGACTGATACCTACATGGAAGACCCAGCCGCTTATTCGGACTCAGACAGTGATACCACCACTGATGATGAATATTACCTAGATGAGCTAGATAAAGAATCAGAGCTATGAAGGGACTGTGGTATAAGGGCACGATAGCGTGGTAGTTTCTGGGCAGGCAAAAACATGTCAAATACGTTGAGCCTGTTCTTGTGCTGCTATAAATTGGTACAACTTCCTTAGTTTCAAAGGAGTTAGTATGTTATATTAGCTAAGCATTTGACTTTTGTATTAAATGTGTGGCTTCACCATTCCTGTTTCTCTTGGCAGGGAAAAACATTGTTAAAAAATCCCTTCCCCAAATAATAGAAGGTAAAAGCTGTGGAGCTTTGGGCAGTGTAAGTCCAGAGATGGCTTTCCTCTGAGTCAGCAAGCAGTAGTTAGGTTCCTGCCAGCTATGCAGTGCTGGAATGGATAAATTCTAGCTTGAGCTGCTTTTTCTTACAGAACTTAGCAGAAAACCAAGTTGTTACTTTGCTGATAATTTGCTGTTTCTCCAGTCTTACTCATTATCAAGCATCATAATACTAATCCATCCCACTGAACAAATATCCTCACAAAATGAAACCTCTTAAATTTTTACAGCGTATTGTGTATGAATGTTCTTTTTCTGGTTTTGCATTCCTAGGAAGCATAGCAGTAATGTCCCTGGTGGCATTTGTTCTGCTGTGCTGTTGAGGCACTAGGACTTTTCAGCATTGCAAGAGCAGTGAGCAATGTGAGTTGCAGAAGTGCTTCTAGTGTAGGACAAAAAGCTCAACACAGGGTACAGCGCTGAAAAACTGACCAAAAGAATGCTGCGCATGGAAATCTGCTTTCCAGACATGGGAGATTCATAACCAGCACAGCATTGCACAGCATGGTTATAGCTGACATGATTGGCCAGATTTCTGCCTTTGACTTAGAAACAGGTTAATTTGGATTGATAGACACTTTTAACAATTCAAAATATAAAAACATTTACCCTTTTTGGTATTTTTCAGCTGCTCCTGCTTTGACCATAATACTCTTTATCATCCAAACTGAATGGCTGTAAACATGTTCCAGTGGCTCTTCAGCCACACCAATAATGTAGCATTATTACTCCGTAGCCAAAACTTGTCCTTATCCATTAAATTTCTAACTAAGCTTTGTTACCTTTTTATGAAAAATAAAATGTGGCTCACTGAGCCAAAAGATGCTATTTTAAAATAATGATACACTTTCTTCTACTTTATTTCTGATTTCACATCTGGTCTGAAATTATGGTTCATATTTTTATACACTTTAAAATCCAGTAAAATTTCTGTAGGACATAATTATATTTTTCTAACTAGAAGGACAGTATACCAGTATTTTAAAATAATATATTTTACACAAAAGAAGCAATGCTTGTATCACTGACTACTCCACAAGAAACTAAAAGATGAAAATATTACAGTAGGTAAGAGGTATCCTTATTTTTTCATACTGTAAACTTCGTTAAAGAAGTGGGTCTGTAGTTCAAATCTGTACTGATATATAAGTATTATTACTTTATGCTGGGGTAATTTGTCTTTTGTTGTACATAGAAGGAATAATATAAAAGTGTATTTATAGTCAGAATTGATGTCTACGACATGCCTGTTTCACAAGGATATAAGAATATGCTGACATAGGCAATGCTGGAAGGAAATGACTACTGTATAATTGCAGTCTTGTAAAATGTGGTATTCTAAGGAGAAATTATGTTTTTATGTAAATGTCTCTATTCTCTATGTACAGGATTCTGTAGGGTAAGACAATAAAACCAGCTGAGTATCTGTGCGGAATTCTTGCTGTTGTACATTTCTGCAAAATACATTAATCCAAAAATTGGAAATACCAGCCCACATAAGGTAAAGAATATTAAATGTTTATAAAGGAAGTAAATGGTCATACAGGTTTTCTTGACTAGAGGTGGGTGGTTTAGAACATTTTTATTTGTAAATATTTTCTACCCATTCAACAGTAGTTGGATTAAGTTCTCACCTTGCTGGCACAAATTTTTTTCATTTGCTGTGCTGTATATGACAGGAAATCAGGTGGCTTGATTTAATGTAAGCAAGTAAAAACTGCTTCTGATTGTAAATCTCTTGTGGAAGACTGCAGCCTGTTGAGGACGTGCAAACTAGAATTTACACTGAATAACAGTATTTTAACAGTCAATTGCATGAAAACATAGGGAGAAATACCTTTTAAATAGCAATCAGTTCCATTCAGTTTTTCAGAGTCAAATTTTGACACTTCCACTCTTCCAAGATTTTCTTTGGCAAAAAATATCTTCTATAAATATTGATAATGTATAGGATTTTCATATTTAAAACTATTTTTTTAAAATAAATTCTGTATTCACATGAAGAAATGTATTGGTACTGTATTTGTTTTTCACTTGCTTGAATGCAACAGACTATTGAAAAAAAAATAAATCCAACATCTTAGCCTGGTTGCCAACATCATCAGGGTGCTGATGGCCAACAAAGCCGTGGATTGAGCAGGGCAGCCAGCCTTGGTCCATCTTGCAGCTGTAGCCAGCGGTCACATCAGCTGCTGGGCTCAGGCTTTCCTCCTGCACAGGAAGGATGTGCCGCCTTCTCCTGTCCCGCCAGCTGGTGAGTCTCCAGCACACAAATAGTTTTGCATCAGTGGCAGAATCTTTACAGAAGACATATTAAGCTCTTAGAGAGCCATATGCCTACAACTTGCCTCGAGGTGCCAATACTCCATGTAGGGGCCAAGGGTGGTGTTTGATGAGTAGTTTTACAAGGTGATGAGCTCCACGTGAAAATCCCTTCAGCTGTAATTAGGCCTGAGTGAAGCCCGGCTGCCACGTGCTGTGTGATGGTGTGTGAGACTCATCATGGTCTTTCAGCCTTAATTACTACAGCCAGGATTTGTGGTACCTGAGCTCAGTGGTCTCTGGTCCAGCCTCCTGCTCACAGCAGACTGGCTTCAAGGTCAGGGCTGGCTGCTCAAGGCTTCATCCAGTTAAGACTTGAAAGTCTCTGAGGATAGAGACTGGATAGCCTCTCTGGGCAACCTGTGCCTCTATCTATAACATGGACATGTTACAGGGTGACCATCTCTTCTCTCAACTCATGCCAGTTGTCTTTCATCCTTCTGCGCTACCTCATGATCTTCCTGGGGGCTTCTGTAAGGTCCACCCCCTCATCGAAAGTATCTCTTAACAGGCTTAACAAGTCCAGCTGCCCCAGCCTCTCCTCACAGGGCCAGTGCTCCAGCTCTGCCGTCTCAGTGGCTTCCCCTGGATTTGATCCAATTTATTGATGTCTTGTACTGGGGAGCGCAAAGCTGGATGCAGGATCTAGATGTGGTCTAACAAGTACTGAGTGGAGGAGGATAATGACTGTCCTCCACCTCTGGTTCTGCCCCTGTTCATACAGCCCAGGCTGCTGTTGGCCGCTGTTACTGCCAGGGCTCATTGATGGCCCATGTCCCTCTCACTGCCCACCAGGACCCCCAAGGCCATTCTCTCAGAGCTGGTCCCAGCAGCTGCTCCCAGTCCATACCAGAGCAGGGGTGGCTCCTTCCCAGGGACAGGCCCAAGAGCACCATCAGGCTCTGGATCTCCCCACCTCCTCAGAGCTCCCTCCCACTCTCCCTGCCCATGGCTCAGGACACCATTTCAGCCCAGCCCGGAGCCACCAGACCCTGCCCCACTGGTGCTGTAGGTCGTTGGTCTCTACCTCTCCATTGCCCTCTCTGGCCAGCCATGGGCCCTGCTGAGTCTGGCCCTATCTGCAGGCTGACATCCCCAGGACCAGGCAGCTATCCCACAGCGGTGTCTGATCCCAGTTCCCCTCACAGGGACTGATTCTGATCTGCAGATTGATGTCCCCACCTGACCTCAGCCCTGCCCTGTACCCTGCAACACTACACAAGATTTCTCTCTGTTGGGAGTATCACACAAGGTATGTTGGTGGAGATCTGTGGCTATCTGAAGTGAGGGAAGTGAGAAGACTCAAGACAAAAGCAAGGAGGAAACCAGACTTGATAATTCCTCTTTCAAGGAACCTGTTTTTCACGGTCTGTATGCACAGAGACTTGAAGTTCATGTTATTCAAAACCAGGCAGAATTCATTTGTGCTCTCATTGATTTGCATGTGAAAATCCCAGTTTGCCCGGAAGCTTCATTTAATTCTCCTACAGCCTTGTAAACCCTCCCATCTACTAATACCTTGAAATACTTCCTAATACCAGCAAATCGTAAAACAACCTTAGGAGAGAAATCATTGGAGTTTTACCCCCTTTACTTGTATCCCAACATTTTAAATCCATGAAATTACTTTACTGTTACATTTCCTAGAGGATGATACTGTGATCCCTTTTTCCCCATCACCAAGCATCACAGCACTGATGAGGGCTACCTGCAGCATCTCACCCACAGGCTTCAGGAGCACCTGGGCATGGGTGCATGCCTGAGCCTCCTCTCCGGGACGGGGAGCTGAGCCCAGTGACAGCAAACAGAGTGCTAGTGCATCCTGACAGGGTCCCTGCTCTGTCCTTCGCTTTAAATACAGTTGCCATAGGAAATCTTAGAAACAGTGAGGAATTTTATATTATTTCAGGGCTTTGGGGTTTTTTTTTCCTTTTACAGCAACCTCTGTACATCAGCTGACACAAGGCAGTAACAATAAGTTAGAGGGAAAATTTTTTTCTTCTTCTTCAAATTCCAGGCCAGCTATTCACTTGACGTCTGAGCTGTATCCTAAACCACAGGCAGCGTGTTATTTGAGGGGGGCGACACAAACCCCGATCTCAGCGCGTCCCGCTAAGCGCCCGCAGTTAGGGAAGAAAAACCTCTCGGGACAGGCAAGCGAGAGCAGCGGGTCCGAGCCCGAGCTCGCTCTCTCAGCAGCTTTGCTGCATTTTCCGCGGCTCCCGGGCAGCGCACGGCTCCGCACCGCTCCCGGGCCGGAGCCCCGCGGGCAGGGCAGGGCAGGGCACGGTGCCGCCGCCGGCGCGGTCCGGCGCACACGGCTGGGCGGGACAGCCTCTGACCCCCGCGAAAGCCTCGGGCACAGCGCGGGACGGCTCGCAGGAGGAGAAAGAGGACAGGCGGCGCCGGATTCAGTGGCCCGCGGACAGCCCGGCCCTCGCCGCGCCTCCCTCCCGCTCTGCCCGGCCCCGTCGGGCCGCCCCGCGGGGCGGG